>VXBS01004391.1:0-78683 GCA_013400255.1 Sitta europaea | reverse complement strand
TGGACTTGGCTGGCCTCTGGTTTTTCTAGGCAGGCATTCATTTTTAATTTAGATTTTGTTGTGAGCCACAGCAGAGAGCAGAGGTGCTGGGATGACAGGAAATCAATCCTTCAGTCCCCTGTGCTGCCTGTGGGATCCATATCCATAATCCCAATGATTCTTGTCCCCAGCTCCTTGTCCCTCTGTCAGCCTGTGCAGCACCAGCAGTGCCCCCAGGCTCCTCTGCATCCTGCTGGTTTGGCATTTGCATGAGGAATGGCATTCCAGGGACCCCTGTTTTCAGGGAGGAGCCGAGGTCTGGCTGGGCAGAGGCAGTACATCCTTCCTGGGCTGTCATCCTGCCGTGCCTCCCCCGGCTGTGGCTGCAGATAAAGTGCTTGCAGGGTGGTAAATTCTGCAGCACTTACATCACTCCTCGTTATCACAGGGTTCAAGGAGGGCACAGCCAGGCTGGGATGAATCACAGAGCGCAGAAAGGAGGCAGAACCCAGGGCTCAGGCAGCAGAGAGGGGAGATCATTGATCCCGAGGGTCCCTGCGGCAGTGCTGGGAGCAGGGGAGCCCCTCGGGGCAGTCTGGCATCTGACACACACCCCTGGCAGTGACACGGGGAGAGAGGGGTTTGGGGACGGGCAGGAAGGGCCTGGGAACCCTCCTGTGATGCTGTGACCCACGGGCTGGGGTGGTTCAGAGCTCTGGGCATGGATTCTGTGTCCCCAGGGAGCTGCAGGTGGGACAGGGAACCTGCCCAGTCCAGTGCCTTTTAGTGAGGGAGGCGGAGAAAGAATTGAAGGAGACAGTGGTCCTTGGGAAAGCTGGGTTGGGGTGAAAGAGCCAAGGTGCTGAGCTGGTGTAAGTCTGGGAGCTCTGGATCCTGCTGGGATCCCTTTTCCTGCTGCCAGGCCTGGGAGAGCTGGAGGTAGCAACAGGAAACCACAGAAACCACAGAACAGGGAGAGGTGCCAAACCAAACCACACCAAACCACACAAAACCACAGCAAACCCCTGGCCTGGGTGGCCAGGGAGAGCCTCCTCCCTCCGAGGGGAGACTGGGAGCTCCACCAGCCCCTGCTGGGAATGCTGGAGGCCAGGCCAGCTGAGGTGAGGTGCTCCAGACCCAAAGAGGGACAGAAATGGGTCAGACAAACGAGTAATTAAACACGCTGGCAGCATCGGTGCTGTCCCCCAGATCTGCCTGTGCATGATTAGAATAAGCTCCCCTGGCTATCCAGGTCACCAGGAACGCAGGAGGAGAGCACAATTGAGTTATCAGAGCTCGTGGTGGTGGCAGCAGCTCACCAGAGCTCCCTGTGCCCTGGTGCCCGTGCCCAGCTGGCACAGAGAGAGCCCCTGCCCGCAGAGCTGCTCCTCCTGCTCCTCTCCCAGAGCCCGAGGCCATGCTGCCACTTCCCTGGTGACATTTGTCTGCCTGCCCTGGCCCTGCTCCAGCACATCCCAGGCACTTCCCTCTCCAGGCAGCACCACGGGTTCTGGATGGCACGGAGTCCACGGGCACAGCTGATCCTTGTGCCACCAAGAGCTGCCACGTGGCACCAGGGGTGGCCTGGGAGATGGAGGAGGTGGCAACTGCCAGGGTTAGCAGCTGTCACAGCTCGTGCAGCTCTGTGGCAGCAGCAAGTGGGGAACAAAACCCACCCAGCCACTCTGCTGGCAGCTGGGGCCCCGGGGGCTGAAAAGGGTCTGTGTTCTTTCAAAAACATTTCATAAACAGGTTGGGTTTTTTCCCTAACATGAATCAAAAGCACCCTCTGCTCTCCAAGGCCAGGCAGAAGTGTTGCTGTTGACTTGAAGCATTCCTGACTTGTAGAACAACCAATCCCATTTTTGCCAGGCCTGCCTTCTTTTCTAGGCACTAAATCCCAAGCCTGGTGCCCGTGCAGTGCCCTGCTCCATTTTACACCAATCCAACCACGTGCAATAAATCCCAGCTTGCATTTTGCTGTGGAATAAATTATGAGGCTGCCCCAAGTCTGCCTTTTGAGCGTGTGTGTTTTCCCAAACCCGACCTTTGTTTTTTGCTATATCAAAACACCCCCTTCAAAGAAATTATTTTCCCAGGAAGCCTGGATTTCTGACAAGGCCTGGAGATGCCTGCAGCCCTGCCAAGGTGCTGAGGGCTGTGCTAACCCCTCCTTTCCCCCCAGGTGCCTGTCCTGTGTGAACAGCGCCTTCCGCTGCCACTGGTGCAAGTACCGGAACCTGTGCACCCACGACCCCACCACCTGCTCCTTCCAGGAGGGACGGATCAACGTCTCCGAGGTACCACACTGGGATCCCTCCCTTCAGCCTTTGCTTTTCCGTGCCACAGGCAGCACAGCCCAGGTTTCTGTGAGGTTTGTTGGCTTCCCGTGGCTCTTTGGTGTCAAAAAGTGCAGACGCAGCTCCAAAGCAGGGGAGTGTTGGTGTCACTGAAGTGCCAGAGCTGATCCTTCCCCTGCTGTGTGGGAATGCCCAGGTTCATTAATTACAGTAATTACTGTAGTGCTTTGCCCCAGGGGTGCCAGAGACTCCTCAAACCCAGCACCTTTCAGGGTCTCTGCTGCACAGGGGGCTTTGCTCTCTCTGAGCTGGTGTGGCTGGGGCTGGGCAGTGCTGGCAGGGCTGGGATTGATGGCAGGAGCCTGCCTGTGGGCTGATGGAGGGGGGAATTTCCCAAGTGCACAGCCCCAGATTTTGGAGAAGGGAGTTGGTTCAGGTTCCAGAGCCGTGGACCCGGAGCCATCTCTCTTAGCAGTTCATAAAAGGTGTGGGGCTCCAATCCAAAAATGCTTTTAACACTTGGAAAGGCACAGCCCGTGAATGGCTCTGCCAGCTCTCCTCTGAGTCCCAGGGCAGAGGGAGCCGTGGAGGAAAGGGGTTTGTTAGCACAAATTCCTGATTGAGCACTGCCAGGAACCCTTGGTCTCGGGTTTCTGCACTCCTTGTCCTGCCTCATCCCCTTGCCTGCTTCATCCTCATGAGCTCCTGATGCTGCCAGGGTCCTGCTCTTTGCCCTCACTGCTCCTTCAAATAGCTTTGCAGCACCTGAAATGAGTGCAGTTCCCAAAGCTGCAAGGGAAAAATGGTTTAAAAGATGCTCAGGAAATCCTGAGAGTCCTGGAAAGTGGGAAAGGCAGCAGTGAGGACCTCTACAAATATGAGAGAAAGAAAGGAGAGGAAGGAGTGCCAGTACCCAGACAAATCCTTGTGAGTGAGTGATGGAGACTAAGAAAAACAGACGAGATCAGTCAGTGGAGTAACCACTGAGTTGTCAAAGAGGAGTGACTGAAGGTTTAGCCAGGTTGCTGCTAAACTAGAAGTAAACTCTACTCTTGTGTCTGCCTGGCTAAAATGCTGCCAGGAGATTCAGAGGTAAAGGGGAGAGTGATTTATGAGCTGCATGTGTAAGGGGCTGCGTGGGAATCTGCAAATCCAAGGACGGGCAGCGTGCCTGGGATGGGAACGGATGCCCAAGGAGAAGCATCCACCCCAGGAACAAACCAAAAGCCTTCTCCTTCCAGCTCAAAGTCAAGAAACTTCCTCTCACCATATCAAGAGAAAGAAAAACCCTTTGCCTCTCCTCCTCTTGAGTGCTGGGGGGGTTTCTCCTCCACACCCAAAGCACCCCTGTCCTCCCAGGCTGCACAAGTGGAGTTCTTCATTCCCTGGGTCTGCAAGCCCAGGATCTCAGAAGTGTCTGGCAAGGCTCTGCTAAAGTAGGACACTGCCATTGTCTCTGCTTTCCTCCTGGGAGCACCCAGGACTTGCCTGACATCACACAGAGGGAGCGAGTGGAGGAGCTGGAATCTCTGGAAGTTCCTGCTGGGATCACAGGGCTGTCAGGTCTCCAAGGAGCTTCCTGGATCATCTTCATCTTGCAGAGGTTGTTTCTTACCAGGGGCTGTTTTGGATATCTCACACTTTCCTGGAGATTCCTTTTGATAAGGGCTGATGATAACCATCCAAGCGCTCTGCTGTCCATCATTTCTTCCCCAGACCTCTGAGCCCAGGCAAAACCTCCCCAAATGAATGTGTTTGCTTATTTGAGAGCAGTGAATTTCCTCTTCACGCACAGCATGGTGATAATGCCTCTGCTATGGGCTCTTCACTAACACAGAAATAAGTAAATGCCTCATGAAGAGTTTCCTCTCCTAAACCAATTCAGATCACAATGTTCTCATTGTGTCACGGCCTGATGTATTAGGAAATTGTTTGTGCTTACCCTGGCTGCCTCCCCAGCAGAGCCAGTGGTGTTTGGAGCCGGTGAGCTCCGTGCCTGTGCCCTACTTTCAGTCCCCTGTGCCTCTCCTTACGTAAGGTTTACACACGTGTTCACACGGGCCCGCAAATTTGCTCGCATCTTTATATTTAATTTAAGGGAAAATATCTTGAATATTCCCTTTTACTCCTGGCCCATCAGAACTGGCATCCCAGTGGGATTGGCTGTGTAACGAGCTCCCTTTGATGCTCCCAGGAGTTGTCTGTCTGGAGGAGGAACAAGAGCTCAAAGCCACTTCACGAGGAGATGGGGAGAGCAATTCCTTCTTCGTGAGCTGTGCTCTTGCTCCTTGCAAGCTTCTGCCCCTCCTGACCGAGCTAAATTCTGACTTTTTGCCCTGCCTTCCATGAAAGTGCAGCCCAGAGAGCTTTTCTCATCCCTCCACCTGCCCTGTCAGCAGGAATTGTTTGCTCAGGTCCAAGGGCAGAGCTCAGGGACTGATGGGGGGGATGCAGAGGAAGCCCCCAAGGTGGGTGGGTGCTCCAGGAAAAGTGAAAATGTGGAAAATGTGGTTTGGGGTCATTGGTCAATGAATACAGAGCCTTTCACAGCACAGGGGTCTTGCAGGACAGAGCTGGCTATTCCTCACATCCTCCCTCTCATGGGAATTTCTGAGATGGGGGAACCCAACACCTCTGAGGTCTCCATTTCCAGGTAGCCAGTTCTTTAGGAGTTAATAATTAGAGAAGCAATTATTTTCCCATCCCTTTCCTGGTCAGAGTCTTTGCTGTCAGCAAAAGGTGCCTGCTCAGACCTCACTCCCACTAAATCAGGATTTCTCCAAGAGATCCTCGTGGCTGTGGAGCACTGATTGTCCCACTTTACAAAACTCCAGACCGAGCCAAAGATACCATTTCAATGTGCCTGATGTGGTTTGTGGTGTGTGAGTGAGGTTTGAGGATGTCTCTCTCTAAATGTCTGAAACTCCCAGATGAAGAGGAATGGGGATACATAAACATCCTTACCCCCAGCCCAGAGGAGAGCTAGAACCAAATAAATCCTCTTAGCTCCCCTGGATGTGGGAGCTGTCCCTCTTTGATGTCCGGGCTGTGCTGCTAATGCCATTGCCACAGGGGGCACGCTGATCTGGGGACACAGAGTTTCAGACCGGGGGATTTCAGTGCCCTTGTGACTCCTTTGAATTCCCACTGATTTTATAGCAGCGCCCTTGCCCCTGGCTGTGCCCTTGGGTGCTGAGTGCTGCTTGATGTGCCTTGAAGGACACAAAACAAAGCCAGCCCATCCTCCTGCCCACGGGAGAGCTGAGGTGTGTGGAGGTGGCTCAGAGCCACAGCTCAGGCCACCAAATTCAGCCAATGACTTTCTGCAGGGTCACACCTGGCTTTGGGGGACGGCTTTGCCTGCAATAGGAGCAAAAAGCCCGGTTTCAGCGAAATTCCCTCAGCTCTGAGCTGTGGCAATGCTTTTCTCCTCCCTGGTGGGATGTTCGGGGCTGGGAGGGAAGGAGCCAGGCGGGGAAGAGCTGCAGGGAGCAGAGGGAGATGTTCCTGCCTCCGACCTGTCCCTGCGCCCGGCAATTGCTGTGTCCGCACCTCTGGCACACAAAGGGTTGTTTACAGCAGGGAAAGGTTCCCTCCAGGGCTGTAAATATCCCCCTGCCTCCCAAATTAATGGCGAGGACCCAGGTTACAGCACGTGCCCGCAGCTCGGGGCTAATGGTGTGGGGAAGGGATTTACCAGGCTCGGCTCCAGCTGCCTTTCTTTCATGTCTGGTTTCTAAGGAACAGGGTCTGCTCTCCTTTCCAGTGGCATAAATGAAGGATAATGTGTTTCCATGAGTGACAGGGACTGTAATTTACATCATTGGGAACACAACTGTGAACCAGGGGTTTGCATTCACGTGCCAGATGGGGTTATGTTTATAACTTTAAAATAACGTGTAGCAAGTTAACGTTTGTGGAGAGTTTGTGGGGGTTTTTTGAAGATGAAAAGTATAAAAACAGTCTATTTTCTGCCATTTGGGCTAAATCCCGTAGTCAGAAGAATTGCCTGCCATTTCTAGGCAATTTTTTTCCAAATAAGAGCAAGGAGGTTTGACCTACTAAAACTGCTCGGTTAAACACAAATAATAACCATGGGTGCTCTGTTCTGCTCCAGAGACAGCTGCAGAACACGGGTCTTTAAGGTATTTATAGACCTTGGAGTCTTTGAGGCTAAAAAGTGTTGGAGAAGCATAAAATGTCTTTGTAAATTGTGTGTGCTGATACTTCACAGGCAGAATATTCCCCGAGAGTCTGTGCCACTCAGGCATGGGAGCCTTGTCTTGCTCCAGCAGATCTGATCCGTGTTTATTCTGGCGCAGGGAAGTCAAGGAGGATAATGAGAGGATTCTGCGTGTTTGTTTAGCGAGAGGAGGCAATAATGGCCTTTCTAACTCGCTGCAGGATTTACCTCTCATGAATTAGAAAACAAAGTAAACTGATTATGGAGCAAGTTGTGTGTTCCACCGCCTTTATCCGGTGGGTGCTGGGTGTTTCTGGCTCCTCCTGGGGATGTGGGTTTTCGTGGATTTGTTTGCAGAGACATGGGTTTTCATGGATTTGGGTGCAGGGATGTGGGTTTTCATGGATTTGGGTGCAGGGATGTGGCTGTGCACGGATGTGGGTGCACATCACTGCGGCAGTAATTTTAAAAACCAACTGGAAAAAGAAAAGCCCTAAAGCTGAGCACAGGGGCTGGAAATGGCTCACAGGGGCTCCACAGGATGTGCAGGGTCCCAGCTGACCCAAACCCCCCCAGCTCCACTCGCTGAGGGAGAAATTCAGCAGTGACTGCCTGCAGCAATGTGGCTCCCCACGAGCATCCTGGGTTTCCTGGAGTCTGGCATCTTCCTAGGGATCTCTCATCCCAAAACGTGGATCCCTTATTAGTGTGATCACTGCAGCTGTCAGCCAGCACCGAGGGGCTGCCTGGCTCCTGCTCAGGCTGTGCCTGCCTTGCTTTCCCCACAATCCCAATGTGACATTTTCCTTCCTCTGGAACCAAAGGACTGGGATGGAAAAAAAAAATCTATTTTGCCCCCTCATCTCTAATGATGGCAGAACAATTTTTCTGCCAGCATTTTCAGCCCCAGAGAGCAGATCTGGGGCTGGGAGTCCTCTCCAGTCTGGGAAGGCAGGAGCCTTTCTTTAGCAGTCGCCTCACGGACAGAGCTGGCCAGGAAGGATAATGGTCCATAACATATTCATTATTTTCAGGCCTGTGCACTGAAGTTCTCCCACTGGTGATGCAAGTGGAGATTTTTTGTTTTCAGCCATAATGGGGTAAAGGAGTCTGCAGCTCGAGGTGCTTTTCCTTCCAGTCCCAGGGTCAGTGGGAAGCAGGGAATGCCATTCCCTTCCAGCCTCTGAACCCACCCCTCTGCAGGAAAGGGCTTCCCTTCCCTCCCCAGTGCCGCTGATGGAGTTTGAAATCACTCTTGGCTGTTAATCCGTGAAAGTCCCTGCTAGAAATAAAATAAAATATATATACGGAAAAGTGCCACTAAAAGGGTTTATGAGGCTGCAGTTTAAGTTAGTGGCTCCTCCAGACTGGGGCAGCATCTGTTTCTCATTTACAGCTCGCTCGAGCCGGTGGTGAGAGAACTTCCCCTGGCCCTGGCTGGGACTGGGGGGGATTTTGCCCTGGCCACGCTGTGCTGGCAGGATCCTGGGCAGGATGGCTGTCCTGGCATTGCCATCAGCCTGATTTCCTTTCATCCCCAGGCTGGGGGGCAAAGGGCTGGGATGCCAGTCTGGGATTTGGCAGAGGGAACGGACACGTGTTTGTTCTAAACTCCTGCTTTAGTTTGGGATTAATCATTCAGTGTCAGGTGCTTACAGGTGCTTAGGTACCTTGTTCCATTAGATCAAAGCAAATTAGAGCTGAGCAGAATGTAAATACAGCCCGTGGTCAGAGCCTCTGTCTCAGCGTGTTGCTGTTCCCGGTGTAGAAATTGAAGAAAAATTGTATTTCCCAGTGTGTTGTGCAGAGATAATGTTTGGGATGTCGAGATCTCACGGGAGGGATGTGACACAGTTACCAGGAGCTGAGGAGTCATTTTTTGTGTCCTCGATTGCCAGGCCTGGAGAGGAATTGTTGTGTCTGACCAAACTGGGAAAGCAGCAGCTCACACTGTGTGTGGGGTTTGGAGTTACACAGCAAAGAACTGCAGGATTACAAATACATCCAAATACAAAAACTGAAATATAAAAGCTGAACTCACCCCCAGAGCCCACCGTGACCCTCTCTCCTTGCTCCCAGGACTGCCCCCAGCTGTTCCCCACGGAGGAGATCCTGATCCCGGTGGGAGAGGTGAAGCCCATCACGCTGAAGGCCAGGAACCTTCCACAGCCCCAGTCGGGGCAGAGGGGCTACGAGTGCGTGCTCAGCATCCAGGGCATGGTGCACAGGGTGCCCGCCCTGCGCTTCAACAGCTCCAGCGTGCAGTGCCAGAACAGCTCGGTGAGCGCTGCGAAATCCCGGGATCCCGGGGAGAGTGCCCGCAGGGGAGGGGATGCCTTGTCTGGGGTCAGCAGGGGCAGGGGAGGAGGAGGAGGAGGGGGGAATTCAGGGAGTGCTAAGGCAGGGTAATTCACACACGGGAGATAAGGAGAATCACAGAGCCCTTATCGGGGAGCTGTCAAATCGCAGGTCACGGTGGCTGGATGAATAGAGCAGGGCTGGAGAGCAGGGAAGGAGGGGGAAAGGGAGACAGCCAGGGGAGAGAGCAGAGCAGGCAGGGAGAGGGGAATCACTGCAGGGAGAGGGGAATCACTGCAGGGAGAGGGGAATCACCAAAGGGACAGGGGAATCACCAAAGGGACAGGGGAATCACCCAGGGAGAGGGGAATCACTGCAGAGATGCTGCCAGAGGAGCAGGGCACAATAATCCCCCTCCACATTGGCCCCAGGGCACCCCAAAGTCACCCCAGTGGGTACCTGGGGCTGCCAAAACACAAATGGCAAATGCAGGCACCCCCAGCCTGGTCCACAGCCCAGGTCTGGGTCTCTGTGTCCCTCCACAGCTGGGGGACAAGCGTGGCCCTTGCTCTGCTCCCCATGTGCTTGGGAAGGGCCCTGGGCTAGCAGGGCACAGTTTGTTTTAGACAGCAGAACAGGGTCCACTTGAATATTCAGTGCAGATGGTCTTAAATTGTTAATGAAGTTTTGAATTTTTAAAAGTTTGACTGGATATTTATACATTGCTGGCCATCTTTGGGCCTTGTAGCCTGGTGGATAATAAATGTATTAATAGTAGATAGTACTTTTCCTATCCAGAGTGATTTATAAGCATTAGAGAAGCACTTTTATTGCTGTTGGGCTGATAGGAAGTGGTAGGGGGAGGATGTGAGGGCCATTCTGGCCTCACAGCTTCTTGTTCCACTCCAGCTCAGTAAAACCCAGGCAGGGTGACCCAGTACAGTCAAAGGTGAGTTCAAACTGCACAGCTCCTGCCCAGGGCCAGGCAGAGCAGCCTGCCCTGCTCTCATCACCACTCCAGAGAGGATGGCAATGCTCCCTCCCCTTCTTAAGTCTTTTAGAGAGAGCACCAGAGTGAGGCCTGCCCAGTGCTGGTGTGACAATGGGAATTTCAGCATTCTCTGCTAATGGACATTCAGCAGGCAGCCCCACTCAGCCACGGCCCCAGGATGCCCCTAAGAAGGAATAATTCAAGGCAGTGCTGTCCTAGAGCAGGCTGGAGCAGTGCCTGGGGCTCTGCACCATCTACCTTTGCTCACCTGTTCCCTGTTCCACCTGCAAAGCTCTGCTGTGGGATTTTGGAGCTCCCAGTCACACTGGGGTGCACAAACTGGGCAAGAAGCTGCCTGAAGGCAGCAGTCCCAGTCTGCTTAACTGGAGTCTCTGGTAAGCCAGAGACTGAGTGATGAGAGCAGCCACTGCGAGTGGAATAATTAATCTGTTACCTCTCCCAAGGACTAGATGTGATTTAATTATCTCTTCCTGGTGAGGAGCAGGGACTCAAAGCAGAACCCTGGAGATGAAGTGTAAAAATGTGGTGTCTCAGGCACCAGCAGATGTTTTCAAGCTGAGAATAAAGATGGTTTCTCTCAAAAAACCCCAAGCATGTTTTCTCCAGCATTTCATTCTGGATCTCACCCTGCAGTACCTCTATGATGGGATGGACATCAGCAACTTGGCAGTGGACTTTGCTGTGGTTTGGAATGGGAACTTTGTCATTGACAACCCGGAGAATCTGAAAGGTAAAATCTGCTGGAACTGGCTCCAGGTCCTGGGGGTGGGGATGGAGAGGGGCTCTGGGGCTGAGGTGTGACCCTGAGGAGAGCAGCTCCCTGCAGTGCTGGTGCTGCTCTCTGAGCTTGGCTCGGGCTGCACCTGCGGGGGCACCTGGGCTTGGGGAGCCAGAGCTGAGCTCGTGCTGGGTGGGCAAGTCCAGGGGCTGCTGCACCCCGAGAGGGAACCCCCAATCCCTGCTGCACCCCGAGGGGATCCCCTAATCCCAGCTGTGTCCCGAGGGGATCCCCCAATCCCTGCTGCACCCCGAGGGGATCCCCTAATCCCAGCTGTGTCCCGAGGGGATCCCCAATCCCAGCTACACCCCAAGGGAATCCCCCCAGTCCCAGCTGTACCCCAAGAGGGAATTCCCCAATCCCAGCTGTGTCCCAAGGGAATCCCAAGAGGACCCCCACCCCCAGCTGTGTCCCATGGGGTTCCCCCACCCCAGTCCTGTCAGGGGGGTTCCCCCCACCCCAGTCCTGTCCCACGGGTTCCCCCCACCCCTGCTGACCCCCCTGTCCTGCAGTGCACCTGTACAAGTGTGCAGCACAGCGTGAGAGCTGCGGGCTGTGCCTCAAGGCTGACCCCAAGTTCGAGTGTGGCTGGGGCAGCGGCGAGGCCAAGTGCTCCCTGCGGCCCCACTGCTCCCCCGGCGCCCGGCCCTGGCTCCACTGGTCCGGCCACAACGTCAAGTGCTCCAACCCACGGATCACCGAGGTGAGCCCAGCCCTCTGCACCCTCCAAAAACCCACCTGGGCCCAGAGACACGGAGATGGGGAACACCAGCACGTGGCCAAGCCTGTGGCCACTGGCCCGCTCACCAGCCGTGCCACCCGTGCCAGGGTGACCACCACGGCTGCTGCAGGAATGCTGATTAAACCAGGGAGCTCATTAGTCTGGAGCTGGTGCATCTGCTGTTGCTGCTCAGCCCACTGGGGGATGTGAAATGTGTCCCAGGAGCGTCCTCAGCAGTGAAGCTGCGCTCGCTCTGTTAGCACTGCTGGGAGGAGTGACACTCCGAGCAGGTGGGAATGAAGGCTTGGGTTTCTCAGTTAATTAAATCCCCAAAAAAAGCCTCCCTTGCCCTGGGTGTCTATCCACACAGTAAAAGGTGTAACACAGCAGGATCAGAGTCCTCTGTTACACCCGTGCTGGTGGCAGGGCTGCTCAGCACCCTCCAGCTGAATCGGAGCCCGAGTGAGCGTGGAAGTCTCCTCTTAAATTAAATTAGTTTCTACGCTGGTTTAACTAAACTGGCTCAGGTCCCGTGGGAAGGATCATCAACCCCCTTTTATGGAGGACAGGAGGAAGCAGAGGCTGCTGCTCTATCGGGGCTGGGTGGGGCTGACAGGAGAACGATGTTGCTGAGGAGGGTCCATCCATCCTCAGGGACCTTACCAGATAATACCGGGGAGGTTTGGGTATTTCTGCCTTAGGCCTTCTGCCCAGCAGTGTTGCACCTTCGCTGGGCAGGTGTTTTTCTTGTGCAGGTTTCTCTCTCGTGCAGGTTTTTCCCTTGTACAGTTTGGTGCAGGTGTTTCCCTCGTGCAGTTTTGTGCAGGTCTTTCCCTTGTACAGTTTTGTGCAGGTGTTTCCCTTGTACAGTTTGGTGCAGGTCTTTCCCTTGTACAGGTTTTGTGCAGGTGTTTCCCTTGTACAGTTTTGTGCAGGTCTTTCCCTCGTGCAGTGTTTTGTACAGGCCAGAGTGGAGCTGGTGGGAGGTGCTGGGGCTGGTTCTGCAGGGATGGGAAAGCATTAAATAGGGCTGGAAGCCTGTCCTTTCCCTGCTCCGTTGGTCTCTTTGTTTTCCACATCCCAGCTGTGCTACCAAGAGATAAAATCATCTTAAAGGTTTCCCTGGATACTCCCCTTGCCCTGCCACTGGGCAGAACCCACACTTCTCTTGCCCAAGTGCTGTTCTGCTGCACAAGGTTATGCTACAAGAAGCCAAACAGCCTCTACTGAGATTTGCTTCCCCATAAACCATGCAGAAAGTTGTCAAGCCGAAGAAATCTTGGAATTATTTATCTGCTCCTCCTTGAGCTGGGCAGAGAAGGGGAAAACCTCCAGACTTGCATGTGAGCAGTGCCAGGCTGGCTCTGGCGGCTGGCTGCAGGCAGGGCGCTGCCACCAAGTGTTTTATCACTGTCCAACTTGAAAGCAATACTTTTGGGCTCTGTCCAAGGAGAAAAGAGCAGAGCTCTGCTGCTGCACATCTCTCGACTCCATCCCCAGGTCTGTGTCTCAGAGGGAGACTCTGGAGGAGACCAAGAGACCTTCCCAGCTTCTGTTGCTCCTGGGTCCTTCCCCAGCATCCGAGTGGTCTCAGGGTTTTGGGAAGCGTTTTCAATGCCCAGTGCTGCAGAGCTGTGCAGCTGGGGGGACCCCCTGCCCTGCTGGGACTGACCTGGCCCTGGCAGGGCCAGGCTGGCACTGGGGACACGGCCCCCATCGCTCGGGCAGCAGCACTGGGGAGCAGGGTTTGCTCCCACACCGGAGCTCCCACTGCAGCCTGGATTCCCCCGAGCAGAAGGGCCTTTAATAAGGGCTGGTTTGCACTCCTCCTGCTTCAGCTGGCCACCTTCACTCTTTGTGACAAGCCTGAGGTCAAGGGCCTGGCTCCCAGGCGCCAGTGCCTTCGGGGGATGCATAGATAAGAAGAGATTGTGTCTAGATAGTTCTAAAAGGAAATGAGCAGTGGGGTATTTGCAGTCCTTGCACTGAGTGAGAGGCCCGGCCCTCCCCAGCAATGTCCCCTCAGCAGCTTGAAACTTCCACCCGGTCTGTGGCCTTAGCAATAAATAAATAAAAATCAGTTTTCTGGAGAACAAGCGGCACTCTGATCTCCTATTCATTTATTTGCAGGCCTCATTAATATAACATCAGTGCAACAAACAGCTGAAGGGGGGGCAGTGTCAGGCTGAATAATGGAGTTGCTCTGCTGAGATAACAATTAGGTTGTGAATGTGCCATCAGCTGAGGCAGAGACAAGGAGGGATCATGCCGGGATGACAATGCTCATGTGCCGCCTCCCCGCTGGGCTCATCAGCTGGGATCCAGAGCTTCCAGCAGCAGCAAAAAGGCACAAAGAGGATGGAGGTGGAGGGGGTTCGGGGAGGGGGCAGTGCCATTGATTGGGAGCACCCGAACAGATGCCCAGGGCATCTTTGCCTCCAGGGAAAGCCCCAGCAGCTCCCAGGCAGCCCCGGCTCCAGCTCTCCCGGGCTCCTCACTGACTTCTTCTGCAGGCAAAACGTTGCTCATGTCAGAAACGCTGCAAGATTCAAGCAGCACGACGTGACACTGAGAACATTTATCCCCCACTGCTGGAGCCGTGTCTTCTGCAGGCTGGCAGGGGAGGGGTTCTAGTGCTGGGCTGGGGCTCCTGGGTCCCTGGGTCCCTGGATCCCAACCTTGGGGATCCCTTGGATTCCAGCCTCGGGGGTCCCTACCTTGGTTTCAAGGACAAAGCAGCACTAAGAGAAGTGCTCTGGGGCATCTGCAGCCCTTCCCTGACCAAGGACAGGCTGTGAGGGTGACTGAGCTCCTGCCACCCCTCATCCCAGCCCGTTTTCTGGATAACACAGAGCTGCACACCTGATCAGAGCTGCACACCTGATCAGGGCTGCACACCTGATCAATGCTGCACACCTGATCAGAGCTGCCCAGCATCATCACAGGGGCTGAGCTGGGATTTGTTTCGTGCCATGGGGAGAGACGTGACCTGCTCAGAATAATTCTGCCTCCCACACCCTGCTCAGGTCTCAGTGACTTTCAAGCTGCTTCAGTTTAGCAAACAACCTGAAGAAACTTCCAGCAGAGGGGCAGATTCCTGAACAGCCAATTCCAACCCCTGGTGATGGCCAGGCTCTTCCTCAGCTGCCCTTTGCAGGTCCTTTTCATCCTCCACAGAGCTCTAAGCAAAACCCAGTCTAGTGAAGTGATTTTCTTGAAACTGGGGAGCATTTCTTGCTAATCCTGTCTGTCTCAGATCAGAAGTCTGGACTGGCAGCCCTGCAGCCTGGGCAGTGGCCAGCACAGCCCAGCTGGGATTACGGCAGGCCACGGGCTGGCTGTGCTGGAGGTGCCTCATCCCCTCCCCCAGGAGAAGCCCAGGGATGGTGCTGGGAGGGTCCCCAGCTCTGGGTGCACCGGGACCTTTAAGACTTATCTTCTTTCTGTGATTTTGACTGAATCTCTCCAGCTGTAATTAATTGAATGCATCTGTTCTAACCCTGGGGCTGCTTTATGGCACAGTTACTTCAAAACTGTTCAATTAGTGGCCACTAAAATCTAGGTCGAGTGGAGCTCCATATTGGGGATTTTCCAGGTCAGGACATTTTTAAAATACAGCATCAGCTCGGCTTTGTTCAGGGAGGCCACTTGGCCCCACTGCTTCTGCTCAGGTCAGGAAATGGCAAACGGTGACTTCTTTATTTTGAGCAGCAATGAGACAACAGGCTCAGTGGAGTAAGTGCTCCAGTAAATGCATTTTAACGTCCTCCAGAGCTGCAAAGGACACTTGTAACTGTCAGCCAAGTTCAGGTGATTCCCCACCAGTGATGTAAACACTACCAGGCCTCCAGGACGCGGTGTAACACAATCCAGCTTGGTTTTGCAGTGGGTTTATGGGCACGTCGAGCTTCCCAGAGCTAAATGATACAAGACAGGCCATGGTGTGAGTTACAGGGAGCAGCAGCACAACAGGCAGTGCGTGGTGAATAAATTAAAACCCTCTGTCAGGCTGTGGAGGGAGAGGGAGGTGGGAATCACAGGAGGGGGTGGCTTGGTGGCTCTGGCGGGTGCGTGGAGTTGGGATAACCTCGGCAGGTGTGGCCAAAAATGGGACAGAATGCCTGGGGAAGTGATGGAGCTGGAGTGCTCAAAACCCAGGTGGATGTGGCTGTTGGTTTAGTGGGGATGGTGGGATTCCATCTTGGAGATCTTGGGTGTCTTTTTGGAGATGCTCTGGGGACCTGGGAGCCACCAGGGCTGCCCTGGGTGGGTCACTGGGATGTGGTGTCCTGGTGTTTGGCCACCTCCCTCACTCCTGAGAAGGTGGAAAAAACCAACCATCCATCTGGAAACAGCAAGGGAAAGGTTCTGAGAGCTCAGGATTTTTTGCCAAAGACAAGAGAGGAACAAAGAAGCGTAAACAAGATTTATCCATTAAATTAATTAAATTGCATTATTATGGATTGTGTTTATTTATTAATAACAGCTGCAGCATGGGGAAGATTAGAAACTCACCCAAGAGCAACAACAGAGCGGTGGCAGATTCAGGATAACTGTCTGAGAGTCCTGGGTCCAAATTTTGTGACCATGCATTATTGAAATTTATACTCCTAATTGAAGAGGAGATTGTCCTTAATGCAAGTCCGGGGAAGCAGGGATGGTTATGGCTGAGGCAGGCCATAAACAGGCAGCTTGAAAGCACACACCTCACCCTTTAACATTTTTAAGTCATTTGAGGTGCCAAGTCACTAATAAAATGTGACATTAACATTCAGAGAACAGCCAAGGCAGAAGGTAAAGTTCTCCCAAGCACCAGGATGCTTCTGGAAGGTGACTTACCCTGTTCTGGATAGAGTAGGAGCCAGGTTTATCTTCTGCAAGGATTTCTGGGGAATGGCGCTGCCCACTCCTCTTGGCCGGCTCAGAGAGCTGTGAGTCCTCTCTTGGAGCAGAGCACGGATGGATTTCAGCATCCCTGGGCTCCTCCAGCAGAGCCCTGGGGGGTGGCCCTGGCTGCTCTGGCAGCAGAAGCTTTCCAAACCAGGGTGGGGCTGAAGAACGGGCGTGATGGGGCTGTGCCCTCACCTCCCCTGTGCTCTGTCTCCTTGCAGATCCTGACGGTGTCGGGGCCCCCCGAAGGAGGGACGAGGGTGACCATCCGTGGTGTCAACCTGGGCCTGGACTTCTCGGAGATCGCGCAGGGCGTGCAGGTGGCCGGGGTGCAGTGCACGCCCCTGCCCGAGCACTACGTCGTGGCCGAGCAGTGAGTGTCCCCTCACCTGGGGCTGGGCACCCCACACAGCTCCTCCCTGACCTCCAGCCCACGCTCAGGAGGCCAAAAGCTCACCCAGAGCCCGGCACCTGCAGGAAGGGCTGTGCAGGTGGGCATGGGCAGGGGTCCCTGCACGTTCCTGCACATTCCCACAGGCTGGACTCTCTCTGCAGGGGTTAAGCAGCCCTTTAAGCTTCCATGAAATGTTCTGTTTCCTTCCACGGCGCGGTTCCTGCTTGGCTAAGCACCTTTCCTGATGAGCACCTTGCTGCTGCTGCCGAGCCCCCGCGCTCCCCATCCCACTTGGAATTCCGCCGGCGCCGCCGGCTGCACGCAGCCATTTGTTAGGCGGGCGAGGCGGTGACAGCCCCGTAATCCGAGTGGGCTCCACTGGAGTCAATTCATTTGTTTCACTAAGGAAAATGTCAGCCCCAAATTAGAAAATAGGCTGTGCCAGGGGACGGGCGAGCAGACCCCACCGCGTGAGAGCCGCTCCTGTCCGGCCCCGGGGCTGTGCTGGGGAGGCTGTGGGGGCACCTTGGTGCTGCTGGGACAGGAGGAGTCGGAGATGTCTCCCCTTGGGCTGGGTCATCTCCTGCTGGGGGGCAGGATGGTGTCCTGTGCAGTAGGACTGGCCAGGATCCCGTGGGTGGTCCCAGCAGTGGAGCTGCCCCAGCTGAGGAGGGAGCAGCTGAAAGGAGTTGTCCTCTGCTGGGGAACGCGTCTGGGGGCTCCCACTGAGACCCCAGCACAGTGCCAGGCCTGTCACCAGCAGCACACGGTGGTGTTGGTTGGGTTTTGTCCATTCCTTGTGTTTCCTTGCCCATCTGTAAGGCAGAAGGGGCATTGCTGACCCTGCTGGAACAGCGAGGGCCAGGGCAGGGTGCCAGGGCATTTGGGCTCATGGGATGAAGGGTGCTTGGGGGTGCTGCAGGAATGGCTCCAAGCACAGCTCCAGTACCCCATCACTGAGAGCAGTTGGGGCTGTTCTGCTGAGCAGGACTTTGTTATATTTTATTTTTCAAATAAAGGATGGAAGATTATGAAATTATCCCCCTTTGATGGTATGAAACCCTGATTTTATAATCATGACTCTAATTACGGCTCTTGAGCTTTCAAAGTTTGTTAACATCATTAAAACATTTACCCTGGGCAGATAACAGCAAGCGTTAGCATGAGAGCTGCCTTTTAAAGATGAATACAGATAAAAGGACCCTCTTAAGGGTTCTGTGGGCAGACTGAATTCCAAGACTGTAATGATTCTGCCATATGCTGCAGCCCCGCAATCTATCAGCCAGCAATTAGGTTAATGTTGGTGAAAGGGCCACTTAGCCCGGCAATCAGCACCCTACAGCTCTGCCGAATGCATCACTTTGTAACGAGGTACCTGCTGGGGATTGCCTTGGAGCGGGGCTCGGCCCAGGTGCCGCTGCTGCCCCGTCCCACTCTGTCCCTGCCCGGGCTGGGCTGCAGCTGCGCCTGTGCTGGCACATTGAGTGTTTGGTGTTCCCTTGTTTCCCCTCTCTTCTGCTGCCCGTGCCAGGAATCGCTTCCCAGGCTTGGTTTGCCCAAGCTCGGAGTGGCCTCCTGTCCCCGCTGCCAGTCTGCAGGGGGAGGAGGAGGAGGAGGGATGAGGGAAAGGTGAAGGAACGGCAGCAGAGAGGTGCAGGGGCGATGGCTGCTTTACAGGCAGAGCGGGGAGCACGTGGCAGAGGGAAACAGAGCTGAGACGTCTCTCCAGGCAGCTCCTTTTGATGTGCAGCAGTGAGCACGGGCTCGTTCCAGCTCTTTGCAGCGTGTGTGCACTTCACCGAGCCCCCGGCACCACCTGGGCACGCGAGCTGCAGCTCCTCTTTGCCTTCAGTCTTCGTGTTTTCTTTTCTTTTACTTTCTTTTCTTTTTTATTTGCAGTGAATTTAATGCTGCTGAAGGCGGCTGGAGCGCTGCCTCCCCAGATTGGGGCCTTTTATGTCTTTGTGTGTGATGGGCAGAGGGGCGAGCGCCTCCTTCCCCTTCAGCCTCAGCAGGCACAGGCTGCTCTGGCTCTGCTCTGGTCCCACTCGAGGGTCAGACCCCCACAGCTCTCTGCTCATGGGTGGAACTGCACCTCCTGCCTCAGGCAGCTTACTCCTACCTTCAGCTTTTCATCCCCGAGGCAAATTACCCATCCTCAGGGCTCCAGTCCTGAGTGATTCCCACTCTCAGATTTCCAGTCTGGGGCAGGTTCCCCCCACCCTCAGCTTCCCAGTGCCTGCAGGGCTGCTCCTGAATCCATCTTCCCAGCATTGCTGCGGCAGCCAGCAGCATCCAGGTCCATCTGGAGAGCTCTGCCAGCTGATGCCCCTCTGAAAACCTCCCCCAAACCTGCTGGCATGACTGGCATGCGCTTGATCCCATCCCCAGCTGGTGTCACACATCCCCCGTGCCCGGGGATTTGGGGTTACTCATCCACAGTGATCAGGTTAACCCCAGCAGCTCTCCCTGCCCCTGCAGCTTTGCCAGCCTCAGGATGTGCCCACGGGGCTGAGCTGGAGCAGGGGACAAGCTCCTGTGACCACCACGAGTGTGTTGGTGGTGGGCAGCCCCGTCCCCCAGCAGAAGCTGCTCCCCAGAGCTGTCTCTATCATGCCCCAGCAGGTTTCTCCAGTTTTGATTAACTGGGAGTCTGCAGTGTGAGCTGTTCCCTTAATGAACTCATCTGTTACTCTGAGGACTTCGCACTCACTTTGCTACTGGCTAATATATTGCCATTAGTGCTCTGCTTTGCTCTGGAGTTTACAGCTTGTAATAATTATGTCTAATTTTGATTTTTTTTCCTGTAAATTACTACATGGGGTAAAAATAGACTCAGTAATTAACTTCTTCCAAAGAGGCAGATATCAAAGTTAAAGAGGAGGGGGGGAGAGAAAGGAGAAATAAAGGCAGTGAGGAGCTGTGCAGGGCACTGCTGGCCCCTCCTGCCAAAGCTTCCCTGCGGCATTTCTGCTTCCAGGATCGTCTGTGAAATGGGGCAGGCGCTTCCAGGGATCAGCTCCGGCCCAGTGCTCCTGTGCATCGGAGAGTGCAAGCCCGAGTTCACGGCCAAGTCAGCACAGCAGTACATGTTCGTGGTGAGTGTCCTGCTGGGGGACAGAGCCCAGACCCCCAGGAGCTGAGCGGGGCTCGGGGAGGGGCTTCAGCTCGGGCAGTAACCCCAGAATTCCTCCTGGGGCTTTCCCCCAGTGTCACACAGTTTTTGGTGGCCCACTCAACAAGCCCAGCTTGCAGGACTGAGAGCTGTCAATAAGCCAGGGCTCCCACAGCATTTGGGTCCAGCTTTGCACCCCCAGAACAGTGACTGTGGAGTCACAGCCTGGTTTGGCTTGGAAGGGATGCTCAAAGACCCAGTGCCAGGGGCAGGGACAGCTCCCACTGCCCCAGGCTGCTCCAGCCTGGCCTTGGGCACACTCAGGGATGTCCTCCACTGTCACAGGCACCCACAGCAGCAGCACTGAGCTTGTCCTTTCCTCCCTGCAGACCCCAGCCGTGAGTTTCCTGAGCCCCAGCCGTGGCCCCGAGTCGGGAGGGACCATGGTGACCATCTCTGGCCACTACCTGGGGGCTGGCAGCCGCGTGGCCGTGCTCCTGGGCAACCAGACCTGCGAGTTCCACGGGTAAGAGACCAGCACAGGCTCCTGCAGCACCTCCTGCTCCCGGACCTGCTGGAGCTGAACGTGCAAAAATCCATCTGGGAGCCCCTAAGGCTTCCATTCCTTCTTTTATGGCATGAAACCATCTTCTCTTTTATTGTGATGGAGGCTTGCATGGCAAGGGAGGGATTCATTGGTGTTGGTGCTGTTCATTATTTCATTTTAATGCTGTTCCAACAGTAACTGCTCTGAAAATCACAGTGAAACACCAGTGTGATGGAAATATGCTTATATTGGTCATCAGTACCTGCCCCCAGCCTGGCTGCTCTGAAGAAAATGGAACATTTATAAGAAATATCTCCTTTCTCTTTTCACAGACCTGCACTGCTTTTATTGCAGCCACTGCTGCAGGTGCCTCAACCTCCTAAAAATGGTCTGGGGTCCTCAGGGCAGAGCAAGGCGAGGGTCTGCTCACCCCCTGCTGAGGAACTTGCACAGCCATCAATCTCTGCTGGGATTTTGATGGCAAATTTGCTTTTTCCCCAGCAGTGTAAACACAGAGTTGACATTTGCAGGGTTTAATGGGTTTTCCTGGGGCTTAGTTAAAAAAGAGACGTGTGGTTTACATCTGTGTGTATCAGTACACAGCCCTGCCCACCCTGCAGGCCCTGGGCACAGCCTGGGTGGCAACCTGGTATCCAAAGGGATTCTGCCTCCCTGATCCTCACTCGGGCTGCCCAGGAGGAGCTGAGGAAGTTTCTGGGAAAGCAAAGATCCCTGGAGGTGAATTTCTGATCCAAAAGCCCGGGAGGTTCTGGGATGTGGGAGCTGTGGGTGTTCAGTGTGGGAGCACGCCGGGTTCCCAGCAGTGCCTGTTCTGGATCCACCCCAGGTTGGTGCTCAGGGCATTCCAGAACCTTCCAGGGCAGCTCAGTCCTCCAGGTGTTAGGCAGTGTAACCAACCCATCAGTGTTTCCTCCCACATCCAAAACAGAGATGCCAAATGGACAGAGACAGGGAGCAGAGGAGCAGGATCAGCCCTGGAACATCATCCCTTAAACACCCAATCCTGGTCAGGCAACCTGCAGGACCTGGAGCAGCTTTGGGTTCCCTGGGTGCTCTAATTCCAGCAGGAAGCAGAAAGCTCAGCCAGGAGAGAGCAGGGACTGAGCAGCCCCAGCCCTCGCTGTGCACTTGGTTTGCCTCGGACTGTTTTGAGGCAATGAACTCCAATTGTACTCCAGGGTGTGGGGGAGCCTGATGAGATGAAGCAGCTCCTAATGAGATTCCCTCTAATTACAGCTTCCCCCGTTCTCCCCTCTGTGATCGGAGGAGTGGGTAGATTCACCATGACGACATAATAATAGCACAGAAAGCTAATTAGCTGATCACAGGGAGCTGGGAGCTGCTCTGCCAGCAGCCCTGCATCACTCCCAGCCCGTGCCAGAGCATGGGGTGGGCAGCAGCACCCCAGGATCGCTCCCAGACTCAGCACAGGGGCTGCAGAATCCCACTCCTCACACAAGGAAGCCTTTGGAGCTAAATTAAATCAAGGTGGATGTCGTAAAACCAGGTGAAATAGGAAAAGGAGCAGGGCAGGAAGGGGCGGAGGTGTTACTGCATCGACAGAAATGGTCAAGTGCAATTGGTTTGAGGTGTTCTGGGGAGGGGTTTTGGGGGGTTTCCATCCCCTCGGTTGTGGGGGTGGAAGTGCCAAGGTGTGAGCTGGGAACGCGGTGGTGCCTGCTGTTCTAAACGCCCCTGCTCCTTAGAGAGGGCAGGGAGTGAGTGAGGACCCCAGGAGGGGACACACCTTGTCCCCCGGGCCAGCCCCAGGGCTTTGCTGGAAGCAGAGCGGGGACAGGCTGCACCTGAGCCTCGGCCCTGCAGGCAGCTCCCTGAGGAGGGTGAGGAGGGTGAAGGCTGCCCATTCAGGAGTGCCAGGTTCTGATGGAAGTACCAGACTGGCAGTGAGGTGCTGCAAGCCTGTTCTCCCTCCCCTGGGACAACCCAAACCTAAAGGAGCCACAGAAAGAACTCTGCCTTTCCAGGGGCAGGTTTGGGCAGGAAGAACAACCCCAGGTGGCCGTGCAGGAGCACTGGCCTGCCAGGGATGTCCCTCCAGCACTGTTTGTAGGCTCAGTGTCCAGGAGCTCTGCCCTGGATGCTCAGTTCTCATTCCCCTTCTCCATCCCTCCACCCACCGGCGCCTTTGTGCTCTGACAGCGCTCGCCGCGCCGCTGCCTCGCCCTTCTCGGGGGCTCTGGTGGCAGCAGATGGTCTGTTGTGTCCAGCCAGGCAGCCCGAGCCGGGGTCACCCCGCTCTGGTGGGGACACAAAGCCGCAGGTGCCCTCGCCCCTGGCGGGCAGGGCTGCGCGGGGCCGTTGTGCAGCAGCCTCGGGTGTGCACTGGGGTGGGGAGGGGAAGAGTTTGGCTTTTCTCTGAGCTCATGCATCCCATTTAAAAGGCAGCCATCTGTTTTCACAGGCCCAGCAGAAGGCGGCGGGTTCAGGGGGATGCGGGAGCTGTGGCTTGGCACAGAGAGGGATTTGGGGGAGGCTGCGCTGCTCTCCCGGTGGGCAGGGCTCGGGGCAGGGCTCCCTGCCTGCCCTTCCATGCCAAGCCCTCCTGCCCACCTCAGGAGCTTCCCAGGTGCCAGTCTGGGGCTGGCTGCTGGCTCAGCCCTTTGCTGAGCTGCCCCAGGACAGGACAAAGGCTGTTTGCTTCCCCCATGCCACCACCCCATTAACTCTGCCCGTTCTCCTCCTGTGCAGGAGATCCATGAATGAGATCGTTTGTGTGTCAGCGCCCTCAGCCCACGGCCTGGGGGCTGTTCAGGTCTCTGTCAGCGTGGACAGGGCTCAGCTGGAGAGGACTTTGCTGTTCGAGTACATCGATGACCCCAAGGTGCAGCACATCGAGCCCGAGTGGAGCATCGCCAGGTAACAGCTCTGACAGCACCTCCTGGCTCTGCCCTGCCCTGGGGCTCCTCAGCACACCCAGGCCAAAAAAGGGGCAGTTTGGAAATGCACATCCCAGCCAGCGTCCTGAGGGGGTCAGGGCTGGGCATCGCTGGGGTTTGCATTCACCACACCTGCCGGCGTGGCTGTGTCACCCTGAGACCCTGCCCCGAGAGTCTGGGGGCACAGCCAGAGCCCAGACCAGCCCCTCTGCTGCAGGGGGGCACAGCAGGTCCTTAAAGGCTCCTTCTTGTGCTCCTGGAACACGACAAAGCCAGCAGCCACCAGGAAAGGGCGAAGCTGCTGCAGTGTGAGGAGCGTGGCTGCTGCTGCCACATCACGGGGACACTGCTGAGCACCCCAGGCTGTGCTCACCCCTCTGACCCTGCTGGGGCTCCAGGCTGTGTTCAGCCCACTGACCAGGCCTCTCCTGCCCTTCCCACAGCGGACACACACCCCTGACTGTCACTGGCTCCAACCTGGATGTGATCCAGGAGCCCCGGATCCGCGTCAAGCACAATGGGAAGGAGTTTGTCAACGTGAGTAGGGGCTGGGAGCAGCATCCTGCATCCCTGGCTGGGGGTACTGGTGCCAGGGCTGCCTGCCTGGGGAGGTTTGCCATGGCAAAAGCTGCTCTGGGGGTATTTCCTGCACTCCCCAAACTGGGGACGCTGGGGAGAGGGAACTTGGCACACAAAAATGTGGAATTGCCTCCTTCCCCTATCTGTATCCTTTCAGTCCCTGAGTGAGGAACTGAGATGAACCCCCAGCTAAATGGGGACTAAGCGAGGTTCTTGTGTGTGCTACAAGTAAGAATTGTACCTCCAGGACTTTGGAAATTATTCTGATCAAGTAAAACTGAAATCTATTGTTTCTATGCAGGGATCTTTGTGACTGAGTCTGTATTATCTTGGAAAGGGCAAATCACTTAGCGGTCTTTTCCTATTCCTTTTCTCCCCCTCAAGACCTTTTTCATCTGAGTTCTTTTTAAAAAAGACATCTAATTTTGTTGCTAGCACTTGCAGTTAGAGTGCTACAAAAATAATTCTGAAGACACAAAATTGAGTGAAATTAAATCTTTCAGTTATGGAGGGAGGCCAAATGGTTGGGCTCTTGCTGCTTTACAAGGCAAGAGCCCCATAAATCAGTGATTTCCCTGCTTTGAGGGCTGGAGGAGCTGTGGGTGTCCTCAGCCCAGCAGGAGATGACCTTCATGTTCCCTCCAGCCCACCAGTGTCACAAGATCCGTTCCCTTCCCTCGCTGGCATTTGGGAATGGCCTCTAATCACCCATTTGCGGCAGGGAACAGCTATTCATTCCCTCTGGGTCTGTTTCAGAGCTAGGGAGGAGGAAAGTGGAAAGAAATGGGGGAAAAAATAAAGAAAAAGGAATAAGGGCTGCTGTGTGAGCCTTTAGCTCCACTGAAACTCAGCTCATTTTGGGCTCACCCTCCATCTCTACCCCAGTGCCTTTGTGCTGGCTGGAGGAGAAGCAAATTTCCCAAACCACGGCTGTAATGCCTGACAGGACCAGTAAGGCTGGAAAAGCCCTCTGAGGTCACGGAGCACCAAGCCTGGATTAAATATTTCCAGCTAAGCACAAATCCACTGGGCTTGCCAGCCAGCAGAGCATGCCAGTCCAGCCCAGGGCAGAGTGCTCTTGCTGTGTCTCTGAAATCCCCCCTTGCCCAGGTGTGCCAGGTGGTGAATGCAGAGTGTTCCTGCTGTGTCTCTGAAATCCCCCCTTGCCCAGGTGTGCCAGGTGGTGAATGCAGAGTGTTCCTGCTGTGTCTCTGAAATCCCCCCTTGCCCAGGTGTGCCAGGTGGTGAATGCCACGGCCCTGGCCTGCCTGGCGCCACCGCTGAGCCCCGAGTACCGGCCGGGGCTGGACGCCGTGGAGCGCCCGGACGAGTTCGGCTTCATCTTCAACAACGTCCAGTCCCTGCTGGTCTACAACGACACCAAGTTCATCTACTACCCCAACCCCACGTTTGAAATGCTGAGCTCCACCGGGGTGCTGGAGCAGAAGCCGGGCTCCCCCATCATCCTGAAGGTAAGGAGAGCTCGCTCAGCCCGCGGGGAGCTCACAGAGCCCCGGAGGGAGGGAGGGAGGTTGGTTGGTTGGTTATCCCTGCTGCCGAGGGTGGGATGCCCTGATCTGTCACTGTGATGCACAGAGGGACCACAGCAACACACACAGCAGGGGTTCAGGTAGAGAAGAAGAAAAGAACTCCCCAGTTTATTGCTGACCTCGGATCTCTCAGTTTCTGGACAGTGAGCAGAGATTGGACAGAGAAGTTCCCACCTCTCCATCTCCACTGGTCACTTGAGAAGTCCATCAGGTGATATCTTTTCACCAAGGAATGCAAGCATGATCCTTGTTTATCTTACAATTCATGAGAACTGACTCCATTCTACCAAAACAAACCAGAAAGTTTCTTTTCAAAGGCGACACAAATCAGAGCCCCGATGTCTGTGAGGTGGGAGCTGCCGGAATGTGCTGCAGCTCTGTCGCTGTTGTGTCCCCAGGGCAGGAACCTGTGCCCGCCCGCGCCGGGAGGAGCCAAGCTCAACTACACGGTGCTGATCGGGGAGACGCCGTGCGCCGTCACCGTGTCCGAGACGCAGCTGCTGTGCGAGCCCCCGACCCTCAGCGGGCAGCACAAAGTGACGGTGAGGGGCCACGGGTGCCGTCAGCATCCCCTGCCCTCTCCTCCCCACCCTTCTCCTCCTGCTCCGGCTCCCTGGCTCGCTTGGCTACACAATCCCCAGAAGGGTTTTAGATTTTGTGAGAGTCTAATTGGAAGTTTAGAATATTGATGTGGATTAGCATGGAGAGACTTTGTCCTTCCCGTCTAGAAGGAAAAATGCCCCTCAGAGCCTTCTAGAAGGAACAAATCTTTCTGGCAGTGCCTTTGGCACCGGGTGCCATCCTTCCTCTGTGTGAGGTTGAGACCATTCCCAGTGTTCTCCCTCCTGGAGGGATTTAATCAGCCCACGGAGACAGCCCTGACCTGCCAAGTGGATGGAAAGGTTTTGCCTTTTCCCGAAGCAGGAGCCAGGAACATCTGAACACTGGAGTGGTTGGATGAACCCCCTCATCCAGGACAGCAGGCAGGGCCTCCCCCTGCTCTGCTCTGGGCATCGCTGCTTCCTCTGCTCCTCTTGCAGACCAAACCCCAGCTGCTGAATTGCCTGAGCAGAGCCCAAATGAGATTGTAATTGTGATTTATTTCCCTTGAAGTTCAGCATCCAAAACATATTCAGATTATCACAGTGTGGCTCCCAGAAGCACAACCTGGCTGAGAGCTGCTCACATCTGCGGCCAGGGCACATCCAAGAAAAGCCTGTCCTGGTGTCAACTGCAGCCTGTTTGCTCTCCCGTGGGGCTTTCTGCCCCCTCCCTGCTCTGCACTCGCAGTCACTCTGGTTGCTTGTCAGTGGAACGATCAGGGGCTTGTTAATGTCCATGGCTTACGAAAAGGAGTTGAAAGCTTATAAAATGAAAGTCAAATGGAGCCATCAGATAATAAGAACAAAGCGCAGATAGTGAAGGGCTGGCACATTTATCATCACTTGAAGGCTCCCTGTGCTCTCACAAGCAGCCCCTCCGTGTTGCAGGCAATTGGGGTTTTCTGTTCCTGAGCAGAGGTGGCTCAGTGTCGTTGTGAGTAACAAACGACATGAATTCTTCGTTTAGAAAAATTATTTGACTCTAATTTTTTATTCAAACAATTGATTTTCTTTATATCCTTTCTTGAACAGGCCACTCTTATTGGTTGGAAGAATGTTAGAATTCTTCATCTCATAGGTTAAAACTGAAAGACATGGAGAAAGCTTGTTTTACAGAAAAGAATTTAAACATTAAATTTGTGACAAAAACACTAGTTCTGTTTTTATCAAATCTTGTGAGAACTAGGTTTGCTTAAACTAAAAGAAGAAAACTGAACTTAGAAACTCAGACACCCCAGGCTCCAGCTCCGTG
This sequence comes from Sitta europaea, assembly GCA_013400255.1. Classification (NCBI taxonomy): domain Eukaryota; kingdom Metazoa; phylum Chordata; class Aves; order Passeriformes; family Sittidae; genus Sitta; species Sitta europaea. The sequence continues at coordinate 51,565 of VXBS01004391.1, read as the reverse complement.
CCTCCCAGGGATCTTGGGGCCCCGGGGTGGGCAGGGTGGGCACAGGGAGCCCCCCGGGCTGCTGCTCACCCTCTGTGCCCCGCAGGTGCGTGTCGGGGGGGTCAGCTTCTCGCCGGGCTCCGTGAGCATCGTGTCAGACAGCCTGCTGACCCTGCCCGCCATCGTCAGCATCGCGGCGGGCGGCTCGCTGCTCCTCATCATCGTCATCATCGTCCTCATCGCCTACAAGCGCAAATCCCGTGAGAACGACCTCACCCTCAAGAGGCTGCAGATGCAGATGGACAACCTGGAGTCCCGGGTGGCCCTGGAGTGCAAGGAGGGTCGGTGCAGCCCGGGGATGGGTGCTGGAGCTCTGGGGGGGGTCCCAGTTCTCCCAGTGCCCCAGGGTTTGCAGTGGGTGGATGTTCCTTGGGGTCCCTGGGTGGTCTCTGGGGTTCCCATGGGGGTCCCACACCTGTCCCACAGCAGGAGGGTGGCAGCCAGCAGTGTGTGAGCAGCAGGCACGGCTCTGATGTGCAGAGTGGGATCAGAGCTGGCTCCTGCTCGGGGCTGTGCTTGGCTCACACAGCAGGGCCAGCACGAGCCCTGCCATGCCCTGCTCATTGTCCCCCCTGTCCTGTGGATTCTGAGTGAGGGGCTTTCCAAAGGCACAGAGAGAGGGGGACAGAGGGGGCTCAGACCCCCAGATAACACTGTGGATCCCAAACAGGAGGCAGGAGGGCTGGAAGGCTGGGCCAGTGCAAGCCCAGAGCAGTAAGAGTGGGGCTGGGAGGGAGGAAGAAGTTCCTCGAGCATTTGCTTCTGTGAAATTTTGGGTGTTATTTGGAGTATCCAGTATGACAGGACAGTCCTGTTCCTTGCAAGGAGGCAGCTGAGCCCCCCTCACCCCACAGGTGAAGGTGGATTTTTGGGGGGTGCTGCTGTTGTTTCCTACATCTTCCCACCTGGTAAGGGGCTTAATCCATCAAAGTAAAATAAATAGCTGTACATTTCATAGTGGAGAGAGAGAGTTGCATTGGATTTGTTCAGCTGATTTTAAGGGTAGCCTTGAAAGCACAGGACAAAATTGAGATATATTCAGGAGAAAGCACAGATTCAGCTTGGCACAGCCCAGCTGGGATACAGAGGCTTCCCTGAGCCAGCATGTCACACTTTGGAGAGGGAACACGAGGAGGCACATCCAGCTGTATAACACGGTGTTAGGAGAGGAAGAATAAATCCCTTCCTGACCCTTGCAGCAGCTCAGATTTGATCTGCATCAGATTTGATTATCTTAGCAACTGTTGATAGAGGAGGAAAACAAGAAGAAAGGGAAATAGGGGAGGCACCAAGCTATGAAAACAGCTCCTTGTTCCTCTGTGCAGCCTTTAAAGGTGTTGTAGGTGTGTGTGCACAGGTGTGAACTGCATACAGATTAACCACAGCTTTGTTCTCAGTCTCTGCTCCGAGCAGCGCCTGCTCTCCCACCCTCTGCTGCCGAGAGGAGCCTCCCAGGGGCTCGGAGCTCCCTGGAATCCTCTCCTGCGCTGCCCCCAGGGACAGCAGGCAGCCAGCCCTGCCCAGAAACCTCCTCCCAGAGCTCTCCCTGTCCCGTTCTCTCCCCCTGCACAGCTTTTGCCGAGCTGCAGACGGACATCAACGAGCTGACCAGCGACCTGGACCGCTCGGGGATCCCCTACCTGGACTACCGCACCTACGCCATGCGGGTGCTCTTCCCGGGCATCGAGGACCACCCGGTCCTGCGGGAGCTGGAGGTAACTCCCGAGCCCTCAGGGGAGCCCTGCAGACCTTCATGGCTCCACACCAAACGTTCTTGGGTGCGCCGGGGTCCGCGGGCTGAGCCCCGAGTTCATTTTAACTCCGAGCCGGGACTCCTCACACATCGCCGGATTCCTTTCGGTTTCTACTCCCCGGTGTTGGTTTATTTTTATTTTATAGGGGTTTGGAGCTCTCTAGGGCAGTGGCAGGACAGGGCAGAGCAGTTGTGGCGTGCTTTAAAGGCCTCCCAAGTCCCCCCGTGGGGCCGGGGATGGGCGAGTGCCCGGAGCATCCCGCCCGGAGCATCCTGCTGCTGTTCCGCCGCGTGTCCACAGGAGGGCAAGGAGAATGCCCAGGCATCCCAGCCTCTGAGCAAGCGCTTCCACCTCCCTGGCTTTCCCAGCAGGATGTGCAAAAACACGTAAAAAACTGTCACTGGGAATACAGAGGAACTGGGAGCGTTCAAGGGTCCAGATGGGCACTGCTCACCTGGGAGAGGGACAAAAAAAGGGTGGGGCTGCATGAAACATCCCCGGACACCTGGGTGGGGCTGCCGTCCTTCCCAGGGGCTGGGCTGTGATCCCCACCCTGGGATGGAGCTGCCGTCCTCCATGTGGAGTGTCCACAGGCTCAGCTCAGCTTTTCACAGACTGGGATTGCCCCAGTAAATCCTGAATTCCTGTTTCCTCCGCACAGACCAGGGTTGGATGCAGGAGGGAGGAGCCCTGCTTGCTCCAGGGCTGGATTCCTTTTGCAGGCAGGCTCTTCCCACCATTAAAGCATCAATTTGGGTTCCTTTCCTCACCCCCAGCACCAAGCAGTCGCTGTGGTGTTGCTCAAACAGAAGCAGCCTCTCCCAGCCTATTCCTGCTCCCAGTTTTCCAGCTCCATGCATTATGTTTGCTGCTGGAGTTGCCAAAGAAGCTGACGCTCCTGCAAACAAATATGAATGCTTCTTTTTTACTCATGAAAAACAGAATTGCAGAAGTGATAAATGTGTTGCCAATTACACAGTTGCTTAATTATGTAATGTTAGTAAAACCAATACATAACTCTCCAAGATGTTTGGTAAAGGGTTGCTTCGTGCAGTTCATCATTTTCACTTCTAATGAATTACTTGAATCCGCAACTGGCTGAAAGCCTCAATTAATTTTTTACACTTGGCCCATAATAAAGCAATAGTCTAAATTAGTATTTAATTTACTTACAAGAGAGTCACTTTTTGTGCAGAACAAGCAGAACTGGGTGTCATTTCTGGGGCCGTTAGGCTCCAAGCTGCTGCTTTATGGCGTGCACAGAGTGCAGCTCCCTGCCAGGACTCAGGGGGGCTGTGGAGGGGGAAGTTTGCTCAGGATGGACCAGAAACCACAGCCAGGGATGCTGAGACCCTGAGGGATGGGTGCAGCCAGGGTTAAACCATCCTGAGCACACTTCTGATGCCCCCAACGTGAGGAGGACATGGAACTGCTGGAGCGAGTCCAGGAGAGGCCAGGAAGTTGCTCAGGGGACTGGCTGGGAGCGTTGGAAATGTTCAGTCTGGAGAAGAGAAAGTTGTGAGGAGACCTCCCAGCACCTTCAGGGCCTGAAAGGGTGATGAGGGCACGGTTAGATGGGATAGTGGGAAGAAATTCTTCCCTGTGAGGGTGGGGAGGTGCCCAGAGCAGCTGTGACTGCCCCTGGATCCTTGGGGGTGTCCAAAGCCAGGCTGGAGCACGCTGGGGTAGTGGAAGGCGTCCCTGGCCATGGCAGGGCGTGGGATGAGATGATTTCCAGTGTCCCTTCTGGGCCAGACCGTGCCCTGCTCCCCGACTCGCCCAGGGCTGGCAGGGCGACCCCAGCGCTGCCCTCCCATCCCCTGTGCCACGGCTGACAGCCATGCTCTCCTCCTGCAGGTCCAAGGGAACGGGCAGCAGAGCGTGGAGAAGGCCCTGAAGCTCTTTGCCCAGCTGCTCAACAACAAGGTGTTCCTGCTGACCTTCATCCGCATGCTGGAGCTGCAGCGCAGCTTCTCCATGCGGGACCGCGGCAACGTGGCCTCGCTGATCATGACAGTGCTGCAGAGCAAGCTGGAGTACGCCACTGATGTCCTCAAACAGCTGCTCTCCGACCTCATCGAGAAGAACCTGGAGAACAAGAACCACCCCAAGCTGCTGCTGCGCAGGTGAGGCCGGGCACGGGCAGGGGTGGCTGCCAGGGGCTGGTGTGGCCATGCTGGAGGGGCTGTCAGGAGGAATTTCTCCGTGGAAAGGGCTGGGAGGGGCTGCCCAGGGAGGTGGCGCAGTCCCTGGGTGGTCTGGTCTGGTTGGCAAGGTGGGGAGTGAGCTCAGGTTGGACTTGGTGCTCTCAGAGGTCTTTTCCAAGCTGGTTAGTTCTGGGTTCTGTGGTCTGAGGGCTCTACAGGGGCTGGAGTTGGAAGGGAATCACTGCTCTCCATGGAGGATTCCCATCCATTTCCTCACCTGTCCCCAGGACAGGGGGTTAGCCCTGCTCTGGTGGCTGGACAGGGTCTCAAACCAGATCCTCTGCCTCTGCCTGGCTGGAGGGCAGCATTTGTGTGCCATAGCTGGGCCAGGAGCTCCAGGGTGGATTGAGCATCTCAACCAAGGCAGAGCTGGGAAGTGGCAGCCAGAAAATAGGGGAAAAAATGTACATTAATGTGGGGCAGATCAGTGGGCACAAGGAAAAGGCTCCCCCTGTTCTCCACATCCCTGGGGGTCCTGCAGAGCCTGGCTTGGCCAGTGCTGCCCCTCGGCTGTGCTGGGGCTCTGCTGGCATCACACTGGAGAGAGGGGAGGATTTCACAGCTCCAGGAAAATTTCAGGGGTCCCTGCAGCCACAATGAATATACTTGACAGGAAATTGCTTTAAATCTGGCCGTGTTTGCGGAGGCAATAACTCATCTTGGCAAAGGAAGCCGCCTTAATTTCCCCCGTGGTTTGACGAGTCGCTGGGAAGGCGTCTTCTGCCTCAGCCATCAATAATGACTTTTCCTGGCGCTCCAAAAAACACAGGGGTGGTGATAAGAGCTGTGCCCCCTCCTCCCTGCACTGCCAGCAAGGGGGCAGGGCTTTGGGCTGTCTGTCCTTTGGGCTGTCTGTCCTTTGGGCTGTCTGTCCTTTGGGCTGTCTGTCCTGCACCAGGATTTGCCCATTGCACAGGGAACCTGGATCTTCCATGGGATGGGGCATCTACCACCAATCTGGGCAGTCTGGGCCAGTGTTTCACCACCCTTGTAAAAATTCCTGCTTTATATCTAGTCTGAGTCTACTCCCTTTTAGCTTAAGAGCTTTATTCCTTGTCCTGATGTTCCAGGTCCTGTTAAATCTTGGGCTGGAGAGCTGTCCCAGCCCTGTGCCCGGCTGTTCCAGCCCAGCCTGGAACTCCTTGCTCTGACTTAATAAGGAGTGATCAGCCATGAAGTGAAACACTATTTTTAAAAACGTTTTGAGCTCTCTGGTGGCAGCAGTTGATAACTGACACTCAGTTCTTTCCCTCTTTCTTCCTCACTTTCCCCTCTCTCTTTCTTCCACGACTGCCCCTCGCGGGAGACAGCAAGAAAGTTGATGTTAAATCAAACAGCTGCTCTGGATGCTGGCAACAGCAGTTTGGAGACCTACATAGAGCAGGGAGGATTAATAAAATACATATTTATTTTTGAGGTTCTCTCAGCTCGTTTTGTTTAGGTTTGTTTTCTTGCCGGTGCCTCAGGAAGCCGGCGGAGCAGCCAAGGCTCCTCTGGAAAATCATCTCTGGATCGTGCTGTGCCCTCCTTCTGTGGAGCATGAGAAAGGTTTGCTCCAAGGCTAGGGATTCTCTTCTGCCCTGGTAATCTCCAGGAGCTTATTTTTTATTTTTGGAGCAGGTCTTTAACAGCATCCAGAGGCCGGCAGTGGTGCAGGGTGGCGCTGCAAGGGGCAGCTCAAAAGCTTAAAAGGGAAGAGGCAGGCCTGGAGTATCCCAAATCCCATCCCATCCCATAAAATCCCATCAATCTCATCCCATCCTCCCCTGTAAAATGCCCCAACTGCTCTGTCCCTCCCAGTTTCAGTGCTTTTTGCAGAGCTGGTGTCAGGCCATGAGCAGCCCACAGGGACAGGACACAGCAGCTTCACTGGGAGGGCTAATTGGGCCACTTGCTAATTCTTCATTTAATAATCTATTAACAAAGTAGTTTATTAAATTAATATTCCCCCTGAAGCCCTGAATGTTTTATTTTCTGAGTTTTTCACCTCTTCTGTGGCTTGTGTCACTGCCTCTCCATTTCTAGGGCTGTTTGGAAGGGTGCTGGTGCTTCTCCTCTTTAATTGGGTGCCTGAAATATTTCAACAGGAGAACGATGTGTGTGTCAATTTGTCGGATGAATTTTTAGGCAGCTAATCAATTCAGCCTTAAATTCTTTGGGGATCTGCAGACATTTCCACAAAAATCCTGGCAGATGTTGCCATCCTAGGAGATGATGGATGATGTGACCCCAGGTCTGCTGGCCGACTGGTGTCAGTTTTTGTTTGTTGAAATCTCTGGCTCCTGTTTATTCTTGATCTGCTTGGCTTTGGAATCAAGCCCTGTGCTTCTTTGGTGTGTGCCTGTAATTCCAGGCACTGGGAATGCTGTGGGGATTCATAGCAAGAGGCAGTCCCTCATTGAGGGAGAAGAATGGGGAAAATGGGTCTGGAGTGAGATGAGACATCTGCAGGTCAGGGAGGAGGTGCCCTGGTTCATGGTGAGGGCAGAGGGGTCAGCCCCAGAGGAAAGGATGGAGGGAATTGCATTCATCCCTCTTTGCCTGCTGGAACTTGCACCAGATCCTGGTGTCCAGGAGGGGAAGGCTGGTGGTGCTGAGCCAGGCAAAGGTCACAGGTGGCCAAGGGCATGTTCATGGTCAGAGCTGGCCAGGGACATGGATATGGTCAGAGCTGGCCAGGGGCATGGTCACAGGCGGCCAGGGGCATGGACATGGTCACAGCAGCTCTTCCCTGCGGGGGCTGGGGCTCACCACGGGACACCCCTCAGCCCATCCCAGCAAAAGCGGCTGTGCAGCTTTAAAGAAAACCTCCAGGTCCTGCAGAGGCAGCGTTAAAACCTCCCATTAGGAGCCATTGTATTTAAATTAAAGATAATCTCGGGCACAATGTGGGGAGAGGACACTGGGTGGGATGGGGAGAAAGCTGCAATTTCCCTGCCATTGTCCCCGGCTGTCCCTGATTGCCGGGAGCTGCTGTAAATCCCAGTGATTTACTGAGCCAGGCTGTAATTTTTGCACCACGTGCGAGGAGCTGAGTGTCACCAGGCTGGCTGTCACCGGCCGCACCAGGGCTGGCAGCTGGCACGGGCACAGCGCTGGCCCCATCCTGCTGCCGGGGTGCTGAGCCAGCCTGGGGGGCTCCGGGTGTAATCCGTGCCCTCCTGCCCCCCAGGACCGAGTCGGTGGCAGAGAAGATGCTGACGAACTGGTTTGCCTTCCTGCTCCACAGATTCCTCAAGGTAAGGAGAGGGGGAGCGGGGACCCCGCTGCTGCTCTGCTGTCTCGCCCTGCGGCCACTCCCGGGGTGCATCTGGGGTGAAATTCTTCCATCAGCCTCCAAAATACGGAGCAGCAAGGAAGGAGAGGTGGAGATTTACCCTGGGGCTGCTGCTCCAGGCTCCCAGCCTTCCCCAAGCCGCAGGTCTCCCGGAGTAATTCCGTGTAGAGGGGGTTCTGTTGCACCTCTTTGGTACCTGAGGGAAATTCTCACGTCTCCATGCCCCGGCTTCCACAGTTCTTAACTTAATTTGTGGCTTTGGAAGCCCCACTGAATTTGCTCCAGGGGAGTGAACAGTGAGACGGAGATCTCGAATTCCATTTTTTTACAGCCCTATAGATTCAGGAGGGATTTCCCCTGCCAAAGACAACACAGCCACGGAGCAGCGGAGCTCAGGGGCTCGGCTGAGCTCTCCAGGAGCTGCTGAGGGCTGAGTGGATGGGACTGAGCCTGTGCTGGGGGAATCCGTGCCGAGCCCTGGGGGAGAGGCCCTTGGCCCCGTGTGAGCTCTGGTGTGCTCCTCTCGTGCAGGAGTGTGCCGGAGAGCCGCTGTTCATGCTCTACTGTGCCATCAAGCAGCAGATGGAGAAGGGCCCCATCGACTCCATCACTGGGGAGGCGCGGTACTCGCTGAGCGAGGACAAGCTCATCCGGCAGCAGATCGAGTACAAGACCCTGGTGAGCGGGGAATGCTGCTGGCCCTCGGGGCAGGGCGCTGTCTGGGCAATAGGGACCCGTGTCCCTGGCCGCCGTGTCCCCACTTTGCAGGTTTGGGAAGGCAGGTGTGAGGGAATGTTTTATCTCCCTGTGCTCTGGGCATTGCCCTCCTGCAGCCAGTGAAGGGAACACCCAGGGCTCCCCTCTCAGCCAGAACTATAGAAATATTATAGATGCAGGAGCAGGGATGCATTTAGGGCTGCAGTGGGTTTTTTATGGGAAGAGGTTGTGGTGACACTTCTCCTTTAGAGCAGGGTGTGGTTCTTCTCTTGCAGATCCTGAACTGTGTGAACCCAGACAACGAGAACAGCCCGGAGATCCCTGTGAAGGTGCTCAACTGCGACACCATCACCCAAGTGAAGGAGAAGATCCTGGATGCTGTGTACAAAAACGTGCCCTATTCCCAAAGGCCGAGAGCTGTTGACATGGATTTGGGTAGGAGCTGCCCTGCCCACTGGCAGGGGATGGTCAGAGGGGCTGGGGGCCATTCCTGGTGGGGTTTGCAGGGCTTGGCCCCCCTGACCGTGGCTCTCCCTCCCCAGAGTGGCGGCAGGGCCGCATCGCCCGGGTGGTGCTGCAGGATGAGGACATCACCACCAAGATCGAGGGGGACTGGAAGCGCCTGAACACCCTGGTGCACTATCAGGTGAGGGAGCAGCTCCCAGAGAGCTGCCAGCAGGGACAGAGCAGCAGGAACACAATCCCCAAGGGGCTCCTCTGCCCAGACAGGCAGGGAGAGCACGTTCCTGTGATAAACCAGAAGGGTTCCATGTGCTTCAGCATTAGGGGGGAAAGCAGCCTTGACACGGAGCTCAAGGGAAGCAGCAGAGTTGAAAATTGGCTAAATGAAACCTGCCAGCCGTGGGAGAGAGGCAGAGGGAGCAGTGCAGGGGCTGAGCTGGCTCTGCTGGGGATGAGGGGCCTGGGCAGGGGGCTCAGGACTTTGGGGGTCTGGGGCAGCCTGAGGGCAGAGGGGAGGCACAAAGCGGAGCCAGGCACTGAGGGTGCTCAGACAGGGTGGGTGGGTGAGGAGGCCCCAGGAATTCCTGCCATCTTTAGCTTCTGGACAGGGCAGAGTCTGTGGGAAAGGGCTCCTTACAGTGTGAAAGATGGGAAGAGAGGGAGCTGGGGAAGGTTTGGCTGCAGGGAATCAAAGCAAAAGATGGGAAGAGAGGTAAGGAGTGGCTGGGGAAGGTTTGGCTGCAGGGAATCAAAGGCTCCCCCTCACAGCCTGTCTGCAGCACAGGATAACTGCATTAATTGGGACCTGTAACCTCCTCCTGTCCATCACCACCTCCCCAGAAGTGTTTAGTATTTAATCTGGCATCTCTCCCTGTTTATCCAGCATCTCCAGTCCATCAGCCTGACTCACGCTGGGGGACTTGAATGGGAGCCAGTATTGACAGGAGCCCTGCAATCAGGAGAGTGCCATCAATATGCACAGTGCATGCTAAAAAGCACCTCCAGGGTCAACTTCTGCAAGCAGCCCCCAGGATTTAAACACAGATTACCGTAAAATGTCAGAGGAGTTGCGCAGATTAATTCCATTGTTCCTAAAAATCTGTTTTACCTGACAGTTGCAAGGGATTAACCAACATGCAGGGAAGCAGTGAGACTTTATTATGCCTTGATCTTTAAAAGTCATCGTGAGGAAGTCACAAGTGAAAGCTGTGCCTGTCTGATGTGTGCTGGCTGCTGGGGGAGGGAGCACTTTCATTCCAGTGCCTGTGGGAAAACCTGAGCCAAAAGCTTCCCCTTAAAATAAACAAAATCCTCGCAGCACTCGAGATGCTGCAGCTCCTGAATGTCAGGTTTGCTCTGGAAGAAAGGAGAAGTTGGCAGCCAAACATGCAGCCAGGTAGTGACACGAGTCTGCTGCTCTGGCCCGAGCTCTGCTCACTTATTAAAGAGAAGCCAAATTCTTTTCACTGCAGCAGAAATCCTGTCAAGGCGAGGCTTTTGCAGAAAACTAATATATATATTTTTTTAAATTTTTTAAAATTATTCTTACCAGTTTAGGGGTATTTTTCTGTTGCAGTAGAAACTTTTATTAGGTGTCAAAAATACAAATGTTCCAGGACTACACAGTAAAACAGATCCCTGGGTAAAGGCCCAGCTTTAAAATCACTGCAGTTCCAAGTGCTGCTGTCTCACTGTCTAACAGGAGTGTGACACATGAACCAGGTGTGGTTCAAACCATTAAAATAAACGTGGGTTTCCAGAGGAGCACTGAAGATGGTTTCTAGGAGAGAAATGAAAGGTGCTTTACAAAGCTCAGCCCATCTTTCATTCCAGGCTGCTTTGTCTTTATCCTGCTCTGAGGCAGGCAGGGAGGTCTCTAGGTGTGCTGGGGATGCTCAGCCCAGGTCCCTGTCCCACAGCCCAGGTGTGTCCCTTGGACAGGTGCAGGATCCTGGAGGCTGCAGGAGGGGGCAGAACCCTGCTGGGCATCAACTCCCTGCTCCTGATTCCAGAATCCATCCCTCCTCCTCCTCACCGTGCCCTCAGGGGGTTATTTAATCCCGAGGGTTGCTCCACACCTGCAGGCTCTGCAGGCTGCATCTTGACACCGTTGCTTTTGTTTTCTGCATTAGAATCACAAAAATACCATAACAGATGAAATGCATTTTTCATGGGAAGCCTTCACATACAAAACCCAAATTGGAATTAAAGAGAAATATTCACCTTTCTAATAGTTTTGAACCACTTTATGAAATTATAGAGAGAGCTGTGCACCTCCTGCTTATTTCTTCATTTATAAAAATAGATGCGTAGCTTAAATAAGTGTAATTCTTTGTTAAATTCTCTGGAGCTGTTATACATGGCAAGGAATTGCATTACATTTGTGTCGTATCCTTTTGGTTTCATGGCTATTAAACTCCATGGGAGAGGCTTACCCCGTGTGGTTTCACTCAAGAAAAATGAAACACTGAATTTAATATCGAATGATTTACAGTGGCTCACGCAGGGTTAACTCAGAGGCAGCAGAGCATGAATACCTGTCAGCCCCTGCGAGTCTGGAGAGGCCAGGAGACCAGGAAACTGCTTTAAATGAAAAATTAGAAGGAAAAAGGGAAGGTTTGGGTGGAAAATGAGGCTTGGGAGGCGAGGGCGGTGTGGAGCTGGAATCATCATCTCACGCTCGCTGCCCCACGCAGACCCAGCTGCTGGCCTGGGCTCCCTCCTCCCCTCCCAGCTTCCATTGTCCCTGCCTCTCAGGTGTTTTATTCTACGAGCCCCGTGTTTCCAGCTTGTAGAATAATCAGAATATTTATGGAGTGTTAAAGCAGCTGGGCAGCTGGGAGTGTGTCCAGGGGGTTGTGGCAGAAGGTGAGCTCCACCTGAGGCTGGGCTGCACTGCTGGGGCTGGCAGCTGCCATCCCACCCAAACTGAGAGAGCCAGAGGGCTCTTCTGGCTCTTTTGTGTGTGTGTGTGTGGAATTTTTAGTGCCTCCCTCCCAGTTAAGCACAGCCCTGATGCAAATGGAGCACCCTGGGCTCGGGTTTCTCCCTGGTGAAATGGAGCTGAAGTGGCAGCTAATAACAGCCTAAGAAAATAATATCAGCACTGATCACTTCTTCCACTGCCTTAATAAATTGGATGAAGTGAGGTGGGAGCAGCAAAGGAAATAATGGAGGTGTTTGGAGTGTTTTGCTTAGAAAAATCTCACTTTTGTGCTGTGAAACACAATAACTATTATTTCCACTATCACCAGCAATAACAATAACTCGGATTTCTATGAAACCTTTCATCTGGATGGAGCCCAAAGCCTTGGAGGCAGCACAGGTCCTTGTGTGCAGATAGTGTCCAAACCCCTGGAGCTGCTGGGGGAGCAAAATCCCTCCATCCATTGGGCCAGTGCTGAGTCCATCAGGAGACTCCTGGCAGATAATGCAGGATTTAGCCCCCAAAAGCAATTCCTGCAGCAGGAGGAGGCATTTCTTTTATGCTGAGACTCTAAAAAGTGTCTGCTGGGCCCTGGCAAGATGTGGTGACTCTCTGCTCCCTCACTGTGCTGCACCACAGGTCACAAGTTCAAAATTAAAAGCCACTCAGTCCCACTCCCTGGAAACCTGCAGATCCTTAATTAAGGGGAATAAGTTAGAAAACTTCCAGTGACTACCAGATTTATAGGGAGGATAAAATTAAACATGGCTACTAAAATCTGCTGTAACAAAACCTTGTTAGTGCTAATGCTCATTTATAGTTTGACTTCCCAGTGTTTAATTCCTTCTCTGGAGCAGTAAAGGGATAACAATTAAATACCCTGAAAGATGGCTTTATGACATGCTCTGCTGTAAATCAAACTTTTAAAGTTCGTAAAAATTGCTAAAATAAAAAATGGTTTAATAGGAATGTTTTATGGCCCATAACGTTATTACAGCCCTTTTATTCCCTCTGCATTGTTACTTTAATTGGATCACAACAATTCTTGAGATTCTCATTTTTATTGGCTAAGGCATAATCTTAAATCAGGACGACCAAAAGCATCTTCACCACGTCTTTTGATTTATCCCTCATTTCCTTCAGGCTCTTGCTGGAGCCTGACCCAGCACGGGGCTGGGAGTGTGTCCTGGGCTGCTGGGTCAGGGATCACAGGGAGAACCCCTGAGCTCCTCCTGCTCTGCCTCCCCAGGTGTCAGACCGCTCCGTGGTGGCTCTGGTGCCCAAGCAAACCTCCTCCTACAACATTCCTGCCTCTGCCAGCATCTCCCGGACATCCATCAGCAGATACGGTGAGAAAGGGGGGGGAGGGCCGGGGAGGGGGCACACTCTGTGATTGAGGTGGGGAAAGAGCAGCAGCTTCCCCCAGACAATGTAAATCCAAACAGAAAAACGTCCTTGGCTGCTGGTTTGGATTGCAAAGGCTTTTCCAGCTGTGAGGGCAGCAAAAGGATCAGCAAAGGTGAGAGGAGGGAAAAGTGAGTGGCAAGCACAGGAGCAGCCTTTGGGAATGGGGGAATGGGGAGAGTTCTGAGGGCTCCAAGGGGATGGGTGATGCAGGAGAGGATCTTTGAGCCCCTTGCCCCTGGCACCACAGATAAAGATGATTCCCCCCCTGTTTCCTTCCCAAGTGCAGCATCCTGAGCTCTGAGCTAATGGGTCACAAATGGGGAAGGGCAATCTTAGTGCAGAGTGCAGGGATGTGCACACCTGGGAATTCCTGATTTGCATAATAGAAGGGCTCAGCACATTCCAGAGGGTCCCTGAAGATGCTGCAGCCTGAGAAAATGAGCCTGTGAGGTGCCAGGTGCACGCTTGGAACACTAAATCCACAATAATTGTAATAATAGACTTCCATAAAAGGCAGGAGTGGCAAAATCTCTCGAGTGCTGATCTTTCATTATCGTTCATTTCACAGAGTGTTTTACCAGCAAAAAGTCTCCTGACAAACCCATCTCCTCCTCTTGTTTATAGCTCCCAAAATAATGTTGGTTTTTAGCTCGAGCAAGTGTTCTGAGGAGCCAAATCCAGGGGGGTCTTGGGGTAAAAACCAGGAGAAAAGGCATTTCTCCCTTCAAGGTGTAGGCCCACAAGTGTCCAACACATCCCAAAGCCCAGGTGATGGAGAAACCAAGGCTGGGTCTCCCAGCCTGAACCATCAGTGCTCATTGATCTCTGTCAGCTGGAAAAGCTTTTGCAAAGCACCAATATGAGCGAGCATTGCTCATGTTAAGATTAATATTTCTAATTGTGCTGGCAGAATTTAAATTAGATACTTATTTACTTCCCCTGTTATACATCAGTACAGAGATATGTTTAAAAATAGAATTACTGCATGCTTCCTGAGCTGTCCCCTTGTCTGTCTCCTTAATTATATCAGTTGGAGCACTCATTTATCTAAGCCTTAATCAGGGATGAAAATCCAGCTACTTTGGTAATGACTTGAGTATTTCCCTCAGCTGATTTACGATCGATCCCTGCACTCCTGACGAGGAGGGTGAGCAGTGAATTGAAGGCTAAACTTGAGCAAATGCACGAGATTCCCAGAGAACAAAGGAATGCAGCAGGAGGAAAAATCCAGCAAGGCACATTTGGGCTCCTCAGCCTCGTGCCTTGTCCTGGAGATTCTGGGGATCCAGGGAGGGACATTCTTTGGACATTCTTTGGAATTCTTTTTGGTCCTGCTGCTGATGCTCAGCTTGAGTCCTCACTGCTCTCCTGAAAGCCTCGAGGACAAGCTCAGCACTTTCTCCTGCCCTTTGTGCTGGGCAGCTCCTCATTATTTACAAAATCCTGAAACCAGGGCTCTGCTTCTGCAGGAGTCAGTGCCTGGGGCTAATGTGTGTGAGCTGTGACTCAGGGAGGATTTTTGTGTGCATCTGTCAGAATGGGAATGGGACAGGAAAGGCCATATATGGGAGGAAAAAAAGCTCAATTCTGAGGTCTTTTGTTGATGGAGACCAACACAGATTTTTGGCAAACACCAAAATTTGACGGCGCAGAACGAGAACACGTGCAAAAGGAAAACACAGTGGTTTTCCATTTCATTTCCCCACAAAAAAAAAAAAAAAACCCCAAACAGTGCCAAGGATTTGGGCATTACCAGACACAGTGAGGGCTCTGAGGGAGGTGCAGAAGGGTTTTGCTGTGAGTGTGACCAGCCTCTCCCCCGGCCCAGACTCCACGTTCCGCTACACCGGGAGCCCCGACAGCCTCCGCTCGCGCGCGCCCATGATCACCCCCGACCTGGAGAGCGGCGTCAAGGTCTGGCACCTGGTCAAGAACCATGACCACGGCGACCAGAAGGAGGGAGACAGGGGCAGCAAGATGGTGTCTGAGATCTACCTGACCAGGCTGCTGGCTACAAAGGTAACTGAGCTGAACTCGGGCTCGCCCAGGGTCCTGTTCAGCCCCCAGGGATTTAACTGGGGTGGGGAGAGTCCTGGAGCAGCAGCAGAAGCACGGCCCAGATTTCCTCAGGCTCAAGGCAATTGCTGCAATTCTCCTTTTTTTTTTTTTGCACAGTGTTAAAACACAAATCAATCACACCACAACACAGCAGCGCCTGGAAATATTTACCCATTTGTTCAGCCGCAATTTTTCTGCCTTTCCCCACGTGCTCATCAGTGTGGATAACACAGCTGTGCTTTGGAAAGCAAAAATATTGTTCCAGGTTAGAGATAAAAGAGTAAATGAGTGAGTAGCTGCAGGCTGGAGCTTTCCCTTGGGACCCTCCAACAACATTTGAGAAGACCCCAGCCTTGGTTATTCCCATGGGATCTGTGGTGGCATTTTTGGGGCTGGTAACGTCTGGTGTCCCTTCCTGCCACTGCTGCTTGGCCAGGGGAGTGCCTGTCCAAAACTGCAGGAAAAACAGAAACTGTCCAGCAACATCTATTCAATATTAGAGAATTAGGTATTACCTTATTCAGGCCATGATGTGCAATAGAAATTATTTCATCCACACATGCCTGGGTTGTGCAGAGAAAATCATTCCATCACTCATTTTTCACATATTTATGCATAAAACCTCCAAATAAATTCACATTCACTGCTTCTAAATTACACAGTTCTTAGTATTCAATCTCCTATTGGTTATTGATCCTTTCTTAATTTGGTCCTCATGCTTTGGTTCTCTTATCAGTCATTTCCCAGACCAGGTGTCTCTGATCACATCAAGGGGGTGACGTTTGTTAAAGTTCATTTATCTTCTGGCTCTGGGAATCTCCTTTTTGCTGATTAAAGCCCATAAGGCCTCACCCAGAAATCCCCAAACCCTCAGCAAACCAAGAACAAAACCTCAACTCCCCCCACCCTGGGCAGAGACCGAACAAACCCCTGAATAAAATGACATTAATAACAATGTTAGAAGCTGTCTGATTTGCCATCCTGCCACCAGGGCACGCTGCAGAAGTTCGTGGACGACCTGTTTGAGACGCTGTTCAGCACGGTGCACCGCGGCAGCGCCCTGCCCCTGGCCATCAAGTACATGTTCGACTTCCTGGACGAGCAGGCGGACAAGCACGGCATCCACGACACCGACGTGCGGCACACCTGGAAGAGCAACTGGTACCAGGGAGACACCCCCAGGGTTCAGTGCTTCTGGGGGAAAAAGGATGTGGGGAATCGTTTTGGGAAGGGCTGGGAACAGCCAAGCCCCGAAGCAGGATGGAGTGGGAGGGTGATATCCAAGGGTGGTGGCTCCCAAGGTCTGGGGTTGTCACCTCTGGGGTTGTCAGCTCTAGGATGGAGCTGTGTGAAGGTGATGTCCAAGGGTGGTGGTTCCCATGGTCTGGGGTTCTCACCTCTGGGGTTGTCACCTTCATGGAACAGGTCCATCCCGGAGGTGACAACCCCTGAGGTGCCAAGCCCAGCCCATGGCAGGGCTGCTCACCTTCGCCTGGCAATGTCACAAAGCTGTGCTGCCCACAGGGCCTGAGCCTGGGCTGGGCTATGAACACCAGTGTGGCGGTCACAGGATCCTAGAACGCTGAAACCTCCTGGTTTGGAAGGGAAGGGGGACAGCCTGGCTGCCTCAGAGTGCCACAGGCTGTAGCTCTGCACATCTGGGCTTTGGGAAGGGTGAGAAGCAAGGCTCCAGTGCCTGCCTGCACAGCCCTGCTGTGCCACAAATGCCAGCACTGGCTGGAGGGAGAGCTCAGCCAGGCTGCACCTTTCCCCTGGCTTTGGGAAGCACCTGGAGCGTTTGGGCATCAGCAGGAGGTGGCACAGGGAGAAGGAGCCAGCTCTGCCCCCCTCAATCCCTCAGGCAGGGGCTGCAGCCAGGCCCAGCCTCTCCAAACAGTGGGAGCTCTCACATCTCTGCCTCTGCTGCTATTTTAAGATTAAAACCTCTGTGGGCTGCAAATTTACCTCTGCAAGAAAGGAAAAGAAAAGCACAACAAATGGTTATTCCCTAAAGACCTTGTATTTTCCCCTGGGTCCCTCGTGGTTTAAAAGGCCTCTAATCATCATGGCTGCAAAAGCTGGTTCCCTGCTAAGGCAGTGGGAAGCTCAAAACAATTTATTTAAAGCCTTAGAAGGAGTTATTGGGATAAAAACTGTAGAATTATTGGGGTAAAAACTGTAGAATCACAAGAAATTAGGAGAAAAAAGAAAGCAATGACCACCAGAGTTTGGTCTGCCAGAGCCATCAGGCCCCACCAGGCCTCGGCCTTCCTTCTCCCCATCTCAGCTGAGCTGCAGCATTTCCAGAAAGGGAATTTTGGTGGGGACAGGGGAGAAGGCTGCCCCTGGAGCAGGTCAAAGCAAATGGGATTTGGAAGAGGGAGCTGGGGTGGCAGGGGCTGGGGCTGAGCTGCTCTTGCAGCACTGCAAGAGTTAAGGCTGCAGCCTTCAGCGAGCTGGAGAGACAGAGAGAGCTGCGACTTGAAAGGTAATAGAAAGCAGCAGCTGCTTTTTTGATCCTGCTATACAGCTGAAGAAAAAAAGGAATAATAATTCCCCTTTGATTGCAAAGGCCCCGGGATTTGGGGACAAAGCCTGAGATTCCTGCAGCCAGGCAGTCCTGGCTCCCCCCACGCTGCAGCCCTGTCCCCGTGAGCTCCTCCTCATGGGCTCCTCCTGCAGATGCTCCCCAGCACCCCCAGCCTGCCCAGCTCGGCCCTGCCCTCCTCTCCTCCACTGCCCCGGGTGGGATCCAAGCCCAGAGCAGCCCCTGGGCATGGCAGGATCCACCAGCAGCCATCTGGGCAGCACTGGGCTAACTGGTGCTTGAAGGCCTTGGCCCTGCTCCTGTTTAAATTCTCCTCTTATTCTTCCCCCTGTCTGTGTTCTGCCTGGGAGCCCCATCCACGGCGAGTGCCCTTTCCTTGCCTTTGTCTTCTCATTTCATTTTGTTTCTTGTTTTCCCTCCCAGCCTCCCCCTCCGCTTCTGGGTGAACGTGATCAAAAACCCCCAGTTCGTGTTTGACATCCACAAGGGCAGCATCACGGACGCCTGCCTCTCCGTGGTGGCTCAGACCTTCATGGACTCCTGCTCCACCTCAGAGCACCGGCTGGGCAAAGACTCCCCCTCCAACAAGCTCCTCTACGCCAAGGACATCCCCAGCTACAAGAGCTGGGTGGAGAGGTGAGGGCAGCACGTGGGGTGTGGCTGTGGTGTGCTCTGACACCCCATGGATCTCAGAGCAGAACATCTGAGTGGAAGGGAAGCACAAGGACCAGCAGTGATGCTGCAGGGTGGTTCTCAGCCCCGCCAAGCATCGCTGCTCTTGTTTGCAGCTCATTAAGATCCTGTTTGGCTGGATGTAAACACAAAGCAAAAAGATGTTCTTATCCCTGCAGAGCATAGCTTAAATCCCGGGGGGAATGGGGACATTTGGAGCGTTCCTGTTTCTCATTTTGCCTCTACCCCTGTTCCTGCAGGTATTACGCCGACATTGCCAAGCTCCCGGCCATCAGTGACCAGGACATGAACGCCTACCTCGCCGAGCAGTCACGCCTGCACGCCGTGGAGTTCAACATGCTGAGTGCACTCAACGAGATCTACTCCTACGTCAGCAAGTACAGCGAGGAGGTGGGTGTGGGCACAGGGTCCCCCGAGCCATGGTGTCCCCTGGGGCAATAGGGCCCCATGGCCCCTGCATGGGAGAGCAGGTGTGGTGCTGGGTTGTGTCAGGAGCCCTCTGCTCTCTCCCAGAGCTCCTTGCCCTCCCTTCCCCGGGTGCAGCCCAGCCATGGCTGGCTCTGCTCCTGCCCCGCTGTTCTCTTCACGCACAGAGGGGTTTGGCAGCACTTGTAGCATCCTCCCCAGGAGGATTGAGAGTTAAAATATTGTGGGAGCACCTGGATACCTCAGCTCTGGCATGCACCCAGTGCAGTGGAAAATATTCATGACCCTTCAAAGCTCCCCAGCAGCCTCGGTGTCCTTTGGGAACAGCCTGGTCCAAATCCCCGTCGCAGTGGCACAGGCTCCTGTTTGCAAAGGCTTCCTGGCAGCCTGAGCTCCTTTAATGAATGCATCACTTGAAACCAAGTTCTCACCATCTGTTCCACCCCTTCATTTCACTGCAAGAAGAACTGATTTTGTAATTATGTCCGTGAAACGGAAGGGTTTTGTCATTGAACTGCATGTAGCCATTTGTGATACAACGCCACGGCTATTTTCCCATTAGGGTTGAAAAATCTCATCACTTTTGTGCTAAACGAGACAAGAAATGTGGAGTCCAAGGTGCCAGAGTGGGTTTTGTTGGGTGGGTATCGAGGGGTCCAACAAACCAATGACAGCCAAGCTGCTTTGGGATTTCACACCTCCCCACTCGGAGTTGCTCACATCTCGCTGCCCACCCACCTCTCCCACCCCCTCTCTCACACAGATTTCTCTCTCTGATTCTGCTTTTTCCCCTTTTGCTGTGCTCTCCCCAGCTCATCGGGGCTCTGGAGCAGGATGAGCAGGCTCGGAGGCAGCGCTTGGCTTACAAAGTAGAGCAACTCATTGGGGCCATGTCCTTTGAGAGCTGAAGAAAGGTCACGGACTGCAAAGGGCAGAGGCTCGCCCGGACTCTCGGGAATCTGGAGGGAGAACAAGCAAGGAAGGCACTGGACACACCCCCCAAGGCTCTTCTGGAGGGAGCAGGGCCTGGCCCAAGGCCTGGCTGTGTTCAAAATCATACAGGATCCAGTTAGAAAGGGCAGAAAGGGAAGAAGATGAAACATTTCAATCAAAGTCCAAGCAAGGTGGATCATTTTTTCGAGTGTACACAGAAAAAAAGGAGCCTGGAAAGTCTGGATATCTCCACAACTGCTGCTTTGCATGAAAATTGTTTAATGTATATTAGAAAACAAAACTTTATTTAAAGGTTTTTTTAAAAAAAAAAAAAAGAAAAGGAAGAAAAAGGAAAAAAAATAGAACAAAACCCACAGAGGCCATAGAGATAATCGTGGCAAGAAGGATCAGCTCTGAATCCTGTCCCCGAGAGCCTCCCGAGGACACGGCTCAGGCATTCTGTGAGCAGACTCACAGCAATCAGAGTGTCTGCAAAACAGAAACAGCTTCATCTTGGATTCTTACAACAAACACGAGCACAAGTTTGCACCACACCTTTTTACACAAGCAAAATAGCAGTTTTGCCCAAAAATAGTCCAGTGGCTGAGTAACTTAGAGGCACTAGAAGGAACTTCACCTGAATTGCAAAACCATCAGCTCATCCAACCTGTCTTGAAATCCAGCTTTATCCATGTATTTATATGGTGTCAATAGATATATTTTTTTTAAATCCCATTTACTGTCAAATGAGGAAAGATCTGAATTTAATTGCTTTTCCCTTTTCCACCTCCATCCCACCTTGCTGGCTGTGGTCATCCAGCAGTGTCCAGCATAGCCATGGTGATCCAGCAGTGTCCAGCAGTGTCCAGCATGTCTGTGGTGATCCAGCAGTGATCCACTCAGTGTCCAGCAGTGTGCAGCATGGCCATGGTGATCCAACAATGTCCAGCAGTGTCCAGCATGGCCGTGGTGATCCAGCAGTGATCCATTCAGTGCCCACTGCTGGTTCCTGCAGGTGCCACGTGAGCTGAGGCAGAGCTGGGCTGACACCTCCAGGGTCGGTTTTGGGGTCTCCAGCAGCCACCTCCAATTCCTCACAGCAAACCCCTCCCAAACCCCGATGTTTACAGTGAAATACTTGAACAGCCTGGATGTTGGGAGAGCAGAGTTTTGTTCTTTTCCTGCTGGGCATGCCGAGTCCTTCCGCACAGGCTCCCTTTGGTGTCTCTGCCAGCATCTGCCGCCTCACCCAGGGCCAGGACTTGCATTTCCACTGGGAAAGGGAGAGAAATGTCTGCTCCAGGCAAGAGCAAACCTTAACCAGCCCCCCCGGGCCAGCCAGCTCTGCTGTCGTGTCTCTGTGTCGGCGTCTCGTTGTTCTCTTCAGTTCCTCGCTGGCCCCCACGGCACACGTTCCTGTGGCCAGCAACAGGCAAATGTTTGTGAGTGTTATTTCTTTCAAAGACACCAAAGCTTATGTGTGTCCCTTTGTAGAGTGCCAGGAGGGGAAGGAATGCTGTAAATACTTCTCTCTGTAGTAAATATTGATACGTGTGCAGGCTGCAGTGGGGAGGGCAGGGAGAGGAGGCCTAGTGGAAATACAGGTGTTGGCTGCAGGAGCTTGGCAATGGCAGCAAAATAATTCCTGGTGTCTGCCCAGGCAGTGTCACACCAGACTGGGACCTTCATTGGCAGCCAGTGTGTGTTGTAGGAAAATCCATTTCCATCTGCATCCCCCTCCTCTGCCATTCCTGCCTGGAGGAGCCCAGCAGGGCTCCCAGAGAGCTGCTGGCTTTCCATGTCCTGCAGTCCAGCACCAGGGGAGGGGAGAAGCACGTAGAGAAATACTCAGGAAACTTGGTTTAATTACCATTCAGTAAAAGCCATGCCAAGTCCACTTTCTTTTGGTAATCCACTTCTGTGAGTCTCTCTGAAAAGCAGAAAATACTGATGATAATAATCAACCTTGTGCAATAAGTTCTTGACATTTACAGCAGCTTGAGCACTGGATTTACTGAGACAGGGGGAGAGTGGCAGAAACAGAGACTGAAAGGCAGAGCAGTGTTCATGCTGACTGTTATCCAAGAGTTCCCTTCCCATCCTCCACAGTGAATCTCATTTCTAAGGCAAAAAATGTGCAAAAGTCCTACTAAAAGTCAGGCACTGTGGAGCCCAGCACCAGGAATGTCACTGGAGCAGTCCCCAGCCTGGCCTGCTCTTTGCTGTAGGTACCACAGGACATGGCAGAGGGCCAGGCTTTGAAATCCTGCAGGTTTTTGCTGGGTCTGTTCCTGCTGTTCACAGTGATCCCTCACACAGCTTAGGTGAGGGATTTCCAGATCTGTTCTAGCTGTGGTTGTTGGTTTGGGTTCACCAAGTCCTCATGGTACTCTGAAACCCAAAGAGAGCACTCCAAAAAGTTCCTGAACGATTTCCAAACGCTTCCAAACATCGCTCTGGGGAGTTTCCTCTGCAGGACT
The DNA here is from genome assembly GCA_013400255.1 of Sitta europaea. NCBI lineage: Eukaryota > Metazoa > Chordata > Aves > Passeriformes > Sittidae > Sitta > Sitta europaea. The sequence goes on along the minus strand of VXBS01004391.1, from coordinate 29,638 downwards.
CACAGAATACGAGTGCAGCCCAAAGCAAAGGCCTGGCTGTGCATCACCTGGGCCTGGTGATGGTGCCCCTGCCCAACAGCCCTCGTGGTGCTCCTCTCTGCTTGGCTTTTGTGTAGCCCTTTCAATCCTGCTTTCCTCCTCCTGCTCTCTTCCCTCTGGCCAGGAGCACCCCCTAAGCCAAGGTTTTGTCATTCCCCACTCCTCTGTATTTTCTCAGCAGAAGTGGAGGTCCCCAGGCACCCCCTGGATTCTCTGGGAGAACATTAAGGAGACAAGGGGACAACTGAGTTGATCTTCTGTGCTGTGGGATAATTTGAGCAGAGAGAAAAAAAGGGAAGCAGCAGGAGCACTTTGCAAACCAGGAAGCTTTTACACTTCAGACTGAAATCCAAAGGAAACAGCAAAAACACCTCTTCCATCACCTGGAAAAGCTTTAGGAGCATGGCAGAGGGAACAGCACCGCCCTGGCTGGAGAGGTGGCCTAGAAATACATTGCCAAGTGTCTTCTCATGGTGGTTGACATTAATTATGGATCTTTACAGGCAATTGTATGGATTGAAGCAACATATCCCCCCGGGGAAAAGCCCTGGGAATCTCTTGCCCTGTTTGCATCCGACATTTCCACTCCTCCTTTGGGAAGAGGAAGCTTCAGATCTCAAAAATGGCATTTTCTTTGCACTCGCAGCAAACTGGACTCGAGGTTTGGTCAGGAGGGGGCACTTGCCTTAGATGAAACGATTTCACGTCCCTCTCATTGCCCCCTTCCTCCTGCGAGGCCGCTCGGTGTCTGGAGTCTCCAGTTCGCTCCGTTTCAGGTATTCCGACATCAAAGTGGGAGACGTCACTTTCCGGGATCTCTCTGCCTGGTGTCACCGCTTGAATAATTCCGTTTAATCTTCTGCTCATGAGCTATCAAAGCACCCACTCCGAGGGGGAACGAGGTGCTAATCAAACGCTTCTCCACCTTGAAAGCCTTTATTAAACCCCCACACACCAGAGTGGAGCTCGCAGGCAAGGCTGGCCCCGCTGAGGAGCTGCAGGCACCAGAGCTCGGAGAGTGTGGACAGCGAGTGGTCCACGCTTTGCCATAAAGGATGGATTTAAAGGGAGGCAGGAGGGATCAGCACAGCCAAAGCGCTGGAAACCCGTGAAATCCAGCATGGATATCCATGGAAACCCTGGATATCCTGCCTGCAGCAGAGGGAGGACCCACAGTGGGGACCAGCACTGAGAAACACGACTGCTGCCACAGCCTCACTGCGTCCAGCAGCATGCCAGGCGTGGGATTTCAGGTTCATCCCTGAAGGGTGGCCCTGGGGACAGCGGTGCCTCCCCCAGGGCTCGGGGCTGTGACACGCTGGGGACAAGAGACCTTCATCACAGCAGTGCCTTCCACACTCTGTCTTAAAATCCTGGTGGCCCACGCCCACGTCAGTGTTCCCTCCTACCTCCCACTGGACTCCACAAACAATGTCCCAATGTAGGAAACAGTTTGGGTGGGCAAAGGCGAGAGGGTTTCAGGCTCTGGGGTTGCACTGGGCACGCTGCTGGCTCTGAGCTCCTTGTGGGGGTCTTTGTGCTTAAGTCTGTGTGGAAAAAGGGTCAGAGCATCCCCTCCTCCAGCGGGCACGGGCTCCAAACAAGGTCTCGTTCCCAGGAGCCAGCAGGGATGAGGAAGGCCAGGCTGGCACAGGGCAGAGCAGCTCCTGGCACGGTCCCTGTGCTGCTCCAGAGCCTCGAGCCCTTCCCTGGCAGCAGCCCAGCCACGTTCTCCTGTCTCTGGCTGTTCTCCATCCAGTTTCCTGCGCTGCCAGAGCTCACCTGTCACAGGCACTCAGCTCCCCAAACTAAACGAAACTAAAATAGACCTGACTTGGATAAGCTGGGCCATCAGGGAGAGCTCACGTGTGACTGCGCCCTGGAGAGAAGAAAAAATGTTCCGAGGAGGGTAAATGACATCAAAGATGCATTAAAGTGCTACAGAGCTTCAGCCATCCTACTTCAGAACCACATTTGTACCAGGAATTGCAAGGCAATGGTGTGGGGAGCTGTGACATTGTACAGAGTTGTGTGCGAGGAACAGCTCGGAGCACAGTCCTGTCCTTGGTGAAAACACCCAGCCTGGGCCCAAAACCAGCGGGTCAGAGGCTGAGGGCAAAGCACTGGGGCAGGATGGTTTGGTTTTCTTGATGAGACATTCGGTGGGGAAATAACCACAGTGAGAGATGCCCGTGTGCACTGTGAAGGCTCTGCTGGGGATCTGCTGAGCTGAGCAACCCCAGATGTGCAAATTCAGTGCACTTTGATCAGTTTAGCTTTGCAGGGGAAGGGGAAGGGAGCCTTTGGCCCGGTTTGGGCTGTCTGGAAGGCTTTGTGCAAAGCCCTTCACCCTGAAACCCGCAGTGCAGGTGCTGTTCTGGGCAGGCCGTGTAACGTGTGAGTGGTTCCTGGAGGCTCCTGGAGGAAAAGGGGGATCTGTGGTGTGTGCCCTGCAGCCGGGGTGCTCCTCGGGGCCGGGGAGCTGGAGGGTGGGCAGTGCGGGATGGCTCTCCTGGCTGGAAAAGGCCCTGCGGCCCTGCTGAGCCCCGGGGCTGAGGCGGCACCCGGAGCTCTTGTGGCCGTGCTGTGAGCACGGCAGTGTCTCTGTGTTGTCCTTTCAGATCCCCCTTTGTCCCCGTGTTTCCCGTCCCTCTCCTTCCTTTGTAACCGTGGAATATAATCCTGAAAAAAAAAAAAAAAACCTGACCTTTCTGCAGCGCTGAACGCTCCAGAGGCCTGCAGGGCCCATCGACTGCACGGACAATATCCCAAATATCCCAAATATCCCACACTTCCTGGGCCTCCCGAATCAAACACGACATCTCCTGTATGGCCTTTCCTTTGGGATTTTTAATACCTCTCTTTGGAGAAAGTTTGGAAGTTTATGCAACAGCTTCTCCAGCGGAGTTCCCATCGCGAGGCCTGGGCACACGAAGGTGCAGAGGAGCCCTGGGCAGGGGAACGAGCTGACTTTGCCACATTATTCCATGGCTTCAGGAGATGCAGTAAAAATGTCCTTCCCTTACTGCTGAGTTTTGGTGTTGATGGCACCCTGGGGGCCCTTAGGAGAAGCAGCAAGGGGAAGGGAATGTACAGGTACTAAAACTTCTGGAGTCCCCCCAAAAACGTCACAGAATGTAGAGGTATCAGCCATGGAACAGATTCTGATTTCTTCTTCTCCTTACAGAGCAGCCCCCGGTTTTAGGGGATTTGTGTATTGGCAGGAACAAGGAATTGATTTGTATCTGTGCCCATTCCACCCTATCGTTCTCTGGCTCCTCCCCTCCCCGTTATACTTGACACACTGGAGTTCTGTATTATATTTTTTTTTATGATTGTCTGTTTTTTGTTGTTTTTACAAGTGTTGTGGAAAAAAAAAACAAATGTAAGAAAGTTTAAGTATTTAAAAATGTTCCAAGGAAATAAAAGGGGGTTTTGTTATTATTCTAATATATTATTGTGTACCTATTGTAAATATGAAACACTCCTATTTTGCAAGCCAAGGACTCACTTTGTACTGTTGTTATATATAAATAAAGTTTACTGGTTAAAAAAGCCCTCCTGAGTGGCTCCTTATTTTCCAGTATGTGCTGTGTGGCATTTGATGTGTGAGGAATATTTATTTACTGAATCCCAGCAGCAAGAAATGAGTGAGTGGAAATCCCAGACTGGTTTGGGTTTGAAGGGACCTTAAATCTCATCCCCTTCCACCCCCTGCCATGGCAGGGACACTTTCCACTGTCCCAGATTGCTCCAGCCTGGCCTTGGACACTCCCAGGGATGGCATATCTGGAAATATCCTCTGAAAGGTGAAACTGGGGTGCAGCTGGGACAGGGCTCCCCAACACTTGCAGCTTTAAGGACTGCATGAAGTCCCCTTAATTCCACTCTGGCTGGAGCAGGAGCAGCAAAAGCTTGTAAATAAAAGACCTGGGTGAGTTGCTCGTGTTTCCCCCTCACTGAAATGCTCAGTCCTTGAGGTGAAACACTTCTGCTTCCATTTCATAAATTCAAGCCAACATCCCAGCAAACGCTGAGAGGCATCTGCTGAGTAGCAGGAATCAGCCAGTGACTTCTCCAGCAGCTGTCTGTCAACTTTAATGACCAATATGGTCGCAATTACAGCAATGAACTTTCTCTAACAGCCCAAAATTACTCTGGATGATGATAAGTGACAGAAAAATGGAGACCCTTAAGGAAGCATTAAAGAAGAAACATGTGGATATGGAACAAGAGGTCTCGCTGCTTTTTCTGGAGGATCTCAAGGGGTTGGGGTTTTTTTTTTTCCCTTTCTAAATTAGGTACTAAAAAGGATAAATCTAAGCCAGAAGGGGAAGGCCTGGCAGGCTGTGGGTCACAGCAGGGAGTTCAGTGCTGCCCCAGGATGTGATTTTTATGGACATTTGACTGCTGGTTTTAGTGTGGGGCTGATGGGGAGGTGGGAAGCTGCTCCCGTTTGAAGGGAATGCAAATTCCTCATGTCAGAGCATCACTCTGCTCCTCAGGCAGGTCGTTCCAGCTTATTTCCCTCAAACTGAGAGCAAAGCTTGACACGGACCTCAGGGGGGCAGTTTGGCCACATCCTGCTGTCTCCCACTTGAACCCAGCAGATTTTAACCTCCCCAGACAGATCCCATTGCAGTGCTGTGACCACCCAACGTGGAGTGGAGATTTCACATGATTTGTGAGTTGGGGATAAAAGAGAAACTTGTATTTAAAACTCTTGCTTTTCACCTGTGCCTTGGGAAAGTCTAAATTTAAAGAACTGAATAGGAACTAGACCAAGGTTTCCAGAGCTTTCCTGGAAGTGTTTTCCCTCCAGAGATGCTAATCCTGTGCTGATCCTGGTTTACCCATGGCCACTGCACTGTAGGACAGACCCTGGAGCAGCTGCCAGGAAAATCTCCTCTCCCTGTGCACCCTTTGGGAGGTTATTGACTCCTTCAGCTCAGCAAAGGAGAAAGGAATTCCGACATGAATCGACAGCATCGACCGTGGGGTCATTTGTATTCATCTGCACCTTGTTAATAGATGTAATAAGGATACTCAATTAAAAATTACATTTTATCTGGCATGCACTTCACAGGCCTTTATTGGCACTGACAAGGTCAAGTGATGCTTAATAAAGGTTGTATAAAATGCAGATGGCTTGGATGCCTCCATCATCCCCCACAGCCAGTGCAGAGGAGTGAAGAGCCTGGACACAGCATGGGAGGAGGCAGGAGAAGAGCAGGTTTGGATCTTCCACGGGAAGTTTGGGGGTCCCAGCACTGAAAAGGCAGCAAAACACCCTGGAGTCTCCCCTCCTCCCCCACTCTGTCCCTACCACCCCCTGCATCCCCCTGGCCAGCTTTCCTTTCACTCCTGAGCGTGTGGGGTGCTCCTGTTGTTTAATCACTGTCACTCTGCAGATTGTGCAGCAGATTTTGGACGTCCTGGTGCTGGCTTTTCCAGCCTGGTTATCAGGGCAAGCTAATGGAGGTGACACTTGCAATTATCAAATACAGTCGTGGCATTAATTTTGACCTGTTTAAATTTCAGCATCTTTTCCCTTCTGCGAGTGCTTAGCTGGAGGGTGACATAGAATTGTATGGAATCAGACAGTGATCTCAGACTGGCAACAATGGCCACAGAAATCTCCTGCTTTTTATTTATGCAGGCTCTGGTTATATTTAAATGGCCAACTCATTTGTAATGGAAATTTAATTCCGTGTCATTGGACACTTCACTGCTTAAAATGGAGCAGATCACTAAAATCCACATTAAATCCCCTCCTCCCAACTCCAGACTCTTTCCAGGGGACATCTGGGACCCCTCACCTGCTGGGGCTATAAAAATTATAATTTCATTAAAATTTAAAAGTAATAATAATAAAACATAAAACACATTACCCCAGGTGCCAGGTCAACCTGGAACCTGGAAAATATTGATGTTGTCTCAGTCTGACATCAATGTGATGAAAACTCATTAATGAATTTAGAGATCATCCTGAAGAGAAATCTTGTCTGTGCTCCAGAATATTGACAGGTGTGTTCAGGCAAGTGGATATAAAATAATGTGAAAATATAAAAACACAATTTAAAATAGATGTACAGCATAATCCAACATGAACATGTCTGTATCTATTTGGATCAAGAGTACACCCCGAGGTGCATGTTAAACTTAAAATTACAAATATTGATGCCAAAACAAAGGATTTGTTTTTACTCCCAAATAATACTTAGGAAAATGGGAACCACACAGGCTTTATTGTCACTTCATAATTAACTCCAGTGAAGGAATCTAATTACAAATGTTCAATGCTGCCCCAGGGCAACATGTGTAGGGAAAGGGAAGGAGGATGGTCAGGCTTAAACAACTCAGGTAAAAATGAACTCCATGGTAATATTTGATAATTAGGAATGTCTCTATCAGCTTGTCTGGCCATTAATGAATTGGGCTGTTCTTTTCACATTTGATTACTGGAGTTTTATGATGCCTGCTCGCCTTTATTGCTCCTGGGAATGGGCTTGTCTGTGGGCTGAGCACCAGGAATTATGGTAGAGGATGAGTTGGGCTGGAAAGGATCTTAAAATTCATCCAGTGCCCCGCCTGCCATGAGCAGGGACACCTTCCCCTGTCCTGCTCCCAACCCGACCTCGGGCACTGCCAGGATCCAGGGGCAGCCACAGCTGCTCTGGGCACCTGTGCCAGGGCGTTGGGAGATTTATTTCCCTTTTGAGAACCTTGGCACTGCAGGGATGAACCCATTCCTGTGGGTGCAGGGCTGGGCACACGGAGCCCTCGTGTTAAAGTGGGGGGGGGATGGCCGGGGGTCCCCGGGGTGCTGGGCAGAGCTGGCAGAGCTGGCTCTGGGCACAGGGACCCCTCGTGCTGAGGAGCTGCTGGGTGCCAGAGCTGCTGGGTGACCCAGGGGCTGTGTCACACCGGGGCTGTGTCACACCCGGAGTGTGTCACACCCGGGCTGGGTCACACCGGGGCTGTGTCATACCCGGGCTGGGTCACACCTGGGCTGGGTCACACCGGGTCTGGCTTTCTCTCACTGCTGGAATTGTCTCTCACTGCTGGAATTGTCTCTCGCTGCTGGAATTGTCATTCCGCTCCAGCCGCCGCCTGCCTGCAGAGGAGAAAGCGTTTTCTCTTTTGTTAGCACTCAATTAGGCTGAGCTTTGAGGAGAAGATAGGAATGCTTAAAAGTTCCTCTTTTTTTGCCGCGTTCAGCCCCACAAAGGGAAGTGTGGGGATGGTCTCAGGGGAGAGGCGCTCCTGCACGCGTTTCCAAGGATTCTTCTGACGTTCATTTGATTTTTGCAGCGGGAACCTTCGATGTCTCTGAGCTCCCCACAAAGGCATCGCCTCGGGCTGTACAGGGGTTTGTAGCCTGGGTCACGGACCTCATGCATATTTTATATGTGCTCAAATCTCATTTTAGCCTTTGACAAGGCTGGGTCAGCGTGCCAGCACCCTTCCTGGGAGGGACGTGGCTCAAGGCAAGTCACGGGGAACAAATGCACCAAACAAACAGATCAAGGACCAGAAATGCTCCAATCCACTCTGGAGGGAGCTCAAAGGGTTGCTGTGTGCGTGGCCTGGCCTGGCTGCCTGCACAGGTCCTGCAGGAGGATGGCTGGATGTTTCCAGAAGGATTGGGAGCGAGGATGGCTGCAAGGCTGGCAGCAAAGTGCTGGTCCTGGCCAGAAGGTGCTAAAGAATGGAATTCACCTCACCTGCTGCAGGTGAATAAAAGAGATCAGTGTTTCTAGAAGGCCAGTCACCCTCTGGAGACGCTGGAATTCCCTGTGTTCCTGTCGGAGCAGGAGCTGGGTGAGCATTGGCAGGGTGAGGGTGTAGGAAATGTGTCAGCAGTGGCCTCAGCCCCGTGCTGGTTGCAGGGCTCCAACAAACACCTCGTTTACACACACACACACACACTGATGAGCCGACTGCCTTTCGGCGGGGGCTGTGCAGTGGGCAGCTCTGTGGGGAGCTCCCGAGGTTGCACCTCTGAAACAAGGCAGAATTCCCTGTCTCCACCCACGGAGGAGCTGCTGGTGGGGAGCCAATGCCCCCAGTGCTCGAGCTGGAGGATTAGCAGCTTGGTAATGGATATGGGTAGAGTAATAATCTGTGGAGTGATTAATATGGAGATGATTTTTGGATTAATAAGGATGCAGCAGAGCTGTCTGCTCAGGAAAGATGTTTGCACTCGGCAGTTTGAGCGCAGTGACCGTTACCTTAATGCTGTGATTAAATCCACATTTAAGACACCTCATTAAATTAGAGTGAAAGAGTGAATTCTCATAACCCACAGCAGGAAATACATTCAGGCCTGGTGGGTGAAGAATGCCAGAAGATCCCTGGAGAGCCTCTGGGAATGTCTGACAGCTGCCAGGTGACCCTGCACTGCTCCCAGGTGTGTGCTGTCAGCACCTTCACCTCAGCTTTGAAGCTGCTGCCCTCCAGCAGGGATCCTGACCATGGGCACACTGCCACAGTCACCCCTGTGCAGCTGTCACCTCCAGTGAACTCGGTTCAGCTGCAGGATGACTCTTGAGCAGAAAAATCCACTGCAAACCACAGGTGTGGGGCTCCTGCCATGCTCTGAAGTGCACTGAGCTTTCCCACCTCTGCTGAGCCCAGGAAACGAGGGGGTCTCACTTCAAAAAGGGGTTAAACATGTGGGTGGATCCCTGACCTGTCTGCAAAGCACTGACCTAGAAGGGAAGGAGACTTTCAAGTGCTTTATGACCTCCCTGCAGCTCGAAGCTCAGCTCACGTGCCCCTCAATTGCCTTTCACTGCTCTGGGGATGAAAGCAGCCTTTGGCAGAGGGGATTTGAGAACCGAGGCACTGCAAATCCTCTCCTTCCAGCCCAGGCAAACGCTGCTCCAGCCCTGCGAGGGCTGGAGGGGGCTCTGGGGGCTGGGGCCAGCCCTGCCCACGCGTGTGCCCGGGCCCGTGGGCCCTGCCCGTGTTTGTAAAACAATCTCTCCAATTTTCCGCTTGCTTTGGCACATCGCAGCTGCTCTGAGCTCCTGAGCACATTTGCACAGGTTCCCCTTTCCACACGGGAGGCTTTTCCAGCTGCTCCTCGCCGTGTTTCAGGGATAAACCCCCTGAAACACCGCGGCTGGCTGGGACAGGAGTGGGATGTGATGTACACAGCCTCCACCCGATGGCACAGCCCGGCATTGTTGTGGCTGCCCTGCGGAGCAGCATTTCAGGAGCGCTTGCTCTTCACTTATTTTCACTTTATCTCACTGGCTTTGCATTTAGCAAGCCCGAGCCGGGGTGCTTGAGGATTAATTGATGTTCGCTGCTGGGCGAGGCTCATTAAACAGCAGCTTTGGGATGCGAGTGGCCGCTCACGGGGGCTGTAATGAGCAGCACGGGAGCTCCCGGACTGGAACTCCTCTCCCCCAGCATCTGTCGCCGCAATTACGGCCCCAGAGCCACGGGAGCGGCGCACAAAGGAGCCTTATTAGAACCAACGGCTCCGGCCGCCGCCTGCCAGGGAGGGCTCGGCGGGGATTTCTCGGGGAGCACCGGCCTGCAGAGGGTTAATCGCGGCTGTTCGGGGAGCCCTTCCTGCCACAAGACCTCGCACAGCCCCGCGGCGAACGGGAGGGATTAAATCAGCAGCAGGACCTCGGGGCGTGGGGCGGTGGGCACAGCAATTACTATCCTATACTGATTAATTGCAATTTGCGCGCACGCTGTAATTACAGGGATAATTTAAGCAGGCGGTTGAGGATAACGCAGCTCTGCCGCTGCCGGTCCCGGATGCCCGAGGCACAGCTCCGTCCCCCGGGGGTGATGCCCGCTCGGTGACCCTGTCGCGGAGGTGCTCGGCATGCAGGAGATTTAGGAGATGTAGGGGTGCTGGGATGCAGGAGATGATCGGGATGCAGGAGGTGCCGGGATGCAGGAGATGCTCGGGATGCAGGAGATTCAGGAGATGCTCGGGATGCAGGAGATGCAGGCGGTGCCGGGATGCAGGAGATGCTCGGGATGCAGGGGATGCAGGAGATGCAGGAGGTGCCGGGATGCAGGAGATGCTCGGGATGCTCTGTCCCGCCGCTCCGGCTGCCATCTGGTGGCTTCCCAGGGTTTGTTTTTCCCTGGATGCGCCGCTCCTGGAGCAGCTCCCGTGGACTCTGAGCTGGGTAAGAGAGAAGTGCTGGCCAGGCTTTGGAGGGATCACGGGGATTTGCACTGGGTGGGGATTGGCGCCGGATTTATATCGGTTTGTATCAGTTTGCTTTTTTACAGCACTTTCTGGTGTTGTTTGGCTCGAGTTGTCCCTGTTTGTGCCCGAATGTGCTCCTGACCCCGGGCACACAGACACTGACTTCAGCCCTGCCGCTCCTGAACTCGAGGGCGAGGGGTTTGGGATAATGATCTGCGATGTCCTGGCCTCCCAGCCCAGCTGGGACCTCCGATCCTCATTTGTAGCAGAGCAAAAGGAAAACAAAACAACAACAACAACAACGAAAATCCTGGTCTATGTGTAGAGGCAGGGGATTGTCAATGGACTGGCTTTAAAATCTGAAAGTTTGTCCTCCAAATGTCACCCTGGGGCTGGGACATGGCTCTGTATTTTGCTGCTTCAGAGTTTTAAGGGTTTTGCCTCATTTTCAAAAGGAGGAAAAAATTAAGAGAGAGCTTATGAACTCAGTGGGATGGTTCACACCCCAGAATGCTTTCGGGGCTGTGGATCAGCCCTTTGGGTTGCCCTGATGCTCTGAGAGCAGGAGCTGGGCTGTGAGGGCCAGGAAAGGCTGAATTTTGGAGATGTGACCCCACTCCAGATGGGGTGGGAGCCCCTCAGAGCACAGCCACGACCCTGCAAGGAGCAGCTGCTGCTGTGGCAGAACGAAACCCGTGAAATCCACGGGATAAAACGCATTTTAACCACTCCGAGTGCGCTCTTCTCAGGTGAGTGACGGGAGCCTCCCTCTCTGAAACCCCTCGAATGCCCCGGAGGGAACATTCCCGGTTACTCAGGAGATTCCTGCTCCCACCTGGCTCCCTGCTCGCAGAGGCTCGGCGAGGCACAGCCAGCAGGAGAAATGTGACCCTCCTGAAGGCGGCTGATGATGCAAAGGTCAAAAGAAATGACTGACGAGGAGAAAAGTACATGCTAATATTTCTCCAAGAGGAGAAAGAATTACATATAATGGGTGTAATATTCAGAGAGAGAGAGCACAGCCTGGTGACTGATGCCAGCATTTTAAAGGCACTTAAGCCTTAAATTTCCCCTTGATAAAAGTTATGTCACATCACTCTGACACGGCTTGTGGGGGAAGTGTCACCAAAACAGAGCCCGAGGAGAGGAGTGCCAGGGAAAACAGGCGGAGCAGAGGGTGCCGCAGCTCCCTGCTGTTCCCACCCGCTCCTGGGGCAGGATCCCCCCAAAGGTGAGCTCCGCACAGCTCCAGCCACTCAGATGGAGCCCGTGCAGGCTTTTGTCGAAATTTGGGACCCCCAGATCCCCCTCTCTGCTGCAGCAGCTGGTTTTGATCATCACCAAGAGCGTCACACCCTCGGACACTGCCAAGGGTGGGACTTGTAAATCCTGAGCTTTTGTCCAAGCTCAGAGTTTGAGTCAGATTGTTGTGAAATGAGGAGCCGGGGCTGTGAGAAATCCAGGGGTGAGCCAGGGTGAGGGGCAGCACCCGGAGGAGCCCCGAGCACCCAGCTCTGAGCAGGGAGGAGTTCCTGCTCCAGGAACCCTTCTGATTTATTGATCTCCGAACTGGGCACACAAAACCCCCAATCAAGGCAATAATCCAAGTGATAAACTTTATGCCTCTCTATCCCAAAAAATAATTGTTCTGCCTGAGCATCATTATCCCAACATTTCTCTGCTCCTGTGTCACTTACTGAAAATAAAGGTTCATTTCTCCCGTTATAATGAGCTACACTTTCAATAATTCACAGGGAGTTTTTTACTGGGCTTTATTTTTTAATCTTCACCACAAGGCTATAAAATTTGAGCCACTTTTTCAAGGGCTCCTGAAGAATCAGCAGGAGGAGAAGGGAAGTGCAGATTTTCTGCAGTTCATTTAGTGTTTTTTTTCCTGGGCTCTTTTGGAACTATTATTATTATTATTATTATTATTATTATTATTATTATTATTATTATTATTATTTTCAGCGCCTACTACTGAGGGAAGATTTGGGTCAGAGAAGATTTGGAATGAAATTTGCGCCCCAAAGATGCCCTCCAGGCTGTAGGTTTAGAGGCAACATTTTCTATTCCTGATTACTTTGATACCTGCAGAAGTCTCTGAAGAAGTGAAAACCTTGCAAAACCATTCCAGGCTAAAAAAGTGCTTTTTCCCACCTCTCTTTGTATTGTTTCTTACCAGGTTTGATGTATGGTACCTTCATATATGCTCTGTGTATACATATTTAATTTTCCATACAGAAAGTTCTGCCTGTCTTGAGGAACAGGATGTGGAACTTTGGTGGCATTAATCTGGAAACCTCATGAATTATGGTGCTATTTCTGAACGCATTCTTCATCTATATGAAATGATTATTTGACAGAACAGCCGTTCAATATTGTTGGAATAATTATTATGCTTGTTTAATACATCACTTTGAGCTGTTATCATGGATTCTTTGAAAAGCTGGATAATTACATAAATAATCAGGAAACAGTCTATCGATAAATTTTAGGGCAAAGCAGAGCTGCTGATCATTTATACACACAGGACTACACCTGGGAGAAGAGGAGGGAATCCATGGCACCAATAATAGGTGGTTTTCCATAAATTCCCACAGTTTATCTGCCCCTCCTCATCCTCCCTGTGTCCTCACGGCACAGCCCTAGAGCCATGGGGTCATCTGGTGATTTCCACAGCTGAAATGTGTTCAGGTGGGTTTTCCCAGCCAGAATGGTGTCTTGTGTCTGGCACCAGGCAAGAATTTGGGATCCCATGGGATCCCCTGGCCAGCAAAGCCACTCCTGGCCCTTCCCTCTCCCGCTGGTGCTGCTGGCAGGAATGCAGCCCCTCGATTGATCCCTAACCTCCTGCACGTTCATTAGCACATTATTAATTAGCACATGAGGCCGAGGGGAGGTTTGTCAGCTCCTTCACCTGCCATTCCCAAACTCCTCTCCTCCTTTAGCACTGGAAAGGGCTTTTTTAAAATCTCCTTTTGAGAAACAAACCAGGGATGGGTGTGAAGAGTGGGGTGGCAATCTGGAGAAGATGGAATTCCTTGATTTGAGAAGGACGGAGGGAGGATGGACCCGTGTGCCCTGGGTCACCCCTGGCAGCCCAAGCATGGCAGGAGAGGCTCTGCTGGGGGCTGGAGCTGCAGCCCAGGCTGCTCTGAGCGTTTGATGAGAGCAAACCAGGGGGTGGAACCAGGCTCCTCGAACATCGTGGGGAGGATTTGAGCGAAGCTCTGTCTTTGGACTGAATTCTCCTCCCTTTGTTTCAAGTCCTCCGCGGTGAGGGGAGGCAGCAGCACCCCCTCAGCTGTGAGACCCCACAGCCCCGGCCCCCTCCCCGTTTTGGGGCCAGCTGGTGCTGTCGGCTGAGCAGTTCCATCCCAGCTCCCCTCCGCTGTCACCGGGAGACGCGGCGGAACAAAAACAAAAGACGTGACAAATTTGTCCTTTTCTCTTTTATAATTAACCAAAATATCTCGTTGTGTAGCAAAGCGTGGCTCCTAATTAACAGACAGGCGAGAGGCTATTTTTAAAATCCAGACCCCCAGTAATTATATTTGCAGCAGAGAATGATATTTCAGTCAAACGCGACAGACAGTGAGCCAAGCTCCCATGTGAGGCAATTAATATTTCACACCTGCCAAGCAAATCAGTGGCAGGGAGGGGAGGGGATGGCATTGATGCTGCACTGGGGGGGCCCTGCCTGTTCACAGAACACCAAAAATCCTTCCCTTGGCTGAGGGGTGGCCGGAGAGGCAGCACTGGCTGCTGTTGGGACAAAGAGAGTTGGCCGAAATGGCCAGCAGGAAACGGAATGGGGAGAGGATCCGTGGGAAGGCTGGAAAAGGGAGAGAAATAACCAGAGACTGAAACAACCAGCCCTGCCTTTCCCAGTACAAAGTTATTTTTCTTCTCCTGCTGGCTTGGGCTCCTGTCCTCGCCCAGGGCTCTGCTCCCCGAGCTCCTCGGGGCTGGGGCTGCCCCTCTCCTGCCAGCTGTCCACATCAGGGTGTTCCTTTTCCCTGTTATGGAGACAAAAGCCTGTATTTTCCTTCCCTCTGTTTGTGCAGCTCGGGATTAATCTGCCCGTTAATGGATAATCTGTCAGCCTTTGGATGCTCTGGAAGTTGGGAGGAGATTCACGGGCGTGTGATGCCATCTGCTTTATCGGGAGGGTTTGGAAACCTGACGTTCAATTTGTTCTGCAGGATTTGACGGCGGATTATTCTCCAGATTCCAAAATAATTAAGGGAATCAAAAAGCAGAAAGAACGATGACAAGGAGGGAGGGGAGGCAGCTCTCGACCTGTGCTCTGGGTAGGACAGGCTGACAAACCCTGCCTGGGGAGCTTTGCTGTCCTTTGTTCCTGTGCTTGGCAGTAAAATTCCACAAGCACTGAGGGAGGCAGCAGGGTGATCCTGGAGGACAGCAGAGCCACAATTCTCCATTATTCCTGGGTAATTTAAAATCTTTTGTGTTTAACGAAGGAGCTGGTCAGGGGAAGGGGTTGTGTGGTCCAGAGTTTGCTCTCAAACACTCTGTGCAAGGTGCCCCGGGCACTGCAGCTCTGGAAATTTCCCTTCCAAATTATGGGGGAATCTTGCCCAGGCAGGAGCCTCCGTTGACCTCCTGCCACCCTCCTAATGAGAAAAGATGATGGTTTAACTCCAGGGGGAGGAAAAGCAAACAAACCTCCTTTCCTCCATGAAAACAAACCTGCAAACCTGTAACCATTAATCGGAAACCGGCCAGGAGAGGTCCCCGGGCGGGGTTTGCATTTCCAAGGCTCTCTCAGAAGCACTCCTGCTAAGTGATGGAGCCTGAGCCTGCCCACATCGATCGCGCGGCCTTTGCCACCCCAGGGCTTTCTCTAAATGATGCGGCGCCACCTCCCATCACAAGCCTTCCCCGAGATGACAGATGGGGCTGGGGGAGCTGTGTCCCACAGGATCACAGGGAAAGTCCTGTCAGGTGGGGAAAAAGCAGCCCAGAGCATTCCTCATCCCAAACTCCCCGTGTGAATTCCCCCAGTCCTCCCACTGCCCCGGCCAAAGCCACACTGGGCAGCACTGGGTGCTGTGGCCACCGAGGTGCCACCGTGGGCAAGGAGGGGACAGAGGGGCTGTGCCTGGAGAGCTCTGCCAGGGCCTGAAACCCTCTGGGAGCACCAGCTCTGGTCCTGCAGGAATTTCTGCACCTCGAGCCTTCCTAATGCATTTGTTACCATCTCATAAATATGTGTTTTCACCACAGGACTGAGAGGAAAGGTTTGGATGGTGCCCACGATTTGGATGCTTTTTCCTGGAGTCACAGAGGTACAGAATGGCCTGGCTGGGAAGGGACATTAAAACTCATCCCATCCCACCCCTGCCATGGGCAGGAACACTTCCACTGTCCCAGGGTGCCCCAAGCCCTGTCCAGCCTGGCCTGGGGCACTGCCAGGGGGGGCACTCCCTGTGTCAGGGCCTCCCCCTCCTCACAGGGGAGGATTTATTCCCAATTTTCCATCCAAACCCACCCAGTGCTTCTTCAGTCAGAGCCTCCCCAGAGCTCTGTGAGACACACAGTGACCATGGGGTAAAACAGCAGGGGCATTTCCAGTGGCAGTTCTGTGGGTGTCCCTGTGGAATGTGACTGTCCCGTGTGTCCCACCTCCCCCTGAGCTGCCCCACTCCCCCTCCCGGGGGTTCCTCTGGGTACCACCTCCTTCCCCATGTGCTTTGATTCCCCTGATCCCGGGAGCTTTTTGTTCTATTATTCACCGTGGTCTGTGTTGTCTGAGCTTATTATGAGCCATCAGAAGGTACCTGGGAGTCTGCAGCCTTCCCAGCCACTCCTATTGTACAAACACATCAATAAATAAGCGGTGTCTGAATTTAGCTGTGAGCTCCTAACTGCAGGCAGAGCCCTGTCATTTTTTCAGGTCATCTGGCACTGCAGTTAAAATAGTTTTGCTGTTGCATCCTTCTCTTCAGGAGACAACCAAAGAAGTGGCTCTTAGATTTCTATTTCTTTTTTATTTATCCCTCTAAGAACAAGGACACGACTTCAAACTCCAGACAAAAGGAGGTTTGGAATGCAGCCCCTGGCGCTCTCCGGAGCAGTGGGTCAGGAGCAGCAGGAGTCGGTAATGACCGAGGATGCTCCCGTCCCTGTATTTGAACAAATCCTCCTTTGAAAAATGGAAAGCCTCGTCCCTCTGGGACCTCATTTCCCAGGTAGGAAACAGCAGCACTTTATTATCAGCAATTGCCAGGGTGGAGACGAGAGCCCGTGGCAGCCCCGCTCCCCCGGCGCTGTTTTCATCGCTGCCACCGCCGGGTTTCACTCCCGGGGCTGCAGGAACACCCGGCACTGAGCTGGGGCTTGCTCAAAGCCATTCCTTTATATCCTAATTACAGCTTGGGTTCCTCTCTCAGAAACACCACCAAAGTCGGGTTTATTTAATGCTGTGCTTCCTTTGCACGAATTACAGCTGGAGGGGGGGATCTCCCTGGAAACAAAGGTAATGGAACTGAGATTTTCTTTTTTTCCCTAATTCCCTGGGCAGAGGGGATGCTCAGCAGGAGCCAGCCAGGCTGCTGGCAAGTGAAAACTTGGGATCAACAAGGACACCCATCAGGTGGTTGTATTTGAAGTATATTTGTAAAGACAATAGATTAAACACATAAAAGATGCCAACAGGAGACATTTTTTCAACTAAAGTTTGGTTAAGAATTGGAAGAGGCAAACCAGGGTGGATTTCCAATCCCTGGGGGGATTTATAAAATGTGTGGATGTGGCACCTGGGGCCATGGGTGGGATTCACAGTGCTGGGGAATATTGGACTCAAAGCTCTTTTCCAACCTAAACAATTCCACCATGCCATAACTGCATTTAGAATGAGCAGCATTGAAAGCAGTGTTTATTCTGAATTAAATTTTAAATGGAACATCCCATCCATCTTGGATTCTGCTCACTTGGAGCATCCACAAGATGGACTTGCTGCAGTGCTGGAGATGGATGGAGAGCCCCAGCCATGAATCCAGCTCACCTGCTCCTATGACATCCAGAAACGACAGAAATAAATTGCAATTAGCAGGCTGCAGGTCTGGATGGAGGAGCAATCTTCGCCCTGAATTACCAGACTTATGCTTTAATGATTTTTATCGGTGTTTCATGGTGCTGCTGTTTATTATAGTTAAACATTTTGGAGGGGGCAGCAGTGGAAAGCAATCAATGAAATCAGGTTAATGAGAACACGGCCCCGTCCGGGCTCTGATGGATGGGGACAGGGATGTGCCTGGAGCAGCTCTGTGCTCTCCTCTCTGCCCTCTCACATTCCTGCAGCTCCTTCTTGGCCCTGGAATATTCAGCTCAAGTTGGTACATTCAAACTAAAGGGAAATTTCCAGAAAAACAAAACCAAACCAGATTTTGAGGGTATCTTGGCACCTCAATCCACTGAGAGTAGCTGCCTAAAATCACACTTTGTGCCTCTGATGGCACACGGGGATGCAGCTGCACCCTGCAGAGATGGGCAGTTCACTTATTTACCCTCCCCAAGGGATTATCATAAAATTCCAGGGTGGTTTGGGTTGGAAGGAACCTTTAAAATCCTCCAGTTCCACCCCTGCCATGGCCAGGGGCACTTCCATCCTCTCCAGCCCGGCCTTGGACACTTCCAGGGGAGGGAACAGCAATTAAAATATTGGGTTTAGAATTAAAACCCGTACATATATATGGTTTATATATATATATTCTCTATTTTTTTAACTTGAGCAAATTCTTGCCTCTTCATCACCCTTCCAACTGCATTCAGCTGTGCTCTGCTACTCATCACCCTCTTGCACAGCCACTACTCTCCCACTTACAGCAGAATCATTTCTCCAAGAGGAACAGCTGAAAAAACCCTACAGAATCCAAGACTTCTGCTCTTCAGATCCTACATTTTATTCCAAAAAGCTCTTAGGAATCTTAAAAAAAAAAAAAATAAATTAAAAAGCAAGATGCATGGCTGCTGCAAGTCTAACACACCGTTAATAAAAGTGGTCTATTAAAACAAATTGCTGGGTATGATCATCCTGCTAAAATCAATACTTTCAAATAATAAAGCAAATATGAAGTGCACACACGGCTCCAGTCAGGCAAACCATCTGCTGGAGAGATTGCTGAGGAGTTTTACGCCTCAAAGTTTTACTCTGTTGGTTCAAATCTGACGGAGGTGATGCTCATTTACTGCCTCCTGTGTGCGCAGCGCTTCGCGGGCCATTCCCAGGTCTTTAATCCCCATTTTAGGGATGTAAAATCAAGGCACTTAAGCGTTTTCCCGTGCAACTCTTCCCCAGAGGGATATTTCCCGGAGGTGGAACGAGTTAGGGGAATTGCCTTTAAATGCAAGGCAGCAGAGAAGGGGAAAGGCAGCAGCCCGCCAGGAGGAGACGCTTTCCCAGCCGCAGGAACGGGGCTTTGGGTGAGGAAAAAAAGGGAATTCTGGCTCAGGATGGGCAGGGAGCCGGGAGATGCTCGGGTGGAGTGACCTGGAAACAGTTGGTGGCACAGGGAGCAGCACAGGCAGGAAAGCTGCCCCAGCCCCAGGGCCAAAGAAATCCTTTGTTGTCCTGGGAAGGAATCCCTCCTGGATTCAGCCGGGAAGGAGGAAGCCCCTGGAGATGATACAGCACAAGCAGCAGCAGAGGGAATGAGAGAAACTCCAACAACAGCCCTGAAACTCATCCCAAACCCCCCTCAAATGGTGGTTTTGGTGCTGTGAGGGGAATGGCTGCACTGAAGTCCTGGCAGTGCCTGGAGGAGAACAAAAATAATTCGGGGAGACTTTTCAGCAGGTGCCAGTGTGCCCAGCACCCTCCAGGCAGGAGGGCAGCGTGCCCAGGGCACTGCAGGGCTCCTCAGGACACTCTGGTGCAGAAATCGTGACCCCAACCTCCCCAGAGCTGCCCTGCCACAGAGGATGAGCCCGGGGAGGGAGATTCTGAAGGAAGCATTTCCTGCCCCGAGAGTGACAATATGATTATGCCACCGTGGAAATCCCAGCACAATAAAACAATTGGATGACAAGATTTTAGGGAAATCACAATAAGGATGATGCTATCAGGGCAGCAGCTCTGGGGCTCTGCCTTTTTTTAAGTGAATCCCATCCCATTTTTAGGTGAATCCCTGAGGAGCTGAGCCCCACCAGGGCACCCCTCAGGAATTGCCTGCCCAGAGCACAGTTTGGGTTCTCCTGCAGGGACAGGAGCTGCCCTTGCTCAGCCCTGGCCTGCACCAAAGCAGATGTGATCCCAGCAGCATTTTCCTGGGAGAAACGACCCAACCTTCACTAAATCCCATTTTATTTGCAGCTCCACGCTCTGCTCTGGCTGTCCACCATGCCCAGCAGCTGGATCTCCTCCTGCAGCATCTCCTCCTCCTCTCCAGCAGTTTTTTGGGGCTGAGCATTCAGGATTTGGGAGAGGGGCTGTCGTTTCCAGAAGGAGCTGCTCTCTCTGGGCATGGGGCAGTCTGCTTGCTCAGGCTGAGGGTTGGGATGCAGAATTTGTGTCTTTTGGGGTTTCCTGTGGTGTGGCCCTGCTCCCAGGGCCCCCATGTGCCTCTGGAAGTGCTGTGGAGTTATTACTCCCTCCAGTTTAAGTGGGAAAGTTATTAAAATGCTTTGAAACTCATGAATGGCAGTGGGGAGGTGTGTGTAAGGTTGATTTATTTGATGTGATTTTGCACAGAAATAGCCCTCAACTGCTGCACATCCTCTGGGTCAGCAGGGCTGCTGATGGTGGGAATGGGATTATTTCATCTGTCCGAAATAGTAACTTTGAAGAGGTGAGGAAATGACTGCACCAAAACCATTGTGTGCCATCTGCCTGCTAAAATACTTACAGAAAACATGTTTCCTGGCATATAGCTTCCCAGCCATATGTCTATTGCATCACTTACAATTAAATTAAATCACCCTTAAACGCTTGGACAAAATCCCAGCCCATGTGAGCGAGCCTTCAACGCTGTGCCCTACAAAATTTGGACACTTGATCCCCTAAATGTGGGCTTGGAATTGGCTCAGGCGTTGTTAACCTGATACAGCTGATGCTGAGTGCTGCGAGATAATTCAAGGGCATGTTCCTTACTGTGGTCTTTCAATTCCTGGCTGTAAAAAAAAATGTGTTGGGGCTCTGAGAGAAAGGAAATAATTCTGCAGGATTTGCTGGCAACACCCTCGAGTAATTTTAAAGAGGTTTAAAAGGAGAGTTGTGTCTCTGAGGGAAGGGGGGGGCTCCCACTTATGGAATAAGCAGAAATTACTGGAGGGCCCGGTCACAGCTGGATATTTGGGATATTTGGGGTGTGCTCGGAGGTGTGTGCACAGAAACATCCACCAACAGAGCCTGGCCTGCTCCTCCTGGGGCTGGGTGAGCTTTCTGTCAGCTGTGGGGGAAGGAGGGTCCTGCTGCCAGCAGCCCCTGTGCCACAGGAATGCCCAGCCCCAAACCCAGATCTGTCCACAGGAATCCTCTGAGCACAGTGCATCCCCTTAAAGAATAATCTTACTAAGTCACTGATTTTGTGGATTTGTGGCTCTTCCTCTGAGGAAATGTTGCATTTCCCCAGGCTCAGCTGGGCCACTCTCCCAGAAGGAGCTCTGTGGGATGGTCTGACATGGGAAGTGCACAAATAGGAATGAAATCCCACGTCTCTGACACGGGGAGTGTTCCAATGCAAACCAGCTTCCACTGGAAACCAAACCCACGAGCTTCCCGTGCTTGGTGTCTGCCAGGCCTGGCCATGGACTATTTTTAGTCCAGCTCTCTATTTCTGGGCTGGTTTTGAAAGGTGAAACAATCCCAGCAGCCAAACCCGGGTGATCCCATTGGCTTCTTCCACCCAGGAGCAGCCTGGGCTGTGGAAAGTGTCCCTGTCCATGGCAGGGCTGGAATGGGATGGACTTTAATGTCCTTTTCAACCCAAACTACTCTAGGCATCTAGCACTCTGAGTTTTAGTCATGTTATTCAACCCAAATTCTCACTTTCATAGACAAAAACATATCTGTTATTTAAATAAGAGTCTTGTCTCACTCTGCCTTTCACATTTCATCTCTGAATTCATTTTCTGGGCTGATATGCAATGTAAAACCTGGTTACACACTGAGTCAGGCGCTTCCCAACGTGTGTGTGTGTGTGTTTGAGGGAGGAAAAAAGGGAAAAAAGGGAAGATTCTTGGTGAGAGCTGTTTGGCTCAGCAGGGCTGTGCCCACACTCAGGTTTCAGACCACATTTTATCGGGATATTTTGGCCTTTAATAGAGCTGTGTGTCTCTGTCAGGCAGTAATAGATTACTGAACATAACAGAAATCTTTATATAGATGTTGGAGCCCTTTGCTGAGCTACAGATGTTTCCTTCCAAGAAACATTTTCCTGCCACAGAATCACAGACTGCTTTGAGTTGGAAGGGACAATTAAACATCATCTCATCCAACTCCTGTACTATGCTAAAAGCAAAAGCTACTGGAATTTTGTCCTACAATAAATGTGGAAATACTATTTGAGGATTTTTTTTTTTTTGTAGGTAACACCATCCTGTTCTTTATTTTGTGTTTTTTAATCCTTTTCTGGCTGTAGCCAAATGTTGGCCATTCCTGCCCAGGACAGGGGCTTGGAATGAGTTTTTAGGTCCCTTAAAACCCAAAGCAGTTTCTGTGATTCTGTGACTGTAGGAGTGTTACAGGAGCATCCACAAAAAGATAATACATTGAGTAAGAGCTTCCTCATCCTTCTTTCCACAGCTTTTTTTCCTGTCCACCTCATTTGACGATTTCCTGCTCCCAATGACTCCTTTAGTCACCTCATCATCCAGCTGTAAAAGAAAAGATGGAATTAATGCTGAACTGGGCTTGAGTTTCCCCAAGTGTTTTTCTATTGGGTTTTTTTTTTTTATATACCTGAAGGCCAAAATTTGACTCCCAGACTGGTTTGGGGTGGAAGGGATATTAAGGATCCCCTCATTCCACCCCTGCCACGGGCAGGGACACCTTCCACTCTCCCAGGTGGCTCCAAACCCCGTCCAGCCTGGCCTGGAGCACTGCAGGGATGCACATCCCCGGGGGAGGCTGCAGAGCATCCCTCACCCTGCCCTTCCTGGGGTGCCACGTGTGTCTGCAGCACCAGGGCCAAGATTCCCACCTGCTGGGGCTCAGCCTGGTGAGCAAATGAAGCTGCAGTCGGGGCTCTGTGCTGCTCTGGGGCTGCCACAAAGAATTCCTAACGAGCTCGGGGAAGTCACTGCTCTCCCGTCCTGCCCCTGCTCCAGTTTAATGCCAAAGTTTCTGCCTGTGGGTTTTTCTCTGCCCCAGACCTTCTCTAACCCATCTCATTCGTGCTCCCTGTTTGACTGGAGTCAATTTAGTGGAGCTAATGGAGTTGCTTCTCTTCGGGTCAGCGAGGATTTCACATCCTTGAGTTCCTTGCTTAATTTGCTGAGAACACTTCTGATTCTGAAGCCCCTTTTCAGCGTCCCCCTGTTTTCCACGGGGCTGGGAGTGCACCCGGGGCTGGCTGGGCTGGACCTGGGGCTTCCCCACGTCCCTGCTCCCCTCGGGCTGTGTTTGCTCTGCCCGGAGAGCAGCTCAGCTGCAGGCTGGGCTGCGATCCCTCATCCAGCCGGATCAGGCTGTGCCTTCCCTCGGACAGGAAAGCAGCAGCTCGCAGGAAAGAGTTAATCCCGGCGAGCCTTTGGGATCCTTTGCTGGGGAGAGGGCCGATCTTTTGTTTGTTTTGAAGCTGCTGGCAGGAAAGTGGGGAGGAGAAAATTACCTAAGTGATAGTGAGGTTGCCATGAACTATATAAAACTGGGAAATCAAAGCGGAGAAACTCCACCTCGCAGTCCTGAACCACAAGCACAACCCCTGAAGAGAAACCCACCCCACGAGTGAGTGATCTCAAAGGCTTGAACTCCAACCAAGCTGCATGAGCTCAGAGCTGCTGCAGCACTGAGGAGCCCGGCGCTGCCCCGGGAGCAGGGAAGGCGATTTTGGGAACTCTCACAGCCATGGAGTGGAGGCAGCTGCTCTGCATCACCGCCTGCCTGCTGGAGCTGGCTGGTGAGTATCCATGCCCAGACCCCCGGGTCACACCGGGGCAGCAGCCCTGGAGGGGGGAAGAAGCTTCTCCAGGAGTTTGGGATCCCAAAAACCCCGAGGTGACACTTGCATTGGTCTCTTGCATGGTTCAGGGATGGGGATCTGAACTCCCCACAAAATCCTGGAGAACACGAGGCATGGGAATGCAGCAGGCAGAGTGCAGCCACAGTTCAGCTGTCTCTCTGGTGTAAATGAGCCACGCTTTTGTTTTGTGGTTGGAACTAAACATTTGCTGAAAATCAAATGAATCTCCATAAATATTAAAATCTCCTATTGCAGCTCTTCAAATATTCATCATATGGAGCAATGAATAACAGCGCCGAGATTTTCTCTAGGTGCTGCTTTTTAAAGGGTTACGTTTTAGGGAAATATTATCATTTTTGTCCCAAACCCAACAGCCATGAGGTAATAAAAAAGGACTAAAAAAGTGAAGCAGCACTCTGTGTGTTGCCTGGTGTGCTGGGACAGGAGCCAGGAGCCTGCGGGTGTCTCCTCAAATGTAATTTTTTCTTACTCACACGAAAGTGAGCGACGAGATCTCTTGCAGGAATTCACTGGGTTTTGTTCTCCAGTTTCACAGAGCTCCTTTCGTGTCCCCCTGGCTGCCCAGGTAAATCACTCACCTGAGCTGCTGGCTGGCCCTCCAGTCTGTGTTAATTTTACAGGAATTGGAAGAAAATTCCCCAATTTTATTTGAGAAAAATGACATTCAGGACTGAGGCTGGGCTGAACTGAGTGAGGGTGTGAGACAAAGGTGTGAGGCAAACCTTGAGCTTCAAACCTCCAGTTCCAAACCTTGAGTTCCTTGTACAAAACAAAAGTGATGGAAAAGTGATAAAAAGCTCAGATTTTGGAAGGACAAAGCTGCTGGGCAGCACAGCCCATGCCCGGGGTGTTCCTGGCTGGAAGGGGAGGAGGTGGATTTCTGCTCAGCATAGCTGCTGGCAAAAATCAGGCAGCTCATCCTTGGGGCTCTGCTTGTTCCTCAGCTCCGTGGGGATTCCCAGAGAATCCAACAAAGGCTCCAGTTGTGCAACTGCCATGGAAATCCCACTCTGTGGGTTTGGGCTGGAGCTGCTCCTGGCAGCGCTGCTGAGGGGGGAGCACCGGGCTCCTCCTGCTCCCAGGACACCCTCAGCTGCTTTAAAAAACGGGTTTGATAGGAACAAACCCCTGTGCCACCGTGGGACAGGAGCCCTGCAGGTGTTGTGTGGGGAAGAGGGAGTTTGGGTCCCAGGAGCAGCCTGCTGTAACCCCAGAGGAGCAATTCCCCTGGGACACCCAGCCTCAAAGGCAGCAAATCCCCTGGAAACGCTCCCTCTGGCCTCTGCCTGCTTCCCTGGGCTCTTCCTGAGTTTCAAGGAGCACGGGAGCGGGTTCCAGGGATTTTTAGGTCTGCAGAGTGGGCTGCTGTTCCCAGACCCTCCCAAGCTCCTGGGAGGATGCTGTGAGCAGTTTGTGTTGGAAAACTGGGGATGGATAAAGCACATGGAGAGCTGTCCTGTGTCTCCAAGTGAACATGGCAAAGGGAGTATGGATTGCATTTGTACCTAATAAAAACACTTTATTTCTTTCACTTAACCTTTCATCTTTCCTTTTCATGTATTTTTCATTAATCTCTGCCAAACTTGACTTTTAGAAAAATCTCTTTTCTTGCCATTTTCACACTTTCTTTCTTTCCTCCGCTCCTTTAGCAACACTTATGAAAGTTGTGAACATCAGGAAAGGAAAAAGAGACTTTAGAACTTCCAGCTGCTCAAGTTTAACATCCTTTAGAGGCTGCTGCTCCAGCCAGGAGAAATCCCAACCCTGGGAAGGTGCTGGGCTCCCGAGCTGCCCGAGAGGCCCCAGTCCCAAGGAAAGCCTGGGAGCAGCAGCTGGGCTGTGGTGTGGCAGCTCGGGGGGCTCCCCAGCCCCCGGCCCCACACCCACATCCTGTCTGGGCGAAGGAAAAGGGGGAGGGAAGGGGTTTTTATCAGATATTTCCAGAGGGAAGAGGGCTCCACCCGCTTGAATTCCTGCCACATGGCTGAGAGCTGCGGAGCTGGAAAGGCATGAGTAATGCCGGCTGGAGTCCTTGGAGGGGCTGCTGCGGGGAGCTGGGCTGGCTCCGGCCCCAGGGCTCTGCATCCCCGGCTCCAGAGCTCCTCTCCTGCATCCCCAGCTCCAGAGCTCCTGTCCTGCATCCCCAGCTCCAGAGCTCCTCTCCTGCATCCCCGGCTCCAGAGCTCCTCTCCTGCATCCCCAGCTGCAGAGCTCCTCTCCTGCATCCCCAGCTCCAGAGCTCCTCTCCTGCATCCCCAGCTGCAGAGCTCCTCTCCTGCATCCCCAGCTCCAGAGCTCCTCTCCTGCATCCCCAGCTCCAGAGCTCCTCTCCTGCATCCCATGGTCTCTCCTCTCCTGTATCCCATGGTTCCATACCCTCCTCTCCTGCATCTCACTGTTCCAGCCCCAGGGCTCTGCATCCCACAGTTCCAGAGCTCTCTCCTGCATCCAATGGTCCTATATCTACAGTCCCTTTACCCTCCCCTCCAACATCTACAGTCCCTTTACCCTCCCCTCCTGTTTCCATGGTCCCTTTACCCTCCCCTCCTGCATCCCGGGGTTCTGCACCCTCCTGTTCTTCACCCCGTGGCTCCTCTGAGCCCTGGCAGCAGCAGTGCCCTTGTGCCAGCTCGGGGCTTCCCTTTGCCGTAGCCCCTGGGGCTCCTGGAGCTCTCACAGGGTTTGGGGATAAATTCTGTTACAGACAGAGCTGGAGGAACTCCCCAGGGCCAGGGCTTGTGTGGCAGGTGCCCAACGAGCCAAAGGCTGAGCAGGAGTTGGCCAGAGCTCAGCCAAGGGGTCTGAGCCAGGACCAGCTCTGGAGCTGCAGGTCCTGCACCGAGATTCCCAGTGGGATTCACCTCCCTCAGTTTTGTTTGCTGTGGGTGCAGGGTTGGGACCCAGGGATGGAAACTTTCCTCCTCTTTCCTGAACCTTTGCCACTGCAGAGCTTTTTTTGTGGCTCTGGCTTAGTGCTCAGGGATGAGTCTTGGAGCCAGTTTAACATTTATATTGTTGCCTTTTCTTTGTTCAATCTAAGATCCCTCCTAAGCCCCATTATTAAAATATCTTTAAAAAATCATTCACTTTTTAAAACCGAGGTGAGTGAACACAATGGGTGTTGGGAAGTGCGATTTTCTTTCCCATCCCTGCGTGGTTTTGCTCTTACATGTGCTTGCATTGCCAGGTGAAGATTTCT
This sequence comes from Sitta europaea, assembly GCA_013400255.1. Lineage (NCBI taxonomy): Eukaryota > Metazoa > Chordata > Aves > Passeriformes > Sittidae > Sitta > Sitta europaea. The sequence goes on along the minus strand of VXBS01004391.1, from coordinate 3,042 downwards.
CCCAGGTTAATAAATAGCTTGGCTTAAACTCTAAACCCTCAATCCTAACAAATTGACAAAGTTTAATAAAGCCATTAAAAATGTATGGTGCAATAAATAACCCTCTTTAACTGAGCACCATGTGGATTATCCAGCCCACATCTGGATCATTATTTATCTCATGAGCCCAAAGATTTTAAAAACCTCCTCATGTTTTGTGGAACAGCTCCTGCACATGCTCCAAGAAAGGCAAGAAAAAGAAATCCAAAGTGACAGCTCCTCTCCCAAATTACACTGAGCAATAGCCAGGCTTCCATTCCAATATTCAGTGCTGAAAAGGCTTTGATTAGAAATACCTGGGGTGCTTTAGAAACATCTGGAAGAGCTCAGAGGTGCCTGGGTGGCTGTGGCACTTGGGGAGGTCAAGCCCAGGCGCTGCATTGTTGTGCTGATGTGAAGTTTCCTGCTCGTGGCCACGAACACCGGAGCTGTGTGTGAAGCCTGGCTCTGCCTCTGAGCTGCTCCAGCCCCGGGCACTCAGCCCTGCCTCCTGCTCCTGGTTCACTCCCAGGCAGCAGGAAAACTCCGTGGCTTCACCAGCTGGAACTCAAGTGTCTTGGAGGAGAAGGAACTTCTCCCCCTGAATTTAAAAGCTGTGCCAGAACCTGGATTCCAGCTCAGACACCTGCACTGAGCCCTCAGCAGGGCCCCCCTGAGCAGCTGCAGCCTGGGGTGGGATGGGATTGATGGGATGGGATTGATGGGATGGGATGGGCTGGATAGGATGGGATGGGATGGATGGAATGGGATGGGATTGATGGAACGGGATTGATGGAATGGGATGGATGGATGGATGGATGGATAGATAGCATGGATAGCATGGATGGGATGGATGGATAGATAGCACAGATAACATGGATGGGATGGATAGATAGCATGGATAGCATGGATGGGATGGATGGATAGATAGCACAGATAACATGGATGGGATGGATAGATAGCATGGATAGCATGGATGGGATGGATCAGCACCAGTGTGGGCAGCCCCACAGGGCCAGTCTGGGCCCCACATTTCCCCTGTGGCCCAGGCTCCCAGAGCAGGACCTGCAGGGCAGCTCTGCCCCTGCCATGGCCAAAAGGAGCCCTGGTGATCTCTGGCCTTGCTCTGCACCACCCCAGGCTCCCTGGAGCTGGCCCAGCCCTGGTGACACAGAGCAGCCCTGCCAGGCCCATCCCCAGTGCCCAGTGCATTTCCCTGGCAGCTCAGGACCTGCCAGAGCTGCTCCATCTCTCAGGGTGGTTTGGGAGGATGAAGTAACTTTTCTTGGAGCTGGGGCTCCCCTGGGCAGAACTACAAATGAAACAACACATTCTGTATGATTTTCTCTTTAGTGCCTGGATAAGAATCTTAAACACCCAGAGCCCTGGGGCAGAGACTGAAGCTGTTTGTTAAAAGTGGGAATGGATTTTAGGGAGAGAGAAGGTTCAGGAATGAGGAGAAATGCATTTTCACTGACTCACACTCACATTTCAGAAGGAAAAGTTGGAAGTGTCATCTCTGTAACGCAGCAGGAAGCAATATATAAACTTTAAGTTAGAACAGCAAACCACTCTCCAAACATTCTGCTTTACCTCCAAAGATGTTTTTGCTCATGAGTCAGGGCTGATCCCAAGCCAGTGGGAATGTTTCTATTTACTTTGAGATTGTGCCTGCAACTGTAAATCCAACTTATCTATCCTGAGGCACACCAGTGATCTCTTCCAAAGCTTGATTCTTTCCTCCCAGGATTACAAACCCAACCTACTCTGAAACGCAGCTTTGTGCAGAGCCTTGTGCATCCTCCAGTGAGCTGAGGATGGGGTGGGGTGAGGGCAGGAACTGCCAACTCCTGAGAGCCCTGGAGCCCCTGAGGGGCTGCTCCAGAGTCTGGTGCTCACCAGCTGAAAATTTCACCCCTGAGCCTCCCCCAGATGTGCCCCAAGGCTTCCTGCCACTTTGGGGCAAGAAAAAGCGAATTTGGGAGAGCAGCTAAACCGTGCCTGCTTTCCCAGGGCTGGGCTGGGGGTCCAGCAGCCCCTAAGAGCTCCCTGTTCCCTCAGGTTGTGCTGCTGGGAGCACGACAGACACCCCCACAGCGACAGCCACGGCAGCAGGGGACTCCAGCAGTGGGACAGCCAGCTCTGCCAGCTCTGCCAGCTCTGCCAGCTCTGCCAGCACTGCCAGCACTGCCAGCACTGCCAGCTCTGCCAAACCAACCTCTGGTAACCTCACCCTTTGTCCCCTCTGTTATTCCTGGGAGCTTCTGTGTCAGGAATTGGGTTTATGAAGTGCACAGTCCTGTGCAGTCAAGGCATGGTTTGTGGTCTCAAAAAGATGCTGGGTGTGTTCAAAAGCTTCAGTTCTACCCCAAAAAATCCCACCTGGGGACACCCAGCCCAGGCAGCTCAGCCCCATCCTGCTCAGAGCAAAGAGCTCAGTAATGTTTCTCTCACCACAGGTGTTGGAAGAGCCCCTTTGGGAGGAGAGGACGAGGGGGAACAGCTTCAAGCGGGAGGAGGGGAGATTTAAATTCAGTATTTGGAAGGGATTGTTCCCAGGGAGGGTGGGCAGGCCCTGGGTGCCCAGAGCAGCCGTGGCTGCCCCTGGGTCCCTGGCAATGCCCAGGCCAGGCTGGGCACTGGGGCTGGGAGCTCCAGGGACAGTGGGAGGGGTCCCTCCATGGCAGGGGGGCACTGGGTGGGCTTTAGGGTCCCTTCAACCCAACCCAGCCTGGATTCCCTGATGGGAGGCCCAGCTGAGGCTCTGAGGGGACGAGAGGATGCAGGGAGCCTTTCCCTGGAGCCCTCTGGGATCAGGGACTCCTCGGGGCCAAGGAGGAGCTGGGGGGATGCCAGGGGGGCTCCTTGGCTGTGGGTATGAGCCCACTGCACACGGGGATGGGGGTGGCAATGGGGCAGCAGAACCAGGGCCAGAGAGGCTCCTTGGAGAGCCCTGAGCCCTCATGCTGCTCCTGTGACAGCCCAGTGCTGTGCCCCACGTGTGGAGCTGCCAGGGCTCAGCTC
>VXBS01004390.1:123651-153162 GCA_013400255.1 Sitta europaea | reverse complement strand
AAAAAATAAATTAAAAAAAATAAGAAACTATAAATAAGTAAATAAAAATAATAATGATCCCTTCAGAGCACTGGAGCTCTGTCCCTGCCCTGCTGATCCCCAGCCACAGGACTGGGGAAGGGTTGGACCCAACCACGGGCAAACACCACCAGGAGCCCTCGGCACGAGGCCCCAAAGTGGTCCCACATCCACGAGAACCTGGGGATAACTGCCCCCCCCTGTTCCCAGGGAATCCAGGGCGGGAGGAGGGGTTGAAGTTAAGGAATGTTTAGGTCAGCCAGATGGATTTGAGAGGGTTCTCTTTGAACTGAAATGTGCCCAGGACCATTCCCAGCCTCCCCATTCCCAATTTCCCGTTTCTTTTGGCCACCTGGATTCCTTTCCCTTCACCCACCACCACCCAGCCACCAAACAAGGAAGGAAACCATTGACTGTTGTCATTATTTATTACAAATTATATCTTGAAAAGTACTGTCTAAAAAACAAAAATCAATAGATTTAAATAAATATACAGATTTCAGGATGCTACATATGGCAGGTGTGCAGGAGCCACTTAAGGGTGGCACATCACACACACGAGGAGACTGACAGAGTACTTTACAGCAGTAGTTTTATTTTAAATTACTCACATTAAACCATGTGCAATATTTCTTCTGGAACAAACCCTTGCAGGATTTTCTTATTTTGGTTTTTTAGAGCGACTCCAACCTTCAGAAGGTCAAAGATTAAAACAGATTCTCTGCAGCTTTGGGGACCAAATGATTAATCTGCTGTTTCATTTCACAATACAATCAATTGGTCTTTTTTTTTTTTTTTTTCCCCTCTCCGGGACTTAAGGCAAAATCAAGGAATTATTTTTCTTGTCCGTTGGGACTACACTTGCAACAGCCACAGATTTTGGTCCACCAGCAACTTCAAGCAGCCTTTCCAAAGCTCCTGTGCAATCCTGGCGTGGGCAGCAGAGGGACCCAGCAGGGGAGAGCAGATCTTTACCTGCCCTGCCCAGGTGACAGCCCTGGCTTCCCGCAGAGCTCTGTCTGCCCAGGCAAACAAAAGTGCATTTGTGACACAGCTCCGGGGCCCCGAGCTGCCTTTGCCTGCTGGGTTGTTTCCAGGCCCTGGGCTCGGTGGTTTTCCCCAATTATTCCTTCCCTCCCCAGGGTGAGCAGATCTGGGTTTAATTTAATTTAATTTAAAATGCGCTGTGCTCAGGGCTGTGCTCCCTTACAGAATCACGGGGGTTTGGGGTGGAAGGGACCCTAAAGCTCCCCCAGTTCCACCCCCTGCTCCGACCAGCCCTTCCCTCCACGTGGTTCCTCCCTGGCTGCCCTCACCTGGTGCATCCCCCCCTGCCACCCCAGGGGTCCCTCGCTGTCCAGAGCCCCTGAGCCCAGCAGCCAGCCAGGCTCTGTGTGCCCTCTCCCCAGCTTTGCCTCGGGGCAGAGCTGGAGGAAGCTGGGGTACTCAGGAGCTGGAAATCCTCACCAAGGAGATGAGATGGGGTCTCTGACCCAGACCAGGCTCTGCTCACCCTGCCCTGGCTGTGGGGGCTCCTGCACAGACCCAGCCCCACAGCAGCCACACCTGGGTTTGGTGCCAGCCCTGGCTGATCCTCAGCCACAGCCAGGAGCTCAGTGGAAATCCAGCCCAGCGATTTCTCAGCCAGTGAGTGCCCCGAGTGCTCAGCTGGCTCCAGGTGATGATGAAAGAAACTTCGAATACAAACTGGGAGCTGTTCCACCGCGGGAGCCTCGTCCATAGGCACTGACTGATGAGAGAGAGCAGTGCAAAGGAGGGCTGGGCTGGAGGCAGCTCACCCTGACTAAACGGGCAGCCGGGCTGGGCCCGGGCTCAGACAGCTCCGGGGCTGCCTCGCCCGGCACTGCCCCGAGCCCCGGTGGGATTCCCCCACCGCCCACGGGCGGAGGGCTGCAGGGCAGAGTCCAGCTGCTGCTGCTCCAGCACGCCCCTTGCCTGATCCAAAACGGCACCATCCAGCTCCAGGACACTTCTCTGACTGTATGGAGAGACAGTTTTTCCCTTTACAGCAGTCCCTCGAGGGCTGGTTCATGCAGCAGGAACACGGAGGCTTCCACTTCCTTCCCTTCCACTCACGGCCTTCCCTTCAGCTCTAACAACTGACAGCGGAGCTGGTGGCACCCACAGGACTCCAAATTCTTCAGGTGAGCTTGGTGTGCACCTGTCTCTTATCTCTTCTTCTTCCAGATGTTTTTTTCCCAGGGCAGAGCCGGGGGCTGTGTGTCCCACTGGGAGTGCTGCTGGTGTGTGCTGGACACCCTGAGGTCCCTGGGGACAGAAGGGACACCGGGGTCACTCTCCAGCCCATCTGCCCCCTACTCAGTACCCCATATTATGACATTTTATCTACCCCTCACCACGATTTGTGGCGAGATGGGGGAAGGAAGAGCAGGAATTTCTGTCCACAGCTGGATAAAGGCACAGTGGAACTCCATCAAAGTGGCAGAGGAGCCATTCAAGGATGGCCCAAAGTGCTGCTTCCCCAAATCTGCCTTTCAGAAAGTGTCCCCATTGCTTCTGATTTAATTACCACCAATTCATTAATTTGCTACCTCCCTCTGGCTCAGTTACACTCCTGGAGTTCTTTCCCCACACAATTCCCTGATGCGGGATTAGAAAAGCTCTGTCCTTTGGTCCAAAATTGCTGCCCAATAAATTATCCTCCTACAGGATGCCACCCCCCTCTCCCTCTTCTGTCCATCACCCATCTGCCTGTCCCACACAGAGGAATTCCCCCTCCAATCAAAAATTACACTTTACATGACACTGCTCTGGTTTGGGAAGGGCACACACAGCCCTGGCTCCCTCAGATGGAGCCTTCAGAGCCACAGAGAGCAGGAACAGCCAAGTCTCCTCATTTAAAGGAAGCAGGAGGAGGCAGCAGGTGGCAGAAGGTCAGATCCAGGTGGTAACTGCAGCCTGGAGCCACAGCCACACATTTTCCAGTGCTCCCAAGGAATGTTCAGAGTGGGTTTAGGTGCCCTGCTCACCTGAGAGCTCTCAGCAGCCCATGATGGGGAGGCCTCATGGCACTGCTCTGCAGAGACCTCGCTGATGCTCCAGAGCTCACAGGGAGCTTCAGACCCTGGAGGTACCTAAAGAGCAAGAGGAGAAGCCTGAGCCACCGGCAGCCAGACACTGGGGAGCTCAGGGGGGGCCTGGCCGGCTGACAGACAGCTGAATGCACGGCTCTGAAGGGTTAATTGCAGCTATTTGGGAGCTGTTCACAGCTTACTTTGACTGCTATTCCATCGTGCCAGAGCTCCTCTATTCACAGGCACATTTAATGATGGGATTGTAACTACTGCCTGGCCATGGAATTAATGACAGACACCCACAGCCACTTCACTCCAACGCCCTCAGCAGCGCTGCTGAAGCTGATCTGAGACCCCACATACACCATAAACAGAGGTGGCCACAGGACATCTGGCTGCTGAGTCCCAGCTCGGAGCAGTCCTGCTCTGCTCCCCTCTGAACCATGCAGGGGACACTGGTGTCCCAAAAATCCACACCCTCACTTGTCCCCACTCCTATGTGCTGCCAGCTCTTCCTTCTGAGCAGGGGACACTGCTGTCCCAAAAATCCACACCCTCATTGTCCCACGTGCTGGCAGCCCCCCTTCCCACCGGCAGTCCCAGCGCTCCCCCAGCCTCCTGGCAGCAGCAGGGATGGGGGTGACACTGCTGCCTCTCAGCTGCTGGGGGGACCCCCGTGCCCCCAACCCCCCGGGGACACTGCCAGGGCTCTCGGGAGGGGAGAAAAGAGCCCCCGGAGGAGTGTCAGCTGCCGGCAGAGCCCTGCCCAGGGGCTGTGCGGGCTGAGCCCTGCCTGCCCCCACCCCGAGCAGCCCCCAGGGCCGTGCCCAGCGCTTACCCAGGCCTGCCCTGGCAGAAGGTGGCACAGAGGCTGTCCCTGGAGTGCGAGCACTCGCACCTGCCCGCCGCCCTCCTGCGCCGCCTTGGCGGGCTGCCCAAGCCGTAGGGAGCGGTGTGCCTGGGAAAAACAAAGGAATTCAGCTATGCCACCAGCTTTTTATTGGCCAACAAGGTTTATAACAGGGTCCTGGGAGGCAGCCAAACCAGTGCCAGGATAATAAAAGACTCATCTATGGACATAAGGTGAAAAGGTCACTGATAGGTCTGAGCCTTTAAACTCCAGCTCCTCTCCCACCTCCCGTTTTCCACACCCCTCCCTGCCGAGAGCTGGCCGGGAAGGGGAGTTTTCTCTCCTTGCAGCAGCCCAGGTGCCCGTGCAAGGGTTGGCACACGGGCTGGGCGAGCTGGCGGCTGCCGTGGGTGGCACAGCTCCGGAGGAGCACGGCTGAGGCGCCAGCGCTCTCCTCCCCTGCGGGTTTAACGCCCGGGACACTGCTCAGCCCGAGATGTCCCGGGGCCAGAGCTGTTCCTGTGCTCACAGCCCGCTCCCAGAGCTGCGAGTACGCTCCCGCTCCATCTCTGATGGCAATCTCCTCTCCCAGAGGCTGCAGGATTGGCAGGGACTGCACCTATTCCCCGAGCAAGCAGCGAGTTGTAAATGCATGTCAGCGAGCACGATCAGAACCACACCTGAGCGCATGTGTTGTGCTCCAGCGCGATGGCCATTGGCCTGAAAGCGCTGCGAAAGCTGCTCCGGCATTCCTGAGGGCAGGGCTTGGCAGCCCGCAGTGCCAGCCCAGCCTCATTAACAGCAGCGGCAGGCAGCAGCCGGGGTTACAGGGTGCGAGCGGGGCGAGGAACTTTCCTCACTCGCAGCCACAACATCGCCGCGTTGCTCCGGGCTTGCGGAGGTGCAAACCTCAGGAGAAGCCGAGCCCGGGAGGAAGCAGCGCCCTGTGCCTTCCCCGCGACCCGCGGGGCTTGGACAAACACCCGAGCAGCAGCAGCACGGTTTGTCCCGGTGCAGGCTGAGCGTGCTCCTCGGAGCAGGTGCTGCCGGAGCCCCGGGACCCGTGCCCACCCTCCTGCTGCAGAAGGAACAGCCCCTGCCCATCAGCAGAGGCAGCCCGCGCTCCTGCTCACCCAGGTGTGTTGACCCAGATGATGTCCAGGTGACAGAAGTAGATGCATTCCTTATCCAGCCAGCTGTTGCAGGAACATCGCTTGCTCCTCGGCCGCGCGGCCAGGTGCGACTCTGGCGGGGCATGGCCCAGACCTGCAGCGGCACAGGGACGGAGGGATGAGCTCGGAGGGTCGCGCCGATGCCCCCGTGCCGACCGGGAGGCTGCGGCTCGCCCGGGACCCGCACAACCCCNCCCCGGGAGCTCCCCCGCACCTCCCCCGGCCCCGGGGGATGCTTAAAACTGCACAAACTGGGCAGAACTCAAGATCGAAGTCAAGTTTTCACTTGAAATGTCTCAATTTGACTTACTTTAATAAACATGTAGATTGATAAACTCACTTGAAATTGCAGCTGGGTTCATGCAATGACAGTCTCAGCTTTCTCTCTCTCTCTCTCCTCTATTTTCTCCACTAAATCAACTTTAAGACTTTTGCTACGTTGAGCCATTAACATTTCTTGCAATAAATCTGCCCGAGCACTGTCTGATTCTGCTCTGGCATTCATGTGGCACATTCGACATTATGTGCACCTTTTTAGGATGCAAATCATGTGAAGCTCAGTCACCTCCTGGCACGCACGAGGAGGAGTCAGAGCCCTTCACCTTGCCCGTGGTGTGTCAGGCAGAAGCAGGAAATTCCTCCGGGGAAGTGTTGGGTCCTGACTATGCCAGGGATGGATCACAGCTTCCAGGCACCCTGGATTCCTTGGGACCACCGATCCAGCTTGGAATGGCAGCTCCAGGCATGGCAAATCTTGGGCAAATCCTGCGAGCGCTTTAGAAAAGCGAAATCACCGCGTTCTGCCTGTTGCAAGAGGTTCTCAAAAGCTTCTTGGGAAAGGGAGTGTATTTTATTTGTTTACCATGAACAGTTCAGCTTTTTATGGCCCTGTTGTCATGGGCAGATGCAAGGTGGTGATAATTACAGCCACAGTGAGGCCTCATGCACATGAACACGTGCATGGGGGAAAGGAAAATAAGGAAAAGTGCAGGGAGGCAGAGTGAGGAACACGGCTCCTGAGCCAGAGCTTCTGCTCACAGCAGCTCCTGGAAGTAAAACAGGTGATGACTGCAGTCCTGCAGGCAAGGTCTGGAGGATTTGACATCCCTTGGTCCAAGCAGCAGTGGGAATTCCTCTCTGTGCTCATGCAAAATGTGGACGGGGTGTGTGCGGGGAAAGAACAGTGGGAGCAAAGAAACTGCAAGGGAGAGCACAGACATTTACAGAGGGCAGGATGTGAGGGGGCACAGAGGCCAGAGAGGATGAAAAATGTAGGTATGGGCACGCCATAAAAATAACAGAGCAGAGGCAGAGAAAATCAGGAAGAGTGCAAATGATAAATTAATAAGAAAATAAAGATAGAGCTCATAAAACAAAGTAAACAGAGGGAAGTATTTAACCTCCATACCGATGCAACAATTATTCTAAAGAAAACAGGGAAACACAAAAGCAGCATTACCTGTTACTGCCCATATTCCAGCTGTGCCAAGTTTCAGAGTTATGTCAGAGTTCTGTGTGACATTCCAGAAGCCAGCCCAGTGATACAATAAATCTGCCTTGGCTCCCGTTCCTGCGCTCCTCATCCCGGTCACCGCGGGCTGAAAGACGATCCCCTGGACGTGGGGAAGGCAACGCAGCCGTGTTTGCTCACCCCGAGGGAAGGCTGGTGAGTAAATGACATCACTTCATACAAAAAGGGCGCTCTCTTTGAAGGGTGGGCTGGGACAGAGCCCGGCGCTGCCACTCGGCGGGCTTGGTTTGCTGAAGGGATCAGCCCTGTCACACACAGACCTCGTGCCTCGAGCAAGGAACGGCAGTCTCAGGCTAACCCCGGGATTTGGGCATCTGGGTTCAAGGAATTTCCTCCACCTTTTGTGGCCGGGGCTCTGTCACCCAGCTCAGGTTTCCGAGGAGCACCTGGAGCCCCACGTCCCTGTCTGCACTCTGCGTGCAGCTGGAAGTGCCCAGATGTCTGCTGCTCTCTGCCAGTCATGCCAGGTGCAAAAACATCCTCACAAACCAGGCCTTTCATCCAGAGATTTCTCAATTCTTGTCTTCATGTCCCATAAATCCCACCTGACTGAAAATGGAGTAAATGTTACACCCTCGTGCTCATCCGAGCCTGAATTCCTTTTTTCTCCAGGAAAAGCCATCCTGTGCAGAGCAGGCACCAACCTGAGCAGCACACCTTGGGATGTTTGGCACCAGAGCTTCAAAAATCCCAAAGGATGTGGGGCTAGGGATGGCTGCCACTGCTTCTTGCAGGGATGTGGGAACCCTGCAGAGATGAGGTGGGTTTGGCACTGAACTGGCTTTGAGCTGACCCAGCTCTGAGAGCTTTGTCCAGAGTTAAAGAGTCCCTGTGGAAAAACAAGACTTTGAAAAGTTGCTTTGCCTTTAGGGCTTGTGAAGGAGAATGCCCACACAGAAGGTGAAGCAGCTGCTTCAGCACCAAACAGAGCAGGTGGGACTCAATGATCTTGGAGGTTTTTTCCAACCTCAGTGATTCCATGGTCCAGTGATTATTCTGGTGGCTCTGGTGGCTCCAAGAATAACTGCTTGGTTAAGGTTGAATCATGGAATATCCTGAGCTGAAGGGATCCACCAGGACCATCCAGTCCAGCTCTGCCCCTGCCCAGACCCCCCAACACCCCCCTGAGCATCCCTGGGTGCTGCCCAAAGGCTCCTGGAGCTCTGGCAGCCCCGGGGCCGTGCCCATTCCCTGGGCAGCCTGGGCAGTGCCAGCACCCTCTGGGGGAAGAACCTTTCCCTGAGCTCCAGCCTGAGCCTGCCCTGGCCCAGCTCCAGAACCTTTCCCTGAGCTCGGAGCTGCCCCTCGGGAGGAGCTGCAGCTCCCTGGGCTCTGCCCTCGGGGGGCTCTGCCCCACTGCACACTCCCAGTGCCCTCAGTGCCCCTCCTGTGGCCACTCCAGACCCTTCCCCATCTTTGGGCACCCTCACATCCCCTTAGGTCCCATGGTGTGGTGCCCCAGTCCCACAGATGGCGGATCCCCTCACGATCAGCCCGCTCTGGGAGCTGTGGTTCTCCTTGACCTCCGGAGCACAGAGAACCTGCACAGCTCCTGCCACTGTCCCCGTTGTTCCCCTGATAAGGATCAGGAGCCAGCTTCCCAAGGCCAACCCTCCTGGCACTATCACCACGCTAAAATCACAAAGAAAAACAACAGGGCTGGAGCAGGGCCGGGCCGAGCTGCACAAACACGGCTCCCAGAGAAGGAACAAAGACGTGCGCGGGGTCCTAAACGCCAAAGATGGGCTTTGCCTCCTGCAGTTATTTTTTCCCTTTTGTTTCTGGCTGCGGGAGTACATTGTTCATGTCACTGTGAGGAGTTCCAGGCAGACATGACGAAAGGGACAAAACAGCCCAAGCTGGGAGACATCCCGTGCAGCCCTCACGAGCGGCACTGTTTGGAAACAAGGAGTGAGCAAACAGGAAAGGCCTTTAACCATTGAGCAGTCGGGATCCCGGCGTGCTCTTGGCACCAGCGGGAACAATGGGGTGATGTCACGAGCCAGAATTCCCCATGGTGGATGGCAGCCCAGCAAATAATCATAATTCTTGTCCCGGGACATGAGCAACATTTTTCCACCGTTGGTCATCCCCCACGGAGCCGCTGTGAGGAAGTGTAGGAAAGAGACATTGTCAAGTGAGGCTTCCTCTGGGATTTTCGCTGCCCTCCCCAGCTCAGCACATCAGCTGTAATAAATCACAGCTTTGTGCTGACGGGGAGGATCTCAGTGAGGTGCAGGGAGGCTGAGGGAGATGTTTCACACGGTGAAAAAGGGTGAGCACTGCGGTCTGGGTCCTTGGAAGGCAAAGGGGCAGAGTTTCCTCAGCTCTGTGGGGCTTTGAGCTGGCACAGAGGGAGTCTGGAGCGTTGCCTGTGGGATTCCAAACGTGCTGAGGGTGACCTGGGGCTCAGGAGAGTGTCCTGCACAAACAGTGGTGATTGGGGAATGAAAACAATTTTTTTTCAATAATTTCAACAATTTTTTCAACATTTTTTTATTATTATTTTTAAGGCTACTAAACAACATGAACAATACAAAGGCATCCTCCAGATCACAGTTTCTCCTTGTTTTGGTTTAAAGTCAGCTCTGTGAAGAATATACTGAAGTTCATTTGGAGCACCCAGGCCTCTCCTGAGGCAGCTCTTGGATTTCTTTTTGGCTCCTTTCTGTTGATGGGGACTGGTGCCACGGGAGGACTGGGAGAGCTGGGCAGCTCTCAGGGCTTGGGGTGGCTTTGTTCTTGGGCTGTTACTGAAAATCCAGACTCTCCTCTCCAGGATTTGCTCTACAAGGTCCCAGCTGGTTTCCCTGGAGCCACCCCAGCTCTGGGCTGTCCCTTCCGTGCTGTCCCTGGGGAGGTGGCACTTCTTGCTGGAGCTGGATGTGGGATTTCAGCAGCAAAAAGGACCTCAGGGAGTCCCAGCCAGTCCTGAAATGCAGCCCTGAAGAGAGAAACAAAGCCATGAACGTGTGCATGGTTTGCTGCTAACAGACTCGTCCTGCTCCGTGTTTGGGGTCTGTCTGAACACACCCCTGAGGGCTGTTTGCCGTGGTCACAGTGGGGATCTTCCCGTGTTTTCCCTGTCCTGAGGCTCCCAGGGAAGGCCAGAGTCCCTCTCAGAGGTGGGCAGAGGCAGCCTGGCCCCTGCCCCACCACACACGAGGGGTCCCTGCTGCATGGCCGAGGGGTCACAGAGGGATGGGAAGATCCTGGGATGTGCTGGCTCCATCCTCCCCTGGTGGCCTTGGCAAGGACCACCTGGAACATCCAGGGGAGCCAGGCTGTGGCCCAGGAGGGTCTGTCCCCATGGCAGGACACTGCCCTGTGCCAAGGGCCAGCCTGCTGGAATGAGGCTGATATTGCCTGGCATCCTGGTGGATTATCCAGCTCTGTTCCCAGGGATGAATTATCCAGCTCAGCACTGAAGGGATGGATTATCCAGTTCTATTCCCAGGGATGAATTATCCAGTTCTGCACTGCAGAGTTGGATTATCCAGTTCTGCTCTCCAGGGATGGATTATCCAGTTCTGCTCCACAGGGATGGATTATCCAGTTCTGTTCTTCCAGGATGGATTATCCCATTCTGTTCTCCAGGGATGGATTATCCAATTCTATTCCCAGGGATGGATTATCCCATTCTGTTCCCAGGGTTGGATTATCCAGTTCTGCTCTCCAGGTATGGATTATCCAGGTCTATTCTCCAGGGATGGATTATCCAGGGTTGGATTATCCAATTCTGCTCCACAGGGATGAATTATCCAGTTCTGTTTTCCAGGGATGGATTATCCAGTTCTGCTCTCCAGGCAGAAGAGACCAAGGTGTGTCTTTGAAGAGACAAAGAGGATCTCCTGAAGAATCTGGTGACGCTTTCCTGCCCTAGAATTGAATTCCAGTGGCTGCCAGTGGCTGTGGGACAGCAGAGTGGAAGGACAGGAGTGGAAGCAGATCCTGATCCTTTCTGAGGGCTTTGCCCTTGAACTGCAGCTCCCAGGAGCTGCTGCTCAGGGCGTGTCTGGTGTTCCTGGGGTTCCAGGATGGGATGCCCTGGGGGGTCTGTCAGGCAGGGAACTCCAGGGCAGGGGGAGAGGAGTGACCTGAGGGGTCTTGGGGAGAGAAAATGAAGTGAATATCTCTGAGACCTGTGAGATGTCCTGAGCAGTCTGCCTGCAGTCTGAGGTGATCCTGAGCCCGGGGCACAAATGTCATTAAATTTACACAAAGGGACCAGGCTCTGAGTCAGAGAAAAGCAGGGGGAAGCAAGATGTGCCTCTGGGACACGAGGCTGAATTAAATCCAGGAAGGCACTGGATAAACTGGGAATATTTGGAATGTATGGGTGTGTGATTGGCATGTTCAGCTTCCTGCAGGGCTCTGCTGTTCTGTGAGACCTGGATAAAACCAGGAGCAGCCAAACCTGGCCCCCTGTGGCACTGCCTTCTGCTGGTGACTGTCACAGGCTGGATTTCCAGTTACTTTAAAATCATAATAAATGTGCTCCTGGTGATGTCTTTCCATCCTGCTCTGGGAGCTCTTGAAAAGAGAAACACTGAAAAAAAATTGCAGCTTTCACCCATCAAGAAATCTGCTGAGGATTTTTGAAAATGTCAGGACTCCAAAGGCTCCTGACTCCTGCTCCTTTCCTCACCACCTGGGGAGCAGAGCATGTTTCACTCTTTCTCTGTGGATGGAAAAGGGAATATTTGCAGTTAAGAAAGAGGGTTTTTAATAAAGTGAATGACAATTACAGCCAGTCCCGTGTGCCTGCCTGATCACACATTTTTTGTGCCCAAAAGGCAAGAAAAGCAAAGTGCAGAGTGTGTTTAAACAGCCCCGTGGAGACATTCCTCGTGTGTTGAGTGTTCATTGGAACACTTTAACAGGGATGTCTGCCTCGACTCCACCCTGATGGTTGAACCCCTTCAGCTTTCCAGCACGATGAGTGACCTGGAATTTATAATTACAATGGGTGTCATGCAATTAATCACCACCTGGGAGCTGCCGCAGAGCTTTGTGAGCCTCTGCAGCAAGTGCAGGAGAGCAGCTTGTGCAACAGGGCTGCTGCCAGCTGGGACAGGCCTGCTGGGGCTCCCACCACCTGGGCAGGCACAGATCCCCCTCCCGGGGGCTCCAGCTCCAGGCACAGCAGCGGGAGCCAGGTCAGATGCCAGCACACAAGGGCACTTCAAGCAATCACTTTGGAAATGTTCAGTGGCTTAAATCCATCCCTGAGCTCTCCTTCTAGGGGATATTTTATAGGGGAGATGTGTGGGGTAAATTGGTGTAAGGGAGCTGCAAAAATCACTCAGGGACAGAAATCCATGCAGAGAACAAGGCAGAAGTTAAAGAGAGAATCCCAGAATGGTTTGGGTGGGAAGGGACCCTAAAGCTCACGGGCAGGGACCCCTCCCCCTGTGCCAGTGTCCAGCCTGGCCTGGGGCACTGCCAGGGCTCCAGGGCAGCCCCAGCTGCTCTGGCAATTCCAGCCCAGCCCCTGCCCACCCTGCCAGGGAACAATTGCTGCCCCAGCTCCCAGCCAGCCCTGCCCTCTGGCACTGGCAGCCATTCCCTGCCTCCTGTGCCTCCAGCCCTTGGCCCCGGCCCCTCTCCAGCTCTCCTGGAGCCCCTCCAGGCCCTGCCAGGGGCTCTCAGCTCTCCCTGCAGCCTCCTCCTCTCCAGGCAGCTCCCCCAGCTCCCCCAGCCTGGCTCCAGAGGGGCTCCAGCCCTGCAGCAGCCCCGGGGATTCCTCTGGGCTCTCCAGCAGCTCCAGGTGCTGCTGAGGTTGCAATCCTGAGCTCTGCGGGTGGGGAATCACCAGAGTGGAGCAGAGAGGGAGAATCCTCTCCTCAACCTGCTGAGGATTCCTTTGATGCAGCCCAGGACCTGAGGGTGGTTTTGAGGCTGCAAACCTTCCCTGCTGAGCTTTTAACCCCCTCAAATTCCTCAATTCCTGCCCCCCAGGGCAGGTTTGGCTCCATCCCCAGCCCCTGCTGGCCCTTGGGATTCCCCAGGGGCAGGACCTTGCACTTGGCCTCTGTGAACCCCACGAGGCTCTCCCAGGCCCCCCTCCCCTGCCTGCCAAAGTCCCCCTGGATGGTGACACAAAGCTCGGGGAAGAGTGAGGAAAACAAACAAAATGCAAGTGTCTGCCCTTTACACCTCAGCACTTTAATAGGGAGTTAATTATTAATTATTGATATGGTTTATTGGTGCCTTGGGGCATTGATTGTGCCGCCTGCGGGACGGATCCCATTGTTCTGAACAATGTGCAGATCCATGGAAGCACCCACAGGGGTTACAAAGGTTTTCCAGAAAAAGTGCTGATGCTGAAACGCTGAAAATTATGAATGCTGAGAATATCTCTCTTTCCTTCCTAAATTAGGGCAAGAGAAGGAATTAACTCCTGAAGTTTTGAATTTTTTTTACCTTCAGTAAAGCTATTCCAGCTCTCAGTCTTGCAATTTTTACATTTATTGAATTTTCTTTACTCAGGGACTCAAATTATAGTGGAAAAAAAAGTTCTCCTGTCAAAAGATCACATTTTAATCAGACCTGCAACTTTCCAAAACAACTTTTTAAAAGTAGTCAGAAACACTCGATTTGGAGAGAAGAAAACCTCAAAAACAATAAAATTGCAAAAACATCTCCAAGATGGTCATAATTTCCATGCAGCTCTTTTTGGGAGGAGATGAGAGGCTCCAGCAGCAGATCAGTTAGGGAAGGAAACAAGGAAAGTTGTAGGAGAAAATTTAATTAAAGTGGGAGTAATTGGGTGCTGAGGAATCCCAAGGAGGGCTTGGCAGGGGATCAGTCTGGGCAGTGTCTTCTTGCTGGATGCCTCTGCCCTTGGCCAGATGGGGCTGTAATTTCGGTTACTGGTTAACCAGTTTGCCATGAAATTCTGTTCTTCCAGCCTGGAACTCTGTGGGTTTGACTCCAAGTCCAGAGGGATCAAAGCTGAGGGGAGCACCCTGATTTTCTGCTCTGCTGGAAATTCTGTGATTTTCTATTCTGACCGAAAATGATGTCAAAATATCTGGAGTTTCATACTTAAAAAAAAAAAAATAAATCTCAGAAGCAATTTTATCTCAGTGCACAGGGATGTGCTATTGTGAGCAAAAATTGCGATTTTTTTGTATCTTACACAATATGTTAGCGTATTTAAAAAAGCGTTGCAGTTTGAAATCTAAATTTAAACCTCACAGCAGCACAGCCCGTTCCAAATCTGATGGGAGGTGTTGCAAAATCCCTAACGAGGGCTGATTTTGTGACCTCTGCTGCTGGTTTGGTGGTTTAAGAACAATCGGGAGGATTGTGTGGAGAGGGTTGTGCAGGATTGGTTTGTAGAGGATGTTTATCAACACCGGCTGTGATTCAGCCCGAGGGGCTGCATCTCGATATTCCCTGTCCTGATTTCCCAATAGGGGAGAGGAGAGGAGGAAAGGGAGAGGAGAGGAGAGGAGAGGAGAGGAGAGNAGAGAGAAGAGAGAAGAGAGAAGAGAGAAGAGAGAAGAGAGAAGAGAGAAGAGAGAAGAGAGAAGAGAGAAGAGAGAAGAGAGAAGAGAGAAGAGAGAAGAGAGAAGAGAGAAGAGAGAAGAGAGAAGAGAGAAGAGAGAAGAGAGAAGAGAGAAGAGAGAAGAGAGAAGAGAGAAGAGATTTCATTTTGTCTCTTTACCCCAGGCATTCCCTGGGTGCTGTGGTGGTTCTGAGCTTTCCAGCCCAGTTTTCCATCAGGAGCTGCTGGCCAGGAGCCTGGGGCTGCCCTGGCTGGTTTTGCTCTGAAGGCCACACTTTAGTTACATCTGACATCCCCTGGATGCCACAAATGCCCTTCTCTGTCACTGGAAATAAAGGAAAGCAGGGAGAAGACAGGATGAGAACAGAGGAGGTGAGAGGACCCGGCTCCCCACAGGTTTTTTACTATTTATAACCTCAGGGATTCCTATAATAGCCCTGGCTGTGCAGGGTGGTTTTCTCTGGCATGAATCACGTGGGGATGCACATTCCTACTGCTCAGCATTCCCTGTACATCCCAGGGTCTCACCTGCTGAGGGACCAGCTCAGCCCTGAGGGAGCTGAAAACCCAAAAATACTCTAAATCCCCCCCCCCCCCCCAGACTCCTCCCTTTGAGCCCTGAGGCCACATCCACGGTCAGCTGGGGGCAAAGCCAAACCTTGCCCTGGCTGGGTTCATCCCCTTGGACCCAGCTGGGGCCACATCTGATGGCTCCTGCAGTGGGGAGAGCTCAGCCCCCAGCACAGCCCCCAGCTGTCACCAGCCCTGGGAGTGTCCCAGAAATGTCAGGATGTGGCTGGTGGGGCCGTGGGCTGATGGCTGGAGTGGATCTTAGGAGGCTTTTCCAGCCTTGCCCATTCTGGATCCGTGGTCAGGTGCAGGCCCAAGCCCAGGGGGGCTGACAGGGCCAGGCCCAGCCCATCCAGGAGGTCCACGGGGTTCTTGGCATCCAATCCTGATGGAAATGTAGAACCCAAGTGCAGCTTTGTGTGCTGGAAGCAGGGAACAGCCTCCTTAAATCCCCTTGTCAGGCAGCTGGAGAAAGTATCAGGAAATTCAACCACCCTTGGAGTGGCCCCTGACTCATTTTTTTCAGTCTCTTCCTAAGGAAATTTTGGATAATTTCCCTGAAATCCAAATAGCCCCCAGCCCTTCCATAGCCCCCAGTGCCCTGTGCTGAGCTCTGCCCCTCCAGTGCCCCAGAGCTGCCCCCACAGTGCTCCCTCCATGGCTCCCCTGCCCCTCAGGGCACCCACCCCTCTGCCCTGCTGTCCCTGTGTCCCCTGGGCTGGGTGTCACACCTGCAGCTCTCATGATACCCTCACTGCTCTCCCCAGACCCCTCCACTCCTCTCTCCTCAACAGCCCTCATCCCTCTGCCACAGAGATTGTCAAACTTTCTAAGCTGATCTTTACCCAGCACTGCAAATCCACCACATTGGAAAACTGAGGGTCAGCCCCATTCCCTTCTGCTGCTCTTTCTCCAGAGCACTGGGAAAGGCCAAAACACAGATTTTTTTATTTTTTTTTTCAATTTTAGGCCTCTCCTGCCAGCATGGCAAGATGAGGATGCTTTAGAAATGTGGATTTTCAGAGGTGATTTTGTCTGGGATGGTAATTCCAGAGGTCAGGGCTCAGAGAGGGCCCAGCCTGAGCAGAGAGCTGCCTAAACCAGTGGGAAATGCAAAGCATGGGGTTGTGCACCAGAGGAGTGTGAACTGGGAATGTTCTCTGCAGGTTCAGCACCAGAACTGCCCATTTATCCCAGGATAGATCAGGTCCTGGAAGGAAGAGATCTCAGGGTCTCATCCCGTTCTACCCAGTAGCCCATTTACTCCCAATCTTCTATTTTAGCCAGTGTTTAGTTACTTGTGCAAACTCCAGGGAAAGACACAAAAATTCCACCCCAGCAAACCTCACTCCTCCTTCCCAGGGGCTGTGCAAGAGCAAAGCAGGTGAGGTGATTCCCACCAGCCCAGGGAAGCGCTGCAACCACCGGGGCTCGGGGCTGCTGCACTCACACACGTCTGAGGGCTCGGCTCTGCCTCTCTCGTGTGGGTTTGGCAAGCCCTGCACATTTCTGATGGGCCAGCTCCTGCCAAACCCCAGCGAGGGGGCACGCCCGGCTGGCGCACACGCGGCTCGGCCTCCACGGAGCGCGAGCCAGAGGGGATTAGAGCGCTCAAACCTTGCATGAGGCATCCTGGGGAAACCTAAAACCCCGGGTGCCACCTCACAGTGGCGGTGCCAGTGTGACATTCCTCTATTCCTGCCCAGGCTGCTGTCTCCAGGAGGGCAGACACCCTGCCCGGCGACGTGCGCGTCCCCATGGGCGCTGCCCCGGGCTCGGTTGGGCTGTCCCCGTGGCTGGGGACATCCTGGGGAACAGCACAGCAGCACAGGGCAGGGACAGCCATGGGCAACGCTGGAAGGGTCCCCAAAATCTGACTGCCACCCCTGCCTGATGGTGGGGAGGGTGCAGACAGGATTTCCCTGCAGGGCGTCTCTCCAGCCTGACCTGGATAATTTCCCGACCTCTCTCCACGCTGAGCAGAGGGGGCTTTGAGCCAGCAGGGGGGTTTTTGTTGTGTAAGAGAACAAAACAAGACAGAACAAAAGTAGTTTTCATGAGAGGAGCGTGCGAGCGAGTGTGAGAGCGTGCGTGTGCTCCCTGATCTGCAGGGAAGGGAGCAGGAATTGGCTGCCTCAGCTGGAATCCTGCACTGCTGGGGACGTGGGCACTCATTGCACACACACAGAGGCCCTGGGAAAACTCCTCTGCCTCCAAATCCGTGCAGAAATTCCACAGCCGAGGGGGCAGAAGGTGTTGGCAGGTGCAGAGCAAGGTGGGTGTGTGGTGCCTGCAGGGTTGGAGGCAGTGAGGAGATGTCAGTCAGCTGGACAGCTGCTGAAGGTGGAGGCTGGGGAAGGCCTCGCAGGATCAGGCTGCAAATTAGAGGGAATTGGGTGTTATCACTGCTTGGAGCTGATTTATGGTGGAAATTCATGGAATCATGGACTGTGTTGGGTTGGATGGGATGTTTAATGGTCATCCAGTGCCACCCCTGCCTTGGACAGGGACACCTCCCACTGTCCCAGGGTGCTCCAAAGTGCTGCTCCAGCCTGGCCTTGGGCACTGCCAGGGATCCAGAGGCAGCCCCAGCTGCTCTGGGAATCTATGCCAGGGCCTGCCCACCCTTCCAGGGAAGAATTTCTCCCTGATATTTAATCCCACCCTCTTGCAGTTCAAGGCCATTTCCCCCTGTCCTGTGGCGGGGAACAGGGGCACATCCTCCCCTTCCAGCCCCACCAGGGCGGGAGAGGGCTGGGAATAAAATCCAAGGGTTCCACAGGAGTGTCCTGTGCAGGACACCTGGCTCCTGGAGCTCCATTGCCCCTGAAAGAAAGGGGGAAACTGAGTACAGGAGTACAGGGAAGAGAGATCCTAGAGGAGAAGGCTGCAGGGAGAGCTGAGAGCCCCTGGCAGGGCCTGGAGGGGCTCCAGGAGAGCTGGAGAGGGGCTGGGGCCAAGGGCTGGAGGCACAGGAGGCAGGGAATGGCTGCCAGTGCCAGAGGGCAGTTACTGCTCTTCAGACTTTTTTAGGAGCGTACACCGAGGAGGACCCAAGAGTCTGGACAAGAGAGATGTGTCCAAAAGACCATCCACAGCAAAAAAATGACCGGGAGTGTATCTGACAGGGCACTGAACATCCAGAAGTGGGGATCTAGAGGGACGTGCTTGGAGAGTCTGTCAGGTCACTCCAAACCTTCAGAGGTTCCTCTGGAGCGCTGGAGGCGAGCACCAGAACCTTTGAGACTGTCTGTGGCTGGTCAAGGTCTGTCCACTGCACAAAGGTCATTTCAGAAAGGCCTTTCCAAACCTGCTTTGATCTGACTTCGTGTGGAAAGCATAGAAAGTCAACTTTTCCTTTCTGTGAGTGCCCTGGAAGCTCCAGGGCAGTCTGGGAGCTCTGCCCAGGCTCCCAGAGGGATCTGAGGTGTTCTGTGTGCACAGCGAGAGGGACAGGGCTCCACCAGCAGCAGCACTGTTCACATTTGCCCTGCCAAGCTGGAAGGAACCATAAAACTCATCCCATGTGCAGGGACACCTCCCACCATCCCAGGCTGCTCCTGGGACAGGGGTCAGGAGGGGCTCTGAATGCTCTGGGTGCTCAGCTCTGGCTCAGACACCCCCTGCCCTGCTTTTTGTCCAGATCCCCGTGGCTGTGGGGCTCTAAGCTGTGGAATTCAGAGGCAGCCATCGGGGCTGCCCTGCACAGGGAGCTGCAGGCAGCAGCAGATGCCTGCTGAGCTGTGGCTGCCTGGACATGAAGCAGCAGAGCCTGGGCCGGGGCTGTCGGAGGCTGAGCTGGGGAGGAGGGAGGATCTGCCCGGGGTTAACGGGTAATGAGAGAGGTGTGAAGCTGAGTGGTGGCAGCCCTGGCAGGCAGCTGATTTATCTGCCTGGTGACAGATGGCAGCTAAGCCAGGGGTTGTGTGCTGCAGGCAGGTGATGAAACCCCAACCTGGGCGAGCAGCAGCTCCGGGGGTGACAGTTCATGGAGAGCTCACATTCCTGCAGCCCCGAGGATTCCCCACCCCGCCCTGCGGCCCTGGCAGGGCAGAGCTGCTGCTCCCAGATGTTCCCAGGGCTTGTGTCCCCGGGGATTGCAGCCAGAGCCACGGGGACAGTGTCACTGCTGGAGGTGGCTGTGTCACAGCCGAGGAGATCGTGAGGATGGTGAAGAAGGGAAGATCATGGAGTGGTTTGTGTTGGGAGGGACCCTAAAAGTCATCCAGGGACATCCCAGGGTGCTCCAGCCTGTCCTGGGGCATTGCCAGGGCTCCAGGGCAGCCCCAGCTGCTCTGGCAATTCCAGCCCAGCCCCTGCCCACCCTGCCAGGGAACAATTGCTGCCCCAGCTCCCAGCCAGCCCTGCCCTCTGGCACTGGCAGCCATTCCCTGCCTCCTGTGCCTCCAGCCCTTGGCCCCAGCCCCTCTCCAGCTCTCCTGGAGCCCCTCCAGGCCCTGCCAGGAGCTCTCAGCTCTCCCTGCAGCCTCCTCCTCTCCAGGCAGCTCCCCCAGCTCCCCCAGCCTGGCTCCAGAGGGGCTCCAGCCCTGGGGTCAGTGGCCCTCAGCTTCAGCTTCTCCACCCTGCTACCCTCCGGAAGGCAAACAAGATCCCGGGCTGAGGTGCAGCACTGGGTTTTGTGATCCTGGCTGGCCCCAGAACTGCATCGGCACCAGACATAGGAATATGATTGCAAAATTTATTAAAATACTCATGAAAATCCCAGGTTCTGGGATTGCATGGTTTGAAAGGAGGCTTCTTATTCTGTGTAGCTTTAACCTAAAACTCTAAAGCCTAAATAATAACTCAGAAACAAAAAATTATTGGAGGAGCTCTCCAGCCAGTTTTAGAGGAGAATCTGGAGATGCAGCCTGGAGGTGATGACCTGAATTCCTTGTGGAGCAACACCTGTGGCTGCTGCAGTGAAACTTCCTCCCGAGGGGCAGCTCTGGGCCAGGGGCAGCCCCCAGGGCAGGCTCAGGCTGGAGCTCAGGGAAAGGTTCTGGAGCTGGGCCAGGGCAGGCTCAGGCTGGAGCTCAGGGAAAGGTTCTGGAGCTGGGCCAGGGCAGGCTCAGGCTGGAGCTCAGGGAAAGGTTCTTCCCCCAGAGGGTGCTGGCACTGCCCAGGCTGCCCAGGGAATGGGCACGGCCCCGGGGCTGCCAGAGCTCCAGGAGCCTTTGGGCAGCACCCAGGGATGCTCAGGGGGGTGTTGGGGGATCTGGGCAGGGACAGGGGCTGGATTGATGATCCTTGGGGTCCCTTGAGCTCAGGAAGCCCTGTGATTCTGTGATCCCCACCGCAGGACCCTCACTCAGGTTTGCAGGAGCTTTCAGGACCTCTCAGAGGTTGGCATCTCCTCGCAGACCCTCGGTGGTGCCCGGGCTGTGCAGGGTGCTGGCACAGCAGAGCCTCTCGAGGTGATGCTCCCCGGCACGTAGGAGAGGGAAGAGCCCCGGGAGGCTTTCACGGCACCACGCTCCTCAGCTGTCAGGAAGCAAACACCTCCATGTGGTCAATCCAAAGAAATAAAAGTATTTTAATCCACTGAGATGCTTCATTTGGCCTTGACACAAAGCGCTGAGAGAGGATAAAAGCTGCTGGGAGGACAGGCCAGATGGGAGGATTATCCACGGCACTTTGGGGAAGGCTGGCACTTTGCAAACACTCCCAGGAGCGAACAAAAGCCTCTCCCGGGTGAGCGCTGTGCCCTCGCCTGCTCGCCCTTATGCAAATCCCAGCACACGCGGCCGCGCTCGGCACCTGCCCGGCTCCAATTTTGGGCAAGGCTCCGTGCGCGGCTCGGGCTGACTCAGCCCGCAGGAATGACGGGCGCGCTTTGTTCTCCAGCGCACGAAATTCGGACGTGCCGGGCTGACAGAGCCGCCCCGGCACCAGGAAACAACCGGGAAACCTGGAGAGCAGCGGGGACATGATGGGCTGCGGAGCGCGGGCAGGCAGGGGCGGCCCCGAGCGGCAGGGTGGGGCTGAGCTCACCTGAGGGGGGCTGTGCTCACCTGAGGGAGGCTGCGCTCACCTGAGGGGGCTGCAATCACCTGAGGGGTGTTCGCTCACCTGAGAGGTGCTGTGCTCACCTGAGGGGTGTTCACTCACCAGTGGGGTGCTGCGCTCACCTGGGGGGTGCTGCACTCACCTGAGAGGGGCTGTGCTCACTAACCTGGGGGGTGCTGCACTCACCTGAGGAGTGCTGTGCTCACCTGGGGGGTGCTCACGCTGTGGCAGCGTGGATCCCCAGCCCATCCACGAGCCCGGGTCACCGGAGGGGGCACAGCCTGCCCGGGGCTCGGCTGCAGCCTCAGGTGCCCCCAGTGGGGGTGGGAGGGCTCTGGAGAGCAGCTTCAGCAAACAGGGGAGGAGTGCGAGCCCTGCAGGTGAGCCAGGTGTGCTGGGCAAACCGGGGGGGCCACAGCTTCTCCTCTCCTGAGTTTTCTGCTGCTGCCAGGGGTGAGAATTCCCCTCTGGTCACCAGGTGCTGACAGGAGCCTTGGAAACCCTGAGTGACTTCCTGAGGAGAGAAAGCAGCACCTCATGGAGTCCCTGGTCCTGTGTTCAAGACATGGGACCTGAAGGGGCTGGAGGGGCTCCAGGAGAGCTGGAGAGGGGCTGGGGCCAAGGGCTGGAGGCACAGGAGGCAGGGAATGGCTGCCAGTGCCAGAGGGCAGGGCTGGCTGGGAGCTGGGGCAGCAATTGTTCCCTGGCAGGGTGGGCAGGGGCTGGGCTGGAATTGCCAGAGCAGCTGGGGCTGCCCTGGAGCCCTGGCAGTGCCCCAGGCCAGGCTGGACACTGGCACAGGGGGAGGGGTCCCTGGAGTGACACTGGTGCCACATGCACCTGGGGTGTGAATTCTCCCAGGGATGGAGGCTCCCCCACTGTCCTGGCAGCTGTGACAATGCTCCACTAACCTTTCCATAAAGATATTTTCCCTAATATCCAATTTCAACCCCCTTTGGCCCAACCTGAGGCTGTTCTTTCTCATCCTGTGATGAGAAGAGACTTCCCAGCTGTCCCCTCCTGGCAGGAGCTGTGCAGAGCCAGCAGGGCCCCTGAGCCTCCTCTGCTCCAGGCTGAGCCCCTGCCCAGCTCCCCCAGCCCTGCTGGGGCTCCAGACCCTGCCCAGCTCCCTCAGACCCTTCCCCAGCCCCATTCCCTGCTCAGGATTTAGTGTGCCTTCCAGGGGGAAGACCTGACCTTTGCCATACCTGACACAATCCCCAACGTGAGCCTTGCCCTGACAATTCTAGGAAGGTCAGGGCACGGATAAAACTCATCTGGGGTCACTCATTCTCATGTCCCATTCATTCATTAACTGCTGAGCAACTGCACAAAGCTGAATATAACACACAATTTAAAATATTTTATTTATACAGCAATTAAAAACTGTCATGAGAAAAAAAGAAATGTCTGAACGAGTCAATTTTTGACATCAGAGACTGTTCAGCCTTTAGCTCATGGACAGCTGGGGTCAGCCCAGGGAGTCTGGGCAGGAAAAGGAGCCACAGCACCGGAGGGGAAGGATCAGCTGCCGGCTGAGGTGGAGATTTTGTTGTCTCGGGGATGTGCTGGGGGGTGGATGCTGGATTCAGCAGCACCGACATCACCTCGGTGCATCAGGTCCTGGCAGCGACCCTTGAGGAGCTGGAGGGGGCTCTGAGGTCTGCCCACAACCTTCCCCTCTCCAGGCTGACCAACCACACCTTGATCCTGCCCCAAAAACAAACGCTTTTCTAAATTAAGGATTTTCCAGCAGTCGAAGCCGCTCCCCAGAGCTCTTTGGCGTTTTCCTTCAAGCCGTGCCGCGTGTCCCCAGCGCAGGGGGCCCGGCCGGGCGGTCACTCCTCCTCGCTCTCCGGGGCACCTCCTGCATCCCTGCAGGACCATCCTGAATCCCGGTCGTGCTGGGCGCCTGGCTCGGATGGCAGCGGGCTGGCAGCGCTTCAGACGGAGCAGGGCGGCTCTGCTCCCCTGTGGGAGGTGTGAATGAGCCGCTGGAGGCTTCCCCGTGCCAGTCATTAGCAATCTGCCGGCTATAAATAGCTGCTGCCTCATTCCCGGCGGCGGAGTTATCGCCCCGCTCGCGTTCCCCGCTCCATGACACAATCCTTGTTTGCCTGCTCCAGCCCGGTGATGCAAGGCGGCCGAAAAAGAGCCTGCACCGCGTCCCGTGGGCTCTGCGGGGTGTCACAGGCTGCAGAGCCCCGGGACACCCTGCACGGGAGGCCAGGCAGACTCCGAGCTCTGTCCCCATCTCCTGCAGGGAGGGAGGCGCTGCCAAAAGCCGTGACCCTTCTCCCGTGCACGCATTTTGTTCATTTTCCGGGTCTGTCCCCTGGGTTTTGTTAATTTTCCGGGTCTGTCCCCTGGGTTTTGGCCCCAGAGCAGCACGGCGGGGGCTGCTCCAAGAGAGCTCACGGGATCCCACTGGGCAGTGACCCCGTGCCCACAGCTGGCATCCCCAGCTGGCACAGCTCAGCCAGGCAGCCCCCGGGTGAAGGTCCTTCCCTCCCGGGCTTTGGAGAGGCAACGAGTGGCAGCAGCAGCTGGGATCGAGCAGGGATGAGCCAGGGAAGCGGCTGGAGTTGGTGAAGCCAGGCTCAGTGCCCCACTCCTCACCCACCCCAGGGACACCAGGCACCTTCTCTGGGTCATCTGTGCCACTCAGACGGGTGCAAAGCCACCCTGGGCTGAGTTTGGAGCCCAGGTCCCTGTCACACCCCCTTCCAGCACCCCTTTGCACTCACAAGGTGCTGAGGATGCAGCAGGGCCGTGCAGGTTCTCGCCCTCCTCTGGTGATGCTCTGCTGTTCTCTGCAGGTCTGGGAGCTTTGTCCAGCCAAGAGTGAAGGGAGCTTGTGTCACACAGAGGCAAAGCCACTCTGCAGGTCCCCTCTGGGTGCTCTGCTGTGTCCCTGCTCTCTGTAAATCTTCTCTGGGTGCTTTGCTGTGTCCCTGCAGGTCCTTCCTGGATTCTCTGCTGTGTCCCCACTCTCTGCAGATCCACTCTGGATTCTCCACTGTGTCCCTGTTCCCTGTAGATCCCCTTTGGATTCTCTGCTGTGTCTCTGCAGGTCCCCTCTGGATTCTCTGCTGTGTCCCTGCTCTCTGTAAATCTTCTCTGGGTGCTCAGCTCTGTCCCTTTTCCCTGCAGATCCCCTCTGGGTGCTCTGCTGTGTCCCTGCAGGTCCCCTCTGCTCTGTCCCCAAGGGAGCAGATGCCAGCAGCTGGTCCCAGGCTGTGCCCCCTCCCCACGTTGCCATCTCAGCCCTGGGCACCAGGAGCCCCTGGGGTGAGGTTTCACACTCCTGGGGCAGCCTCAGCCCCGGGCTGTGCTGGGGGGTTGTTGGCAGAGTCAATCACAATTCTTGGACCACCACCAGCAGCTTTGACTCTGCTTGGGCCAAATTCTCAAAAGGGCCCCTCTGCTGCTTCCATGTTGGCTGTGGCCAAGGTCTCTGGAGAGCAGTCTGGTCCAAGTTGGAATCTGTTTTAGATAAACAGTGTTGGGTTATGGCCCCTGCCCAACAGCCTGAGCCAGCCTCAGATGCAAATCCCACCCATGAGCCCAGCTCCCCTGGGGGGACCAGGATGGTGGCTGTGGGCCCTCCAGGGATGGGAGACACCAGGAAGTCCTTAAGTCCAGGAGAAGCATCAGCAGGGGGGCATTTGTGGTGTTGCACTGAGCAGTTGCTCCTGGTGTGACTTCAGGAGCAGGCAGGATAATTTGGGAGGTGGTGGCTCCCACCTGCAGGATAATTTTGGGTATTGGTAGCTCCCACCTGCAGGATAATTTGGGAGGTGGTGGCTTCCACGTGCAGCACAGGGCTGTGCTCCCCCACCTGATTGTCACTGAAAAGGAGAACTCGTTTGGGATAAACTGAATTTCTCCTTTCTTCCCCCACAAGAGAATCACACAGGAGCAGGAATTGCCTGTGTGGAGCCAGGGCTGATCCCAGGAATGAGCACAGAGCCTTTCCCAGGGCGGCTCCTCCAGGCTCCAGGACTATCTGAGGATTAATGGCAGCAAACAAGGGATCCAGCAGCAGCCAAGAGACAGGAGCCAGAGCCAAGATAAATGTTTCCAATCCCAGGGATCCCACTTGGGGAGCTCCAGCTGGGTTGGGGGTTCCATGGAGCCTTTGTCCAGCTCCCCCTCGTATGGGGCCATCCTGGGCAGGGGAGGAACTCCATGGAGGGAGGACACAGCTCCTGGAGACCTGGATGGACCCCCAGGCACCCCCAGGGCTGTGCTGCTCCTGGGAGTGGGGGTGATGCAGATTTGGTGTTGTTTGGGTCTCCAGGTGATGAGTGTGCAAATAAACCCAGGGACAGAGCTTGGTATGGATCCTTTTCCCTCCTCAGGGCTCACCCAAGGTGTTTGTGGGTGGTGATTTGGGTGAGCAGTGAGTAAAGGATGATTAATGCTCTCTAGGACTGGCTCTGACAGAGGCTCAGTGGGCCCACGGAAGCAGCACTCTGGCAGCTCCTCCTTTCTCACTTCATTCTGAAAGAAAATACAAGTTCAGGCTTCATTTTGAGCAGTAACATCTGAACAGCCCATGGTTATTTTTTTCCTGATTTGTAAGACTTCAGGATAAACCAGTATCACGTCACTGCTACTATGGCAGATGTGATTTGGGAATCCCAGACTGGTTTGGGTTGGAAGGGACATTTAAAGCTCATCCAGTGCCACCCCCTGCCGTGGCAGGGACCCTTCCCACTGCCCCAGGTGCTCCCAGCCCTGTCCAGCCTGGCCTGGGGCACTGCCAGGGATCCAGGGGCAGCCACAGCTGCCAGGGCCTGCTCACCCTCCCAGGGAACAATTCCTTCCATATATTTAACATGAATTTCCCCTCTTTCTGTTTGAAACTCTTCTCCCTTGTCCTGTCATTCCAGTCCCTGATGAGCAGTCCCCCCCCAGCTTCCTTGGAGTCCCTTGAGAAGCTGGAGGGGGCTCTGAGGTCTGCCCACAACCTTCCCCTCTCCAGGCTGACCAACCACACCTTGATCCTGCCCCAAAAACAAATGCTTTTCTAAATTAAGGATTTTCCAGCAGTCGAAGCCGCTCCCCAGAGCTCTTTGGCGTTTTCCTTCAAGCCGTGCCGCGTGTCCCCAGCGCAGGGGGTCACTCCTCCCCGGAGCCACCCCTTGCTCTCCAGGGCACCTCCTGCATCCCTTTTCCAAGGAGGAATTCTCCAATTCCCCTGGAGGAGCCCCCCCCCCGGCCTCTCTGCCCAGCACAGCTGGCTCCACAGCTGGAGCGCTCAGGGGTGGAGCTGGACCAGCTGCTGGTGGGCAGGGCTGGGGGATGCAAGCGGGAAGGGAAGGACAGAGCAGCCCAGGAAAATCCTCCTCGCAGTCGTGTGTCTGAAGGGCTGAGCCTTGGGCAGCTTTGAACCAGACCCTCAGCACCGGGCTGGCCCTTTCCAGCCCCAAATCCCTACAGGAGCCCTCAGAAATCATTCCGTGTTCTCTAAAGCTGTTGGGGTGGGTGATGGAGGGACAGAGACCGAGAGAGTGTCGGTGTTTATTCCTCTGAAGGGCACATTTGCATTTCTTTGAGGTCACAAAATGCCGCTGGGACCACAGAGGGCACCAGTCCAGGGCACATCCTTGGGTTTTTCCAAGGGACAATGAGTGTTTCCCCCAGTTTCCCCCAGTCCTGGTCCCCCCTTGTCCATGCTGTTGGTGTTCCTCTCTCAGACCTGGCATTTCCAGGCAGGAGCTGTCGGTGCAGCCCGGTGTCACCCACTCCTTACAGGGACCCCCACGGGCACAGAAAGCATCGCCAGGACTTTCCCAGTCCCCTTCCCAGGGCTTCAGGCTGGAACATTCAGGAGGATCGGGATCCCGAAGGAGGGACAGGCAGAGCAGAGCAGGGATGTGCTGCAAGGAGCCAGACCCTCCCCAATGTCCTGTGGGGTGTCACCAGCACGGGGGAACACACAATGTCCCCCTCTGGCTCTTAGAAGGGAACTTAAATTTTACAACAGGATCAAGATTTTGCAATAGTTCTCCACCCCATAGTACCCCTGAATTGCAGGGCCCTTAAAAAACCCTGTGAGATTTCCCTCCTCTAAATCAAGATTGATCTGGTGCCAGGAAATCGCAACCATCGGAGCTGCGACAGCACCGCTGGGAAGGAGCTGCCGGGAGAGCGAGCGAGGGGGAGAATTTGCATTAATTAGCCCGTGTTCTGCTCTCGGACGTGCATCAAACCCGTGCACAGCGCCGGGGTTTTTAAGCAGTTGCAGGGGTGTTTTTTTGGGAAGGAAATAGGGATGGTAAGATAAAATCCCACTAGATGGCACTCGGCGGACGCGCATAACTCACCGGGCAGCTCCTGCGGCACTCGGAGCTCGCTGGGCCGGCCAGCGGGGACCTCCTGCCCCTGGAGGGCTCCGGGGGGCTCCTGGTGAGGACCTGGGCTCTGGGGATTTGTTGGGATGAAGGGGGGGAAGCACTGAAAATGCTGCTGCTGCCCCTCTGCTCTGCTTGGGAGGTTCAGGGAGGGTGGGTGGCATGGAAACGGTGTCCCCAACACCCACAGCCTTGTTTTGGGTGGAATTGCAGAGATGTCCCCAGCACCCACAGCTTCTCTTGGGTGGCACTGAAATGGTGTCCCCATCACCCCACAGCCTTGTCTTGAGTGGCATCACAGCGGCGTCCCCAGCACCCCCAGCCTGGTGTGGGGTGACATAAATCTGGTTTGGTCCATTCCATGAGTGGCTCGTGCCAGGAGCTGGCCTGTGATGGAGCTCTAGGGCAGAGACAGCAGAAAGGGACATCCTCTTGTTCCTCCTCCCCCATTGCCCACTGCCAGACCCCCTGGCTGAGGTGACACATGTGGGTGACTTTGGGGCCTTGCTGGGCTAAAAGGAGCTGGGAAAAGAGCCCTGTTGTGCTTAGAGAAACACAATTATCCAAGGGGGCAGCTGGCAGGAGCAGAGCCCACCAGGGTCATCTGCTGCGTGCTGTAGGGTGGGGGAACACCCAGCAAAACCCAAACCACGACCCTTCATTTCTCCTGGCCTCAAATCCTTCCCTGTGGTGCCCTCAGGGATGTTTGTGGGACCAGCAGAGCCCACGGGGGATTTTCCTTCCCCAGGATGATCCTGCTCCTCATCCCCCTGCTCCCAGCCCCACTCCCGGGGGATGGGGACACCTCCAGACCATCCTGCTGCTGGTGACATCCGGTGGGGGCTCATGGTGCCCTCCTGGCACCTTGCCCAGCGTCCCCAAGTGCTCCCTGCCTGGGGGCTGCTAGCCAGCAGGGCTGCAGTGCCTGGCGTGACCGACAGCTCCCCCAGGCAATTCATTAGAGCTCCAGAAAATTCATTAATTTCTCCTCAAGAGAAGCCTTTGCCCAGCACACCTGCCTGCCACGGGGCTCTGAGGAGCTGGCACGAGCACCCCCAGCTCTGCTAAGCCAATCTTTTTGTGCCTCATCCCTACAAGTTCACTTTAACTCCCTCTGTCAGCAGCACCGTCCCCTCAAACCCACCCTGGTGCACCAGACACCTGCACCCGGGCTGGGAGCCTGCAAAGCCAACAGGGAACCCTCGTGCCTGGGAGAGCCCCAGGAGACACTGGGATTTGGGATGAGAACGGCCCCAAAGCCACCAGCACTGCTCTGCAGAAACAGGAGGGAGCCAGTCCTTGGAGGGGTGGGTGGGAACTNCATGGAAAGGGTGCTCAGGGATTGAACTGCCTGGCGGGTCTGGAGTGCCCATCCCTGCTCAGCAAACATTTCACTGTGGTGCTCAGTGCCGTGGTTCAGTTGCTGCAGTAGAGCTCAGCCAAAAGTCGATGTGATGATCTTGGAACCTTTTCCAGCCTGACTGATTCTGTGATTCCATGATTGTGGTGCCTGCAGACCCCAGTGAGGTGCACAATTCACCTCTCTGTCACCCTGCTGGGTACTGGGAGACCGGGAGGGAGAATTCCCGGTGTCTCTGGCTCTGGCACAGCCCGGGGCTGCCGTGGTGAGGCCAGAACCAGGCGTGCTCCTGTCCACACCGAGCTCTTCTCCCTGGGGCTGAGTGGCTCAGCCCTGCAGAGCCCTCGGTGCTGATCACACCCTGCCCTTCATCCCCGCGCAGAGGGATCAGACTGGAGTTTCTGTGTGGATCTGGAGCCCCTGGAAGCACCCCCGGCACGGAGGTGGTTGTGCTGCTCCCTGGCTGAGCCCAGCCCCGTGGCCGGGAGCCCGGGCGGGTCCCTGCCTGCCCACCCCCCCAAATCTGGCTGCAATTTGTGCTGGCTGCGAGCAGCAGCAGCCCCAAAATGGGAAACGCAGCTCCTTTTCCTCGTGCTCCGCTGGCAGGAAAACCGAGCCGCGATTTCGCCTTGGATGCTCCCAGCGCTGCCTGTTTGGGAATAGCTCATGGGCCAGGAATGTGGCTCTTCCCCATCGCTGCTATTTTCCCACTTGAATCCGGAGGAAAATGGATCAGCTGCTAATTAGCAGCAGGGGAACTCGCTGCAGGTTTATTAGGATTTTCCCCTTCTCCAGAAGTGCCTGATTAACGGAGAGGCTGCGAAACACCCGGAATTCTTTCAACCCTGCACAAAGAGCACGGCCGGTGCCCCAAGGATGAATAAATGTTGGGCGGGGGGGTGGGAAGGAGGGTGCAAGGGCAGGAAAGGAGGCTGTGAGTTTGCCTGAAGGGCTGTCCCTGCCTGCCCAGCATCGCTGGTCCTGCCGGGCGCTCCCGGCGAGCTCCCAGCTCGGCCACATCCCTGGCTGGGTTGTTATCTGTGGGATGACCTAACCTCGCAGCGAGC
>VXBS01004390.1:112942-123628 GCA_013400255.1 Sitta europaea | reverse complement strand
GCTGTAATAAAAAGGCTGGCGGCTGCAGCGAGCTCCAGCCGGTATCACAGCAACAGCAGGAACATTTCAGAGCAGGCTCGGCTCAGCCGCAGCCTCTGGGGTTCTGGGGAACAGCTCTTTAATGTCTGCAAAAGTGCTTTGAAAGCCGGCGGTGGGAAATGGGGAAGGGGCTGTTGGGAACAGGGATGGGGCTTCAAGCAGCTCTGAAGGCAACAGCTCAGAGAAATCACACCTGAGGAGGAGCTCAGGGGCACAGCTCAGCTCAGGTTCCTCCCCAGGATACAGCTGGGAAATATCCAAGGAGACCCAGGGAGCGGCAGGACCTCAAGGAGCTTCAGATGGGAAAAAGGCAAAGTGGAATTCTTGATGAGCCAGCAGTGCCCAAGGTGTCAGGACAGTGCCAGGGCAGAGTGAGTTCTTGTTTGTCCTGGTCCTGGGCACATGGGCACTTTGGATGCCTTCCCTCACCCCCAGAGGTCTCTGCACATCCCTGGAAGCATCCCAGAAACTTCTGTCCCTTCCAAAAAATTCCTCTGGACCCCTTTGGCTCTGGTGGCCAAGAAGGCCAATGGCCCCTGGCTGGATCAGGAGCAGTGTGGCCAGCAGGAGCAGGGGGTGATGGCCATGGCTCAGGAGCAGTGTGGCCAGCAGGAGCAGGGGGTGATGGCCATGGCTCAGGAGCAGTGTGGCCAGCAGGAGCAGCGGCTCATGGCCATGGCTCAGGAGCAGGGATGGTTTGGCCAGCAGGAGGTCACTGTTCCCCTGTGCTGGCACTGCTGGGGTCACCCCTCGGGGGCTGTGCCCAGCTCTGTCCCTCAGCTCAGGAAGGACCTGGAGGGGCTGGAGCACATCCAGAGGGGCCAGTGGGGCTGGAGAGGGGCTGGGACACAAACCCTGAGAGGGAGCCCTGGGGGAGCTGGGGGGGCTCGGCTGGAGCAGAGCAGGCTCAGGGGTGCCCCCCTCACTCCCTGCAGCTCCGGGGAGGGGGCTGTGCCCAGGGGGTGGGCTCTGCAGCAGCACTGACACAGCCAGAGGGCTCAGCCTGGAGCTGCACCAAGGGAAAATTGGGTTGGATATGAGGAGAAAGTTTTTCACAGAAAGAGTGATAAAGTGCTGGAATGTGCTGCCCGAGGAGGTGGTGCAGTGCCCATCCCTGGGTGTGTTTAACCCAGCCTGGCTGTGGCACTGGGTGCCAGGGGCTGGCTGAGGGGTTGGGCTGGGTTGGACTCCATGATCCTGGAGGTCTCTTCCACTCTGGGGATTCTGGGATTCCGGGATTCAAGTCCCCCACGGAGGGCAGAGTGGGGTTTGTGGCCATCCCTGTAACCCCCAGGGTCAAACTGGGCTGGGACAAGGTCACTGCTGCCTCAGGCACCTCCCTGGAAGGGGCAGGCAGAGTGAGGAGAGCCCAGACATGACCCCCCTGTCCAGAGGGGCTGTACTTTGCCATCCTCAGGTGCCCTTTGGCTCCATCCATGTCAGCCAGGCTCAAACCTGGCCAGGCTGCAGGACACAAACCCACAGGAGATCCTCCCCTTCCAGCAGCTGCCAGCACAATTTGGGACTGGAGCTGTCTGGCGAGGCCAGAGCTCCACAGCTCTTCCTTGCCAATGTCATAAAGGGCTTAAAACGTTATAATGGCACCTCTGGTGTCCAGCAAAGCAGAGACTGTTGGATTTCACAGCTTCTCCTCCTCACTGAAGCAGTACCCCTGGGTTATTGCACTTATTAAATTAGGAGCTGTAAAGCAACTGGGTAAATAATAAATTGCTGGGAGAAAATAAAAAAAAAAAAAAACCCAAACAAAAATGCCACCCATTGCAGTTATTAGTCCTGATGAGTGAATTAGGTGTGGAAACAGCAGCTTTGAAGTTTGCCTCATTAAATCACACACCAATTCAGCAGTTATTAGGTCTCCAGTCAGAGATATAAAGCCCTGGAAGATGGGGCTGCTGTTTGCAAGAGGCATCGCTGCTGCTGGATGGGCTGGGAGAGAAGGGTTTGAAACCCCAGCTCCTGATGCCCTCTGAGAGTTTGGGAGTTGTGGGGTTTGGCCACAGAGGAAGAGCTCAGAAATGGGGTGATACCTGCACAAACCTTCACAGAGAGTCAGGAAGGGGGGGAAAATGGGATGGGAGGGGATTTTCAGAGCAGGATCAGCTGGGATTTCACACAGCCTCAGCCACCACTGCAGTGTCCACCTCAAGAAGTTGGGCTCTTCCACTGAGCAACATAAACCCACATTCCAGAGGCTTCTCCCCATACCTTCATCCGTCCATCACCCATCCATCCATCCATCCATCCATCCATCCATCCATCCATCCATCCATCCATCCTCCATCCATCATCCATCCATCCATCCATCCATCATCCATCCATCCATCCATCGTCCATCCATCATCCATCCATCCATCCATCATCCATCCATCCATCCATCCATCCATCCATCCATCCATCCATCCATCCATCCATCCATCCATCCATCCATCCATCCATCCATCCTTCATCCATCATCCATCATCCATCCATCATCCATCCATCCATCCATCCATCCATCCATCATCCAGCATCCATCCATCATCCATCCATCCATCCATCATCCATCATCCATCCATCATCCATCCTGGTTTCTTTCCCCACAGCCTCATCTCCTCCTCTCCCCACCCTTGCCCCGTGCCAGCTGGCACTGAGTGCCAGCCCAGCAGTGCCCACATCCCAGGCCAAAAGCCACAGGCTCAGAGCTTGTTAAAAAACCATGAAAATCCCTTCCTCCAGCACAATACTCACCTTAAAACACCACCTGGTTTTTATCTAGCCTGATTCCTTTCATAAATTTGCACCCTAATGGGTTACAGAGATCTTAAAACCAGAGCTCTCTGCTGGAGCTCGGTGTCACACGGGGCCCTGTTGGCCTCATGTCTCCAAAGTTATGAGGTTAAAGGAATAACACATTTCACAGCCTTCATTTTCCCCATATGTTAGAAAAGATAAGGTCACGGTTTCCAGCTCTTTTTGCAGCCACGATAGTTGGAAATCTATTTTTACTGTGAAGATTTTGGATTCTCAGCAAATAAGCTGACTCCAGGAGCAGAAAGCTGTGAGGGAAAAGCGCTGCAGGAGTGAACAGTCCAGAGCCAGCAGGGGCTGGGAATTCCCAGTGCTCCCACGCTTCCAGGACCAAAGGTTTAACCAATGTTGGCAGCACGGAGCCAACCCTCCCTCTGGGAGTTTGGGATTTCATCTCCTAACCCAAATATTCCAGCTGGAATGTTGCATTCCTTTAGGACTGAACAGCTTGGGCAGAGCCATGGCCTAAGCTGCAATTTGCAGCAGAAGTGGGGAAAGACCTGCTGAGATAAATAATACAATGGATGTGCCCTCACCCACTGCTCCTCCTGCTGAAACCATGCCCCTTGTGTAGCTGAGCTGGGATTCCAGGAAGAGGAAAGCAAATTCATCCCATGGGATTGTTTTAGGTTTGAAGTGGGTGCTGGTTTCCTGGTAAGGGCAGTCCCAAGGGCAGGGCACGGGGTCTGGGGTGGGTTTGACTCCCAGACCCCCAGCTCCCGAGCACAGAAGCAAAGTCTGGCCTTTGAGCACCGCTTTAATCCACCCCTCATCTCTGCTGAGTCCCTTGGGATCACAGGATAACCCAGGCTGGGAGAGCAGGGCCAGCCAGGGAGTCAGCCCATGTTACTCCAGCCTTTATCTCGTCTGGGCTTGAAAACTTCACTTATTCCCCCTCTGGAGGAGCCAGGGCCACATTCCTGAGGGATGGGAGCAGGTCCCCCGGGAAGGCAGGGGAGACTCCTGTATTTCCCAGGGGTGTTAATCCCTCCTGGCAGGCACACAGGGCCACACTTCCAGGTTTTCCCCCATAAACCAGAGGAAATGGCTGCTTGCATCCTGCTAATGATGGAAGCCAAGCTTTCCACTTCATCCTCTGAGCACAGGAGCTGCGGGGTTATGGAGAAGGACACGGTGGGAGGCACCAGTTTGAAATGAAAAGCACAGCCTGACACCTCAGGCATCCCTTGGCAAACTCTGCCAGGCAACCTCTGCCTTCTGTGCCCCTCCGGAGGCTGGCAGGGGGCACTGGGGACCGCAGCAGGGTTTGCCATCAGGGGATTGCTTGGTTTGTTTGGCTGCCTGCCCCAGCAATGCCTGTCAGGAGGCTGAGCTCGGGGCCGGCTGCCAGCGCCTCCCGGGAGGGATCTGCTGCAGAAACCCCCAGGCCGATGGTTTGGGCAGTATCCTCCCAGATTTGGCCACTGCGCAGTCCCAGCCCTGGCTGCGGGGACTCAGCCCCGCGGGCACGGCCGGGCCCCTCCTGCGCCCTCGGCGTCAGGAGCAGGGCACGAACCCAGCCTGGTGCCCATCCTGGGCTGCCCCACATGCCCTGGGGCTGCCCCACATCCCTGGGGCTGCCCCACATCCCTGGGGCTGCCTCACATCCCTGGGGCTGCCCCACATCCCTGGGACTACCCCACATCCCTGGGACTGCCCCACATCCCTGGGACTGCCCCACATCCCTCTCTCCCTCCCTGCCCCGCACTCAGCCCACCCCTCAGCCTGCCCCTCGCTGGATTCCCCGAGCCCTTCTGCCCCACAGAATCCTGCACTTTGCCAGGTGGCTCACTGGGGCTGGTGGGATTCGGTCAAAAGTTGGATTTGATGCTCTTGGAGGTCTTTTCCAGCCCTAACGATTCCTCAATTCCCTGATTCTTTGATTCTCTGATCCCTTTTCCTTCCCTCCTCCCTGTTCTCTGCTCTCAGCAGCCTCCTCCTGTTGTCATAACGACGAGCCCAGCCCGGGTGGCCGTGCCAGCCCTTCCAGCTCCAGCAGCTCCTCCCGGAGGGAGCAGCAGTCCCGAACCATCTGGCCGGGGTGGGCACAGGGACAGGGCTGGGTCACCTCTCACACTGTCCCCAGCTCGGGGTGTTGGACTCGGGGCCCAGGAGGGGCTGTCCCGGCTGCTCTGTGCACACATCCTCCTCCTCCCAGCTCCCTGCCACCCAAATCCCTGGAGACAAGTCTCTGTTCCTCTCAGCCCTCTCCCCAGTGGAGCCCCAAATCCCTGGAGCCAGTTGATGCTCTCAGCCCTCTCCTCCCTCCCGGTGTGACACCACCCCAACCTGCAGCACAGGCAGGATCCAACCAGAGCAGCTGGAGCAGACCAGGGAGTCCCAGGGCTGGGATCAGGACAGGCTCCTCCAAGGGCTCCTCCAAGGGCTCCTCCAAGCCAGAGCTGCTCCTGAAGGCACTGGGGGCACTCAACTGTGCTCCAGAAAATCCATCAAATCCCAGGTATCAAATAAATTTCTCCTGTGGCTGGAGATGGATTCAAATCTCTCAGGAGCAGCTTTTTCAGAGCAGCTGGGGCTGCTCCTGAATCCCTGGAAATGTCCCAGGCCAGGCTGGACAGGGCTTGGAGCAGCCTGGGACAGTGGGAGGGGTCCCTGCCATGGCAGGGGTGGAGTGGGATGGGCTTTAATGTCCCTTCCAAACCATCCAGTCTGGGGTTCCTCAGCTGACAGTGCCATGGAAGGTCAAAGACTGAAGTTTTCTGAATGTGCTTTTACAGCTGCGATGCACATCAGGGCCTGGTTATGACAGGAATCCTCTTTCCAGGCTCCCAGCTGAAGCTCCTGAGCTGCTGGGAGGCTGAACCTGGGCAGAAGGAACAATCACTTCACCGTGGGACTTGGGGATTTCCAAAGAGCAGCAGGAATTTCAGCCTCCCAGAGAGAGGGACGCTCTGGTTTGAACTTCTGGGAGTGTTTTCCCCACCTTCCCTTCTCCACATGACTGCACTTCCCAGGGGAGCCAGCCTGGAACCTCAGCCAAGGGATTCTGTGCAGTTTGAGCCCACATTTGGCTCCCCAGGGCAGGAAATGTCTGCTCTCTGCAGCGGGAAAACAAAGGCTCTTTTGGGGAAAGGAATTTCTTGGGACACCTGATTAATTGGAGCGGCTCTGGAGATCGGTGTGACCCAAATTGGCTCCAGGTCTGCGAGGCCAGCAGGGTTGAACTGCAGCATCCTCAGGCAGCTCTGGCTGCCTCCAGCAGTTTTAAGCATTGCAGGAGTGATTTTCTTTTCTTTTAAAGGAAAAAGTCTTCCCCTGCTCAGTGGCAGGAGGGGCTGGCAGTGGAACAAATGTTACTGTCCTGCTGCCTCCAGCCAGGGCTCGCTGCCTTGCACCCCCAGAAAGGAAAATCCAAGCAGTTCTTATGGAATCTGCACACCTCTCTGGCTTTTGGGGATGCTCCATCCACTTCTCCTGCACCAGGGGCAGCAGGAGGGGGAAGCCCCTGGAGCAAGGGGGTGCAGAGCACAGCACCCAGAGCTTTGCCAGCCTCTGCAGCCCAGGAAAAGCCCTGGTGGCACCCGAAGCTCAGCACTGCTGGCCCTGCTGGGCTGGAGTTTGGCCTCGTGGGCAGCCCAGGGGTGCAGTCCACAGCTGGGGAAACTGAGGCACGGGGCAGCTGAGGCCTGGGAATTGGGTGAAGCTGCTTCCTTGAGAAGCAGCTGTTGCTGAGTTCCAGCAGGTCCCAGCGAGGGCAGGGCAGAGCTGTGTCCAGCACCTCGCCCTCCTCTTCACATGGCTGCTCTGAGATCAATGGAGACCAACCCACCTCCCCAGCCAGCTCAGAATTCAGACCTGCACAATTCAAACATTCAGGTGCTGATGTTTGGCCAGGGAGCAGCAGGTTCTGCAGCCCCAGCTGGAACAGCACAGGCAGAAATCCCTTGGGGAATTATTTCCCTGCCCTGAATTTTGAGGCCCTGGGGGCAAGGCAGGAGCTACCCAGGAGAATAAAGGATTCTCTTTATTCCCTCATGGGCTGAGGGCAGCTCAGTTCCTGGGGAGCAGCAGGTGGCAGGGGGACATTCCAGGCTTTTTTTAATAATTATCCTATTTTTTCCCTAAAGTCTGTGTCCAAGGCCAGGCTGGCTGGGGCTCTGAGCACCCTGCTCCGGTGGGATCCACCCCTGCCCACAGAGGGCTGGCACTGGATGATCTTTAGGTTTTTTCCAACCCAAACCAGTCTGGGATTGTGGGAATTCAGCCTGGGCCCTGCAGGGCCCCCTCAGAGCTCTGTAAGGAGGAAAAAATGGGGAAAAAAAGGAGGAAAAAGTGGACCCCCCCCCAGTTGTAGCATTTCCCTGAGGGCAGCACTTCCCCTGCAGGGGGTTCTGCAGGGATGGGGTGGCTGCAGCAGAAGCAGGATTCATCCAGCTGTGCCTCCAGGGACCTGGGGGATTCAACGGGAATTAAAGAGCACCACTCGTACACGGAGTGATATGTTGGGACTTTAAAATTTATTCCAACATGCTGTTTTTTTAAAAATACGCCCAGACCGAGCAGACAATCTGAGCTGTAGTAAAGGCAATATTATACTTGTAAAAACTTCTCATTCACAGTACAGATGTCATTTACAATAAGGGTCACAAACATCAAATACTGAGTATTTTTCTTCTTTTTTTTTTTGTTTTCTTGTTTTTTGTGTTTTTTGTTCTTTTTTTGTTGTTGTTTTTACATCAGACTGTGCTTTTTACCTGCATTTTTTTTTTGCACTGATATAACCATACAGACATTGCAAGATGCAAGTGTAGAAACTGGAGTTCAAATAAAATTACAGGCAAAACTACCAAATTCCATTGGACGCTGTACATATTT
This sequence comes from Sitta europaea, assembly GCA_013400255.1. NCBI lineage: Eukaryota > Metazoa > Chordata > Aves > Passeriformes > Sittidae > Sitta > Sitta europaea. The sequence continues at coordinate 115,945 of VXBS01004390.1, read as the reverse complement.
ACAGTACCATTTGTTTGGAATGTATTGCCATTTTAAGAACATATAGAAACTTTCTACAGACTATTCCACTTACAGAATACATACACCTTTTAGAAAAAAAGGCAAATATTTATCTTACATGAGACCATGTATATTAAATTTGCGTACACATTATTATTATTAATTATTATTATTAATTATTTTTTACATTACATTTACTAAAGTGATCGTAAGTGCCATCATATCTCAGTAATGAAAACAGATTGGTTTTATGCCATCAGGACTGATGTTTTTTAATTTATTTTTTTGTCTTTTTTCTCTTTTTTTTTTTTTTTTTTTTTTTAATTTACAATACCGTTTTTTTTTTTTTTTTTTTTTTTTTTTTTTTTGTAAATAACTTACAATACCGTTTTATTTGTAAATACTGTGCAATAGACAGAACTATTGAAAGAAAAAATGCAGATGATGAACAGAGGAAAAGCAAGGAGATCAGGGAAGGGCTAGATCAAATCCTGGAGGGTTTTGCATGGAAATTGGGATCATTGGAATGACTCCTGCCTGGATATTGCTTGTTCAGGTGCTGCCCCTGTGGATTTTGGACAGACCCGGGGCAGGGCAAGCTGCAGATCTGCGGGGAGCGAGGCAGAGCCCAGCCCGGCTGGGGGGATTTGGGATGCTCCGGGTGAACACAGGGGGGAATTATCTGCGCTGCCCCTGGGCTGGGCTGGATTTGGGATCAGAGCAGGGCTTGGGACGGGTGGGTGTCAGGGACACCAGGGCTGGGCTGTCACCCTCGGGGGCAGGGGAGGGACTGCGGTTCTCAGCGAAAGCCGGGAATTCGCAGCTGCTCATTACGGGTTTGTTCCCTGCTGCAGCTCCGGGGTGTCCAGCCAAGGAGCTGGCACTGCCCCGAGCCGGCAGAGCTCTGCCGCCAGGACCGGGCGGTTTTGGGGAGCCCTCTCCTCCTCCCAAGGTCTGCTCGGCCCTGCAAGACCCCGAGCTCGGTTTAGGAGCTAAATCCCTGCTGCAGCTCGGAGTTCCTGAAATTCCAGAGGTGCTCAAGATTAAGGGTCCAAGAGCTTTCCGAGCTCTGGATGTCAGTCCTGGGATGAAGAACACTGTCAGGGAGTGATTCCAGAGCCTGGGCCATGTCCCCAGTGTGGATTTCTGGCTGCCAGAGCATCTGTGTGTGACCCAGGACTGACATGGGTGGGAGCCACTCAAACAGCTCAGCAGGGAGGGAAATACCCCGTGGGGTCAGGGTGATGGAGCAGCCACAGCACAGAGGAGCAGCCAGGCCGTGTGCTCTCATGGATTATAAATTGGAGAAGCTCTGCCGTGAGAAAAGCAGGGGATTTTATTTCGACCTGCTGCTGAAAAGGAAGGGCTGGGCTCTGCTTTTTCATTTGCCTATTTGCATTATTAATACATTCTCCGGCAAATAATCCTGCTAATTGCTCTGCAAAGCAACAGAGCCACCCTTGCAGCCCTTGTGGGAAGCAAAAAAGGGATTTCCCATCCCTGTTTTGCAGGCAGAACAGACATTCAGAGCGACACGAAAAGCTGTGACCAGCAATCAGCTTTCACCGAGGGTGACACAGGGAGACCGAAGGGGATCCGGCTGGGAACGGCAGCCACCAGAGAGGGCTGGGAATAACCCCCAAGCCTGTAAAAACCCCGGGAGTGACATTCCTGTGCTCCCCGGCCGAGCACGGGGCACAGGGAGACACTTTAGCCCGGGTGGCAGGTGACTCCGCCGTGCCCGCACACAGGGATGCTGGTGCTGGCGGGCTGCGGGTCCCTCCCGCGGAGCTCGGAGCTGGCAGTGCGACCATTAGCCCTTGATTAGCAATTAGTGATTTTTGGGGGGAGCCTTCTGGCCCCTTGGGTACAGCGTGAAGCACCATTTCACCCCAGCCAGAGAAGCCAAACTGGGTTGGGACTCAGTTTTTACAAGTGCCCATCTCCTGAGTTTGCAGCGGTCCCTGCCTGCCCCGCTCCGTGGCTGCCGGGGGTGGGGGGATCCGGGCAGGGAATGTCCCCCGGAGCACCTCGGCCCTTCCCCAAATTCCTTCTCCTGGGTGTTTTTTGGTGAAGGGATCTGGATGGCTACACGCAAACCGCCCGGACGCTCCGCAGCTGAGATGCAGAAAGCTTCGAGCTGCTGCGAAAGCTTAAAAATCCTGAAAATGGCAATAATAAACCTCCACAACAACAACGACAGCGACAGAAGAATCGATAAACCAATGTAAAGATTTCTGAGTTTTCTCGGGCTTTCCGCCCCCCCTCTTTCCACAAATGACAGAGGGGAAAAAAATCCACACGAAATTTAAATAGATTAAGGATTGAAACGCAGTTACAGAAAGAAACTGAGCAGATTTGATCTAGCCCAAAACTCACGGCAAATGCACCAAGAAACCAGACACAGCTGCTGCAGTGTTTTTATGTACCACATACATACATATATATATATATTTATATATATATATGTAAAATTAAATGCGAAAAGCTACCTTGGATCAAGTTAAGAGTGTGACAAGGGGCAGAAAGTGGCAGAAATCAGGGAACTCGCTGGGTTTCATGGATGGGTTCCAGGGATGCTCGCACCAGCCCCGGCCCAGCACTCCACTCCCACTCAGCCCGGGATTAAGCGCGTATTAAGCACGCACTTAAAGCCTGAGGAGGGTTTAAGCTGGTGCTTAAGAGCTCGGGGGAACGGAGCCGAGCTCCAGCCCCTGCTCCTGCCTCTGGATCTGCGAACAGGAGCAGCTGCCAGGCTCGGGGCCAAAAAAGGGGGAGATGGGAAAAAGGGAAACCTGATAAAAGTGCTAATTAGGGGATAAATGGGTTCTGGACGTGGTTTTGGTCAGTGTCACAGCCTTAATGGTATTTCCATGATATCTTTTTTTTGTACTTAATTCGCTTTACAAGAAGAGCAAAAAAAAAAAAAAAAAAAAAAAAAAAAAAAAAAAATTATTAAAAAATTTTTTTTTTTTTCCCGTGAAACGGGAAAAGTTCAAACTC
>VXBS01004390.1:88942-110011 GCA_013400255.1 Sitta europaea | reverse complement strand
GCCCGGCGGGCGGTGCGAGCGGGGCCGGGCCTGCACCATCTGGATGCCCCCGATGGGGATCATGGGGCACGGCGTCCTGGCGAGCTGCTGCGAGTGCAGCGGGAGGTGGCTGAAGACATTCTCCTCCCCTCGGCCGGGAGCGTGGAGGTCGTGAGGGGCCTGCAGGGGCCGGGGGCAGGCGGGCTGCGGGGAGCCCGGGGAGCGGGGCGGGCTGCGGGGTTCCGTCTTCTGTGCCGGGGGAAAAGAAGAGCTGGGTCAGTGCGGGGCAGGGCCACGGCCTCAGCAGCAGCGGCAGCGCTCGCTGCGAGGGCTGGGTTAGTGTTTCATTCTGGTTTCAGGGAGGTCAGCCCGCTGAGGGAGAGGTGGAGCCCCGAACCTTGAAGGTGAGGAGCAGCACAACCCACAGCGTGTCCCGGCTGGGACAAATATACCCATGGTGTGTTGGGGCACAGACCCAGGGTTTGGGTTGGGCCTGGATCACTGTAAAATCACAGAATTGTTTGGTTGGAAGGGACCTTTAAAGGCCAATTTGTCCAACCCCCTGCCGTGGGCAGGGACATCTTTAACATCCCAGCCCTGTCCAACCTGGCCTTGGGCTCTTGCAGGGATCCAGAGGCAGCCTCAGCTTCTCTGAGTAACCTGTGTCAGGGCCTCCCCACCCTCAGAGTAAAAAATTTCCTCCTTCCTTCCTCTGCTCTGGATCTCCCCTGGTTTTGTTTGAAACCATCACCCCTACTCTCAGAGCTGCCTCTGAAACACTGGGGGAGCTGCCAGTGTTTGCTGCCAGCTGAGCTGCTTTGGATCCCTGTCAGTGCAGGGGGTTCCTGAGAGCCCAGAAGGAGGTTATTTATTTATTTGTTTATTTATTTACTTATTTTCACTGCTTTCCTATAGCAGGATTGCATCCTTACAGCTGCTGAGCTCAGGGATGCTTCCAGTGAGAGGTGGCATCAGGTCCAGCACACCCAGCAGTGGGTCCCCACCACCACCCTCATGGGGTGCTCTGTGCAAATCAAGGGTTCAGACCCTACACTTTACCTTTTCCTCTTTCTCTCTCGGTGCTTCCCATAGTTTCCTAACGTACATCATGGAGAGATATGTGGCTAAACAGAAATGGATTAATTAGTGATGAGGTTATGACTAAATCCCTGCACAGGACTCCCAAGAAGAGGAAGCAACAGAAACTGAAATCAACTTTCAATTAAGATGGGGTTGGAGATAAACTGTGAGGATCCACTGGAGGGCACATTTCTTTGTAGGATTATGGGGAATAATTCCCTGATGCTGTGAGCTGGATCTCTGAAGAGGTGGCAGAGGAAAGCAGCAAAAGAGAACAGGAAAGAGAGATATAAGAGCCACCAAAGGTAGTGTGTGCTGGGTCAGCAGTGACAAGCCCAAACACTGCTAAATGTCACATATCCACAGGAAGCTTTGGCTAAATCACTTCAGGAATGCTGGGAAACCCCAAAGAAATATTTCAGTGGTGCAACAATCACCACAAGGAGACTGCCCTAAGCAGGGGCCAGTGGGAAGAGAGATGGTTGTGGTGAGACTTGGCAGCGAGCCTGACACTGGAACTGAGCTAAGATCATCCTCAGGCTCTGTTTGGGGCCTGATAAACACTCCTCTGGTCTTTCTGTCTCTTGTGGCCTTACCAGGAATGTTAATTTTGCAATGACAGCCCAGCTGTGCATCGTGCTGATAAAGGGGAATTTTTCCATTCAGGTTTTTGCTGTTGCTTTGGAAGCACAGGGAAAAGTGACAGTGGTGGCTCTGGCTGCAGAAAAGGAGCAGGAAACCGAAGCCAAAAGGTAAATTGTGAACAAAGGAGCTGAAAGGTGGGAATGGCAGACAAGCAGGGCTTAAAACATTGTCTCCTACTGTGGATTTGGGAGCTGAGGGGATTTGCTCCAAGCAGAGGCAGCAGGAAGTTACCCTGAAAGAAGAGTTGAAGGATGAGGGTTCCCAGAGCCCTGAGATTCACCACAAGAAATGAATTGACAGGGAAGTGAAACAGCATTAAAGGAAGCCAAGGTTTGGACCTAAAACAAAGGAGAGTCTCTGAGAAGGTGAGACAAAGAGTGGAAAGGAGGAGAAGGAGGCACCACAGGACAGAAGGGTAGCATGGGAGAAGGGTCTGGGGAAGCCCTGGCTCAGCATCTGGGGTGGCAGGGGTTCTGTAAAGGGCTCTCTGCCCAGTGCAGCCCCTGGGGGCTGGAGTCTGTCCCCACAGCGAGTGGATCTCACAATCATCAGCACAACTGGCAGCAGAGCCAGGCACTCCAGCAGGAATGGGAAATATTCCTCCAAACCCCTCATCAATCTGCCTGCAGCACTGGGAGGAACAGGCCATTTTCCTTTACCCACAGGATTTGATTTGTCCAGCAGAGAGATTAAATAATGCCCTGGACCCAGTGGGAAACCCCTCTCTGTGCTGGAGAGAGAAGCGAGATGAAACAAGAGGTGTCCAAACAAACATTTCTCAGCAGCTCCTCCAGCAGAGCTGGCTGTGGGTGGACTGGGGGCTTGGCTGTGGGTGGACTGGGGGCTTGGCCAGGGCTGCTGCAGAGCTGGCTCAGGTCACTGACCCCTGGAAAATGGTCACAGCCCCACCCCAGCCTGGGACACCTCAGGGATGGGAATGATGTTCCCAGCAGCAAAAAGGCCTTAGTGACAATGAATCGTTAAGAGGTTGTCTTTGCTGATTGTGCCAGCAGGACTGGCTGGCTCAGGAGTGGGAATAACCCCGTGGAGAAGGGATAACTCTGTTTCTCTCCAACTGAGAAGGGCAGGACCCAGATAGATGCAAAACCCCCTGCTGTCCCCTGTCCCTGTTCCCTGGGTCACCTGTGGCAGTGGTCACAGAGTCCCTGTGCACTTCTGCATCACAGCCTTCACCAAAACCCATATCAGAGACCACCCTGAGGGGACCAGAGGGCAGCAGCACTTACCAGCTTGGACTCGTAGAGCTGTAAGTTTTTGCCAAAGAACCTGTGAGGTAGAGGCATCGAAGAGAATATCCCGGGCTGGGCTTGATATGAGCTTGGAACTTTGTCCTCTGCTGATTTGCTAGTGCCAGGCAAGTCCTCTTTGCCAGGGGGTGGACACCTGGACAGCTCCAAGCAGCCTGGAGACAAGACTTTCTTCAGGGAGAAGTACCTCAGGGATGCCATCTCTCTGCTGGGCGACGAGTGCCTGGCAGGGGACACTTCTCCGTCTGGGGGGAGGGCTGTCCTCGGGGACAGCTCCCTCCGGGGGGACGGGTGCCTGCTGGGCGACAGCTCGAGCCTTGGGGACACACATCGCAGGGGAGACACCTCCCTCCTGGGGGAGAGGCGCTGGCAGGGGGACAGCCCCCTCCCTGGGGACAGGCACCTCAGGGAGGACAGCTCTGCCGTGGGGGAGAAGCGTTTGGGGGAGGTTTCGTTTTTGGTCAGTAAGTGCTTCCTCGCTATCATTGGTCTGCTGCTGCCACCCCCTCTGCCACCGTCCTGGCTCGGGGACCACCTTTTCCTGGGGGAGGTGTCTTTGGAGGTCGACAGGTCCATGGCCAAGGACATCTGTGGCCTTGTGACAGACTCTCTCTCAGCAGGAGCCAAGTGCTCGGTGGAGGTCAAAGCTGGTCTGTGGAGGCTCAAGAAGCTGTGGCACACAGCAATGTCACTGCTGTCTGCTGACCACTTGCTCTCCAGCCCTGAGGAGGAGGAGGAGGAGGCCTGCTGGCCTTCCCCTGCTTTCGGGGTGCTGGGAGCAGCTTCTTGAGCTGTGGATGTTTCAGTGCCTTCCTCTGGAGAGGACGGGGAGCCCCCTGAAGAGTGCAGCAGGAGGGTGCCGGGTTTGCCTTCCGGCGGCTTCGGCGCTGGCTCGTCTTGGCTCTCCTCTTCCTCCTCGTCTTCCTCGTCCTCATTGTCGTCATCGTCATCAGATTCCTCGAGGTCTGAAAACTGGTGTTCCTCGATGGGCTCAGATCCCTCCCGCCCCTCAGAGTCCTGGAAAAGGTCTTCACTGGTTCCTGGAGGCAAACGCAAAACAGAGAGTGTAAAACACACCTTCAGGGGCTGGTTTTGTGGGAAATCTGCTCACAAAACACACATTCAGGGGCTGTTTTTGTGCTAAATCTCACAAAACGCATATAAGGGGCTATTTCTGTGGTAAATCTGCTCACAAAACACACATTCAGGGGCTGTTTTTGTGCTAAATCTCACAAAACGCATATAAGGGGCTATTTCTGTGGTAAATCTGCTCACAAAACACACATTCAGGGGCTGATTTTGTGGTAAATCTGCTCGCAAAACACATGTAAAGGGCCATTTCTGTGATAAATCTGCTCATAAGCTCTAAGGGCACAAGAGGAGAGAGGACCCAGCTGCTCCTAGGTCTGATCATCTGCTTTGAAGCTGCCTTGCCCTCCCTGCCAACTCCAGTGCTGATGATCCCAGTGCATCCCAGTGGATCCCACTCCACCCCAGTTTCAGTTCCAGCTCTGTCAGCACACACAGCCCTCGGTCCCTGCTGGGCACCTGCCACACTCTTTGCTCCAAAATGCAAAAAAACCCTTTCATAGATGAGAACAGCAGCACCTTCACCCTTCAGTGGGGTTTGATGATTACTTGTGACAGTGGTGACTCCAGAATATCCACAGCTGCCACCAGCTCCATGTGTTGGGCCTTTTCCTGCCTGGATTTCATGACAGGCAAACATCAGTGAGGCAGGACTTTTGCTAAAAATCAAACAGGGTGGAAGGAAGCTCTGTGGATTTTCCCTGTGTAGGGTAAATTCCAGCAGCAGTTTCAGATGCTTCTGTGGGACAGAGGGTTTGGGGCTTTGTAAATCAGAGCTTGTAGGATGACAAAAAAGCAAATTCTAAAAGATTTTCAGTATTTCTGCAGGTTAAAATACATCTCTGTGCTGCTTGCAGGGCCATCAGGCGCTTTCTGAGCTGGGTCCGGAGCTCTGGGTGCTCAGAGGATGATCAGCTGTCCCCGTGTGCAGAGCTGTGGCAGCCCGAAGAGTCCCACAGACCGCTGGATGTCACTGCGGGCCGGCAGAGCCGCACGGCGGGGACACACCAGAGCCGGCCGGCAGCGGGGCACGGGCACCTGGGGGTGACAGCGGGCTGTGACACCTGGGGGTGACAGCGGGGCACGGGCACCTGGGGGTGACAGCGGGCTGTGACACCTGGGGTGACAGCGGGCTGTGACACCTGGGGGTGACAGCGGTGACACTGGTGAGTGACACCTGGGGTGACAGCGGGGTGTGACACCTGGGGGTGACACCAGTGACACCCGTGATACCTGGGAGTGACAGCTGTGACACCTGGGGCTGACAGCAGTGTGTGACACCTGTGGGTGTAAATCTGCTCTGACACCTGGGGGTGACACCTGGGAGTGACAGCAGTGACATCTGTGAGTGACAGTTGTGAGTGACAGTTGTGAGCGATAGCAGTGTGTGACACCTGTGACACCTGTGAGCGACAACATGGGAGTGGTACCTGTGAATGACACTTGTGAGTGACACTTATGAGTGACAGCAGTGACACCTGTGTGTGACACCTGTGGCACCTGGGAGTGATACCTGGGAGTGACTCCTGTCAGTGTCACCTGTGAGCAACACCTATGTGCGACACCTGTGTGTGACACCTGTGTGTGACACCTGTGACAGGTGTGACAGCTCGCAGCCCTGCCGGCCCCTCCGCAGCGCCCAGCCTGGCTCTGTCCCCTGTCCGAGCTGCCCCTGCCGGCAGTGCCAGCAGGGGACAGTAAAGAAGCTGAGCTGGGCATCACCTGCCAGGTGGCGTCAGAGGCGACACGGCCACCAAGAACCCGTGACGGACTAAAAAGTCTGATTAGGTTTGTTTGGAACGCCAGGGCCTGACAAGTGAAGTTCCTGAAGCGCTTGGCATTCCCAGACACGCGGATTTTCCCATGGCTCATTCTCCAGCCAGCCCTGCCCGGGACTGCAGAGGCAACGGAGCCGCCCATAGCGCTGCAAACATCCCGGCGGCTCTCCCTGCAGGCAGAGCTCTCCCGGCAGCTCTCCATACAGACAGACCTCTCCGGGCAGCTCTCCCCACAGACAGAGCTCTTTCTCCCCGCAGGCAGAGCTCTCCCAGCAGCTCTCCCCACAGACAGAGCTCTTTCTCCCCACAGGCAGAGCTCTCCCATCAGCTCTCCCAGCAGCTCTCCCCACAGGCAGAGCTCTCCCAGCAGCTCTCCCCACAGGCAGAGCTCTCCCAGCAGTTCTCCCCACAGACAGAGCTCTCCCAGCAGCTCTCCCTGAAGGCAAAGCTCTGCAAGCAGCTCTCCCTACAAGCAGAGCTCTCCCATCAGCTCTCCCAGCAGCTCTCCCCACAGGCAGAGCTCTCCCAGCAGCTCTCCCCACAGGCAGAGCTCTCCCAGCAGCTCTCCCAGCAGAGGCATTCTGGCCTGCACTGTGAAATCCTCCCCGCTGATGGTGACGGGGGCTGCTGGGCCCGGGCTGTTTGCAAACCCCCAGGGGAACCGAGCTCAGAACAAATATTATTCCAAACTCCCAGCTGTAAGCTGAGCTGTGCATATTTCCTGCTTGGAACTGGCAGAGCTGTGAGCCAGCCCCTGACTGGTTTTTGGTCGGGACAGACAGAGCTGTGCCTGCTCCTGATGCTCTCCTTCCTTTGCCCCAGCCGGGTCAGGGGTCAGGAGTGAAGGCAAAGTGAAGCCAGCCCCAGACCCCAGACCCCAGACTGAGGAGCTGTTTGCATTTGCCACCACAAATTCCAGCGAGGGAAACGTCCCAATGAGTCTGGGGACAGCCCCAGGGAATTGCTTTGGCCTCCTGCAGGCAGGGACAGAGCTCACACCTGAGCCCAGGCTTCCAAAATTCATCCTGCTGAGCTCATGGGGAGAGAAAGGGCAGGGCAGGGAGGGAGGGAGGGATGCAGGAAGGAAGGGGAGAGGGAATTAGTGGGAATGTGTCCTGCTGACAGCTTTGTCTGAGGTTGCATCTCATTCCATGTGTGTTATTTATTCTCCCCAACTGGTACCACCCCAGCGAGCCCAGCCCAGGCAGGAGTGAGGAATTCTTACTCCAATCTCCTTTTATAGTAACACCCCTTGCTTTCTGCTGCCCCTTAAATAGAAATACAAACAATCAAGTGAAATACAACCCCGGTTTAAAATAATCCAGGGAGTTTTAGGAGCTGCTGCTCCCTCCCTGCCTGTCCCTAGAGGAAAGCAAGACAACCTTCCTGTGCTGCTTTGTGTCACGTGGAAATTGGAGCCTTTTTTATGATTGCTATTTAATTAAACCAGCCCATTTAGTTCTTGTTCTGAGCCTCTTTGCAAGGAAGAGGGTGGACACAGGGGAGGGCTCTTTGCAGCCCCTTACCCTGAGAGCAGGGGCTGTGATCACAGCTGGGACCTGGAATTGCTCACACACCTTTCTGCCACTCCTGGGTTATTTTCTCATCCATCCAAACAGCCCCAACCATCAGAGGACAAAATCCCATTTTCTGCCTATCTCCTTGGCTGCTGTATTTGGTATTGACATTTGTGAGCAATGGGCCTGCTCGTGGAGCAGAATATTCCCATTTCCAGCAGGAGTGCAGCGTCGGCTTTACCCAGGTGGGAGAGAAGCTGGGAGGAAGGACAGGAAATGCCCCCTGCCCCCAAACTGCTGCAGGCCCCTCTGTGCCCCCCTGTGTGAGCTGCAGGGGCTCTGTGAGGGCTCTGTGCAGGAACACAGGGGTGTCTCGGGGCACAGGGACCCCGAAATGCCCGAAGGCAGGGATGGCAGCGAGCACAGAGCCCTGCTGGGCACGGGGCAGCACCGGGACAGGAGAGCCCTGAGCTGGCTGAGCCAGCACCCCTGAGCCTGGCAGGGGTGAGGGACTGCATGGCACACTGCCCTGTGTGACACTGTGACACTGCCCTGTGACACTGTGACACTGTGACACTGCCCCGTGTGACACTGTGACATCGCCCTGTGACACTGCCCCGTGTGACACTGCCCTGTGTGACACTGCTCTGTGACACTGTGACACTGCCCTGTGTGTGACACTGTGACACTGCCCTGGGACACTGTTACACTGCTCTGGGACACTGCCCTGTGACACTGTGACACTGCCCTGTGACACTGCCACTGTGACACTGTGACATTGCCCTGTGACGCTGCCCTGTGACACTGCCCTGTGTGACACTGTGACACTGCCCTGTGACACTGTGACAGTGCCAGTGTGACACTGCCTGGGGACAGTGCCACTGTGACACTGCCCTGGGACACTGCCCTGGGACACTGCCCCGTGACACTGCCCCTGTGTGACACTGCCCTGTGACACTGCAGTGACACTGCCTGTGTGACACTGCCCCGTGACACTGCAGTGACACTGCCCTGTGACACTGCAGTGACACTGCCCCTGTGTGACACTGCCCTGTGACACTGCAGTGACACTGCCTGTGTGACACTGCCCCGTGACACTGCAGTGACACTGCCCTGTGACACTGCAGTGACACTGCCCCTGTGTGACACTGCCCTGTGACACTGCAGTGACACTGCCTGTGTGACACTGCCCCGTGACACTGCAGTGACACTGCCCTGTGACACTGCAGTGACACTGCCCCTGTGTGACACTGCCCTGTGACACTGCAGTGACACTGCCTGTGTGACACTGCCCCGTGACACTGCAGTGACACTGCCCTGTGACACTGCAGTGACACTGCCCCTGTGTGACACTGCCCTGTGACACTGCAGTGACACTGCCTGTGTGACACTGCCCCGTGACACTGCAGTGACACTGCCCTGTGACACTGCAGTGACACTGCCCCTGTGTGACACTGCCCTGTGACACTGCAGTGACACTGCCTGTGTGACACTGCCCCGTGACACTGCAGTGACACTGCCCCTGTGTGACACTGCCCCGTCACACTGCAGTGACACTGCCCTTGTGTGACACTGTGACACTTCCCTGTGACACTGCAGTGACACTGCCCTGTGTGATACTGCCCTGTGTGACACTTCCCTGTGACACTGCAGTGTCTCTGCCCACAGCAGTTTTAGACAGGGAGGGATTTTTACCTTCTTCGGCTTCCAGATCCACCAGTGAAGATACCAACACGCCCAGCTCCTGACATTTTTTGCTGTGGGCCTTTGACTTCATGTGTTTAGTCAGATTCCCTGAAAGGAAGCAGAAAATACATTTTACTCAAATACAGCTCCTCTTTTTCCCCACCTTCTTTTCCCCCTTTTTCTTTTGTTTTTGGTTTTCTTTTTCTTTTTGACTGTTTTGATTTTTAATTTTTTTTATTTTTTAAATATTCTTTTCTTTTTTTTCCCTTTTGCAAGCTCAGCTGTCACAACTCTCTCTAAAGCAGACAAAGGTCCCTGACTGTCCCCAAGCCCCTGCCCACTGCAAACCCCTGGTGACACCAGGCCAGGCCCCCTTCCCTCCCTTTGCTGCTGCCCTGGGGGCAGGAGGAGGCACTGGCAGGGCTGTGACACCTTTCAGGTGTTGTGCAGGCTGGAAAATCTGCTGGGACACTCTTTGGGGGCTGGAGGAGGAAAATACCTGGGCTGCTTTCAGCTGTGAGGGTGCAGCAAATGATAAATGGTAGGAAAGGGGGATGAGAAACATCCCAGGGTGGCATCACCCCCAACCTCATCCCAACCCAGCCCTGCCTGCCTCATCTCCCCAGCACCTCTGGGCAGAGCAGTTCTACCCTGGAAATGCTCCAAGAACACCTGGATGTGGCAGCTGGGGCCATGGGGCAGTGCTGGGGAAGGGCTGGGCTGGATGGACTTGGAGGGATTTTCCAGCTTTAATGATTTTATGAATTTACTATAACATGAGGATTTGAGTTTCCAGCAAGAGGGGGAAACCCCTACATTCCTGTTTTCCCTTAAAAGGATGGCTCAGGTGCTCTGGAAACCTTCCAGGAACATGTGCATGTGGCACTTGGGGACATGGGGCAGTGCAGGTGGCCTGGGCAGTGCTGGGGAAGGGCTGGGCTGGATGATCTCACAGGGATTTTCCAGCTTTAATGACTTTATGATCCTACAATAAAGTGCTGGTTTGAGTTCCCAGCAGGAGGGGAAAACCCTGCATTCCTGTTTCCCCCAAAGGATGGCTCAGGTGCTCTGGAATGCACCAAAGGGCCAGGCCAGCTCTGCTCCTGGAGCAGGAGCAGCCTTGGGACCCTCTGGAACTCAGAAAGCTCCCAGTGAGGCTTCCTCGGGGCCGGGATGGGGAGAGCAGCCCCTGGGAGAGGGAGAAGGGGGGTGAGGTCACTGGGGGCTGCTCTGGGATGACTCCTGGGCATCAGAGGGCACCTCACTAATTCTACCTCCCAAATTACAGGCAGGTTAATTAGACACTAATTAACCCCACTGCTAGCCCAGGGAAATGCAGAACAAAGGGGAGAATTTGCTGGAGGGGGAAAAGCAGGCAGGTGGAGCAGACAGAAAAATGAAGGGTAGGAGAATTAAAGCAAAAATGTCCCATTTTCCCTTTTCCTCTCCTACAGCTCTTCCTAAAATCCCAGATTGGGGTTGGGAGGGACCTTAAAGCCCATCCAATCCCATGGACACCTCCCACTGCCCCAGGGTGCTCCAAGCTCTGTCCAGCCTGGCCTGGGACACTGCCAGGGATTTATGGGCTGGGGGGGATGATGAGAAGAAACCTGAGCCCTGCCAAAGGAGTGTTTGAACTCCCTGATGTGCCCTCGGCCTTGCTGGTACTCACACCTGAGGGCACTGAGGAGCACCAGGCTTGGTTTTCTCATCAAACAATAAAAAAGGCAGAGGAAAACCAGAACTCTCCCACTTTATTACAACCTCCAGCCAGGACTGAGCTCCTACAGTCCCAAGTGCCCAGCCCCTGAGCACGGAGCCTCTCTGGCCTCTCCCCCTGCTGCTCTGGGTATCAGGGATGAAAAAGCCACTGTTCACTGGAGCAGAGCATTACCTGTGGTGCCCTCGCCTCTCAGAGAGTGCCACAACCACCCAGCTGCCACCTTGATTTCTCCTCAGCCCATGAATTATTTATTTCAGCCCATTTCATACACAATGGAGCAGCTCCAGCAGGAAAGACCACGAGAGACAAAGGCTGGCTCTATATCCCTGTGTGTCTGGCACCCAACCTGGCCGGGGATTCAGGGGATGTTTAATAAATTGAATGCAGAAAACGGCTCCAAATAAGAGAGATTTATTATTTTCAAGCCTCATGTTTAACTGCCCTTAGCCCCACACTGAGGTGTGAGGATGAGGCCAGCCTGGCTCAGCTCCCTGCTCCAAATCAGAGCCTCTTTCTCCACCCCAGAGCAGTTCTGTCGTGGCCCCAAACCCACCCCGCGAGCCAGGAGTGTGTTCTCAGGGACACCTCTGCTCCAGTGAATCACCGCTGCCTGAAAACGAACAAAACCCATCCAACCAGTCCCAACGGTGGCCTCACAGAACCGGGATTTCATTTTGGAAATGAAACCCAGCAAAACCACGGACTGAGTCAGTGTGCTGCGATCCACCGTGTGCTGCTGCCTGCGCAGCTCTCACCTCCCAGCCCCATCCCTGCTCAGCCACCGCAGCAAAATCCCTCCTGGAGCCTCGCCCAGGGCAGCGAAGTGGCCATCAGCCCCAGGCAGTGCTGCTGTGAGCAGGGTCAGCTGGGTGGGGAGGACATCCCCAGGCGTTCTGCCGGCCCCCAAACCAGCCCATCAACCCCCTGAGCCCCCAGCAGCCAGCCCTGGGAGGGGCAGGAGGGAGCAGCAGGAATTCCCGAGGAGAGGGGGCAGTCCAGTGCCGTGCTCCGGGCTCAGAGCCTCGGTGGCACTGCGAGCTGGCCACCAAGGGACAGTGGCTGGCCACAGCAGTGCCCCTGTGCTGTGCAGCTGCAGGGCTGGGCAGGGCTCCCCGAGCCCTCCTGCACCTCTGCTGGGGCTGACAAGCTGTGCCAGCAGCCGCCAGTGTCACCTCCTGCCCTGCTGGCAGTCCTGGGCAGGGCAGTGTGTGCCTGCTGCCCTCCTTTGCCAGCCCGGGCACTCCCAGCCCCCAGAGCCAACAAATTCACCCCAGGCACCAAAGGACCAACTCATTCCAAGCCTGACCTCCTTCCCCTCCAACTCCTTTTTCCTCTGCTCTCTCTCCCTTCATCCCCCCTGGTCAGACCAGGTAAAGCTGCTGGCCAAGACCGTCCTGCAAAGCTCTGGGTGCAAATTTTGTTGGAGAAATCCCAACAAAAGAGGGATGCTGCATCCTTTTGGGGAAGGGAGACTCAGCAGGACAAAGCCTCATCTGCCCCCTCTGCATCGTTTTAAGGAAATTAAAAGCTGGAGGCTCCTTTGCACCGGCTGAGAAGCTGAGTGATCATCCTGGGAGCACTCTGGAGGACAAGGATATTTATCTGATCAGGGCTCTTCTTCCAGTTTGTGTTTTTTTTCCACCCCTTAATTAACGCTGGCAGGATTAAATGCTCGAGTCCTCCGGCAGATTTCCAGTAAAATCAACACCACTTTGCCTAAGTGAAAGCTGGACCTGAATCCTACAAGGGAACACTCAGAGCTACTTGTTGCCTTGCAGAGTTCTGGCTCCCAAGTTAAAAAAAGGAAAAAAAAGGAAAAAAAAAAAAAAAAGCAAGCCATACAGCATTGCTTCCTTGGAAACCATGGAAAAACATCTTTGAGGGAGCAACAGAGCAGCAGGGAGGCTGGATTTAAATAGCACAGGAATTACACTGAACCCTAAGCAGGTAAGTGGTCCTTATTGGGGATTGTTTACCAAAACCCTCCCAGATTTGAAATAAACAGGCTATATTTAAAAAAATCCTTCAGGAATTCTGGGGAATTGTGAGCCCCAGGAGGAGCAGAGGCGGTGAGAGCACAGCTCCCATTACGCCTGCCCAGAACTATGTGCTGCAGCTGCCTGAGCTCTGCCCGTGCTGGGAGGTCTCCTCGGGACTTAGAGCAGCTTAAATGCCTGTGTTGTTTGGAGAAAGCTGTGACTCGAGGCTTCCAAAAGCACCTAAAGCAGCTTAATAGGGACTAGAAGTGATTTCCCAGTTAAATTTCATGAGGGAAATTAATTTATTTTTTTTTTCCGGAAGAGCCATTATCATATTTTCAAAGGTGACAGAGTTAAAGCAGAATGTGCTGGGAAAATGATCCTGTCTGTGCTGGGGATGCACCATCCTTTCTGTTTCTGCTGTTAAATCTGATCAATTCAGCAACAACCAAAACAAAATCCCACCCAAAAAACCCCAAATGGCCGAGTGCAGGAGGCAGCACCTGACACAAAGAGCCAGAGCTTCACAGCATTAACAATTGTCACGTTCCTCTGGAAATCGTTGGCAAGGAGAGCAGCAGCTTCTGTGGGAGGAGGAGACTGCCCTGGAGCCGGGCTGGGAGAGCTGGGGGAGCTGCCTGGAGAGGAGGAGGCTGCAGGGAGAGCTGAGAGCCCCTGGCAGGGCCTGGAGGGGCTCCAGGAGAGCTGGAGAGGGGCTGGGGCCAAGGGCTGGAGGCACAGGAGGCAGGGAATGGCTGCCAGTGCCAGAGGGCAGGGCTGGCTGGGAGCTGGGGCAGCAATTGTTCCCTGGCAGGGTGGGCAGGGGCTGGGCTGGAATTGCCAGAGCAGCTGGGGCTGGCCTGGAGCCCTGGCAGTGCCCCAGGCCAGGCTGGACACTGGCACAGGGGGAGGGGTCCCTGGGGTGGCACTGGGTGGGATTTAAAGTCTCCTCAATCCCAAACCATTCCTGTGGAAAGAGGGCAGGGCTGGCTGGGAGCTGGGGCAGCAATTGTTCCCTGGCAGGGTGGGCAGGGGCTGGGCTGGAATTGCCAGAGCAGCTGGGGCTGCCCTGGAGCCCTGGCAGTGCCCCAGGCCAGGCTGGACACTGGCACAGGGGGAGGGGTCCCTGGGGTGGCACTGGGTGGGATTTAAAGTCTCCTCAATCCCAAACCATTCCTGTGGAATGTGGGATTCCTGTGGGATTCTGTGATTTTGCTGAGAGATCACTCACACACAGAGAATCAGCCATAACTGATATTCTGTGTCCCAAACAACTCTTCGAAACAGGTTTTTATTTTATATGGGATTTAAATAATGCACAGGCCTTGATTTAGGTTTTGGTGCAGAGCTGATGTCCCCAGGTGAGACTTNAAAAAAAAAAAAAAAGCAAGCCATACAGCATTGCTTCCTTGGAAACCATGGAAAAACATCTTTGAGGGAGCAACAGAGCAGCAGGGAGGCTGGATTTAAATAGCACAGGAATTACACTGAACCCTAAGCAGGTAAGTGGTCCTTATTGGGGATTGTTTACCAAAACCCTCCCAGATTTGAAATAAACAGGCTATATTTAAAAAAATCCTTCAGGAATTCTGGGGAATTGTGAGCCCCAGGAGGAGCAGAGGCGGTGAGAGCACAGCTCCCATTACGCCTGCCCAGAACTATGTGCTGCAGCTGCCTGAGCTCTGCCCGTGCTGGGAGGTCTCCTCGGGACTTAGAGCAGCTTAAATGCCTGTGTTGTTTGGAGAAAGCTGTGACTCGAGGCTTCCAAAAGCACCTAAAGCAGCTTAATAGGGACTAGAAGTGATTTCCCAGTTAAATTTCATGAGGGAAATTAATTTATTTTTTTTTTCCGGAAGAGCCATTATCATATTTTCAAAGGTGACAGAGTTAAAGCAGAATGTGCTGGGAAAATGATCCTGTCTGTGCTGGGGATGCACCATCCTTTCTGTTTCTGCTGTTAAATCTGATCAATTCAGCAACAACCAAAACAAAATCCCACCCAAAAAACCCCAAATGGCCGAGTGCAGGAGGCAGCACCTGACACAAAGAGCCAGAGCTTCACAGCATTAACAATTGTCACGTTCCTCTGGAAATCGTTGGCAAGGAGAGCAGCAGCTTCTGTGGGAGGAGGAGACTGCCCTGGAGCCGGGCTGGGAGAGCTGGGGGAGCTGCCTGGAGAGGAGGAGGCTGCAGGGAGAGCTGAGAGCCCCTGGCAGGGCCTGGAGGGGCTCCAGGAGAGCTGGAGAGGGGCTGGGGCCAAGGGCTGGAGGCACAGGAGGCAGGGAATGGCTGCCAGTGCCAGAGGGCAGGGCTGGCTGGGAGCTGGGGCAGCAATTGTTCCCTGGCAGGGTGGGCAGGGGCTGGGCTGGAATTGCCAGAGCAGCTGGGGCTGCCCTGGAGCCCTGGCAGTGCCCCAGGCCAGGCTGGACACTGGCACAGGGGGAGGGGTCCCTGGGGTGGCACTGGGTGGGATTTAAAGTCTCCTCAATCCCAAACCATTCCTGTGGAATGTGGGATTCCTGTGGGATTCTGTGATTTTGCTGAGAGATCACTCACACACAGAGAATCAGCCATAACTGATATTCTGTGTCCCAAACAACTCTTCGAAACAGGTTTTTATTTTATATGGGATTTAAATAATGCACAGGCCTTGATTTAGGTTTTGGTGCAGAGCTGATGTCCCCAGGTGAGACTTCATGGGGAGAAAAGCTTTAATTTACAGAATTCATTGGGCAGAGGGGTTCATTTTTTTTTTAAAAAAATCGATTATTATCTTTTATCCTTATTGACACATAGATGAAAGGAGTGAATTTGCACATGCAGCCTGCCCATACCCACACAGGCTGTAAAATATCAGCCACCTCCTGGGCCAGCCCCATCCCTTGCAGCAGCCAGAAGCTGATATTCCAGATTCCCAAATGCTAACAATGAGCAGAACTCCCAGGGAGCCTGAGACTTCAGTGGCTGCACTGGCTACAGAAAATCCCAGTGAATATTTCCCTGGAAGTCACCAGTCCTTTGCTTCCAGCCCTGATTCCTGGATTTTTTTCCCTTTCCCTGGAGAGTTCCAGAGCCCATTTGCTCAGTGTTTCCCCTCCTGGCTGGACCATTGGGACATTTTCTGTTCCTGGCCTCACATCCCACGTGATGGCTGGGCAGGAAATCCCTGAGGATCCCTCTGTCCTCACCCCAGGGGACGTTTGTGACATCCCCAGGAGCACAGGGACAACACCCAGCAGCTCCCTGGGGATGCTCAGCCCCTGCTTGGGATATTTTGGAATTCTGCTGGGGTTTTCCATCAGCTGGACCCGCTCTGTGCTTTCCAGAGGAGGCTCAGGCTGCTGGAGCTGCAGTAACAATAAACTGTGTCACCCTCTAAGGGCTAGGGGGGATGCATTTAATACATTTAATTTCATTTATTTAATAAATTCGCATGTGCAGTACCCTCAGTGCTGTCAGGGCATGATTTAAGGACCTGAAAATGAATTTATTGAAGATTCTGGCTGAGCAGTCTGGTGTCTGGGAAGTGTGAGTGGCCCAGACTGTGAAATGGGTGTCTCCAGCCAGCAGGCATTGTGTCCTTTGCACAGCTCCCTCTAAATTCAAGTGAAACTCCTCTTCCCTTCTGACCTCCAGGCAGAGGCAGCAGCAGCCCCTCAGAGCTATTCCAGGCATTTTATTCTGGGGGAACCTGAGAGCAACCAGGACGTGAGAGGGTGATGTGAGGCTGAAGGAGGACAGAGAATTGGGAAAGGGGAATTTATGTTCCAGCACTGCCCCTCATCCAGCCCAGCCCCAGCAGCAGTGAGAGAGGGGAAGGGAAAAGCTCTCCCAACCTTCCTGAAAGGGAAAACCGCTTTTCCTTCATTTCCTTCCTGCCCAGAAAACAATGCAGAAGCTGCTGAACCTCCTTTAAAGCCCCCCTTGGAGGCCACAGCCACAGAGCTCCACGGCAGTGGAGGGAGAGGCACCTCGTTAAAGAGGCACCCTAAATCTGCCCCAGAAACACCAAATCAAACCAATCCCTACAAACCCAACTTCCAAGGCTGTTGTTCCCATCAGCACACACATTAAAAAAAAAAAATCTCATGGATTTGCTTTAAAATAATAATAAAAAAATAAATTTCCCTGCGGTTCTGTAAGCCAAAGGAACAGCTTTGCTTCCAGTGACAGAAAGGCACAAAAAGCAGAAAATTAGTGAATAAGGGGTAAGATTTACATCATTTTCTGTTGCAAAAGTTTTCCCAGTTCTTGGAACATGGATGTGGATTTTCTGGAGTGGGAGGGGGGAGGGTACATTTTAACCATATAAAGATCATTAATAATAATAATAATAATAATAATAATAATAATAATAATAATATCCCATTTAACGACTTCCAGCCTACTCGAGAGTTTAGAGCATTAGATCATGCTGGCGAGATCTACCCCAGCCAAAACGAAACCAGCTCCACAGACCTCCCCCCAGAGCTGATGCTGAAGGCTAAAATTAACTCTGGGAAGCTGATTTCTAAAAAGCTCCGTGTTTGTGCAAGCGCAGAGGGAGAGCTGCAGCTTCTGCATTCTGCCATTCCCAGGGCTGCCAACGCCACCCAGCCCAGGGAGGGGCCAGGCCCAGACAAACCCCTCCAAAAGGAGCTGGGAAGCACGAGCCGTGCCGAGCCCCCTGCCCCGGGTCACTCCTGTTACCGAGCAGAGTTTGAAATGGTGAAAAACCCCGATTTTCCTGCTGCCCCTGCCGGTGATGTTGTAAGTGATCTCAAACTCTCCTCGGTGATAACTCTCCATCACCTGCTGATGCTTTTATCAACGCACACAGGGCTTTTTCCCCCACTCTTCCAGAGCTCCTCGTGGCCCCCAGACAGCTTTTCCCCCATTTCTGGGCAGTCCGAGCCCAGCCCAGGGCTCTGCCCCTCCCAGCGAGGAGCCCTCCTCATGCAATTCCAGGTCGCCATCATGCAACTCTTCATCCACAAATCCCTGATCCAGGGAAGTTCTGCCCATTCCATGCAGCCCGAGGCAAAGGGATCCTTTGCCTTTCAGATCCCAGCAGGGTGTGGATGATTTTGGTTTGGTGGAAGGAAGCATTTCCATGCTCCCTTGCCCATGCCAAGCGGAAGAAGGAACGTGTCTGTTTGCAATGTGCAGCCAGAGCTGACAGATCGTGGCCTTCAAGGGAGCAGAGATGAAGAGCAAAGCAGCCAGAGAGGTGGTGGAGAGGATGGTTTTGATGCCCTCACCCTGGGCAAAAGNGCTGAAGGAGGACAGAGAATTGGGAAAGGGGAATTTATGTTCCAGCACTGCCCCTCATCCAGCCCAGCCCCAGCAGCAGTGAGAGAGGGGAAGGGAAAAGCTCTCCCAACCTTCCTGAAAGGGAAAACCGCTTTTCCTTCATTTCCTTCCTGCCCAGAAAACAATGCAGAAGCTGCTGAACCTCCTTTAAAGCCCCCCTTGGAGGCCACAGCCACAGAGCTCCACGGCAGTGGAGGGAGAGGCACCTCGTTAAAGAGGCACCCTAAATCTGCCCCAGAAACACCAAATCAAACCAATCCCTACAAACCCAACCTCCAAGGCTGTTGTTCCCATCAGCACACACATTAAAAAAAAAAAATCTCATGGATTTGCTTTAAAATAATAATAAAAAAATAAATTTCCCTGCGGTTCTGTAAGCCAAAGGAACAGCTTTGCTTCCAGTGACAGAAAGGCACAAAAAGCAGAAAATTAGTGAATAAGGGGTAAGATTTACATCATTTTCTGTTGCAAAAGTTTTCCCAGTTCTTGGAACATGGATGTGGATTTTCTGGAGTGGGAGGGGGGAGGGTACATTTTAACCATATAAAGATCATTAATAATAATAATAATAATAATAATAATAATAATAATAATAATATCCCATTTAACGACTTCCAGCCTACTCGAGAGTTTAGAGCATTAGATCATGCTGGCGAGATCTACCCCAGCCAAAACGAAACCAGCTCCACAGACCTCCCCCCAGAGCTGATGCTGAAGGCTAAAATTAACTCTGGGAAGCTGATTTCTAAAAAGCTCCGTGTTTGTGCAAGCGCAGAGGGAGAGCTGCAGCTTCTGCATTCTGCCATTCCCAGGGCTGCCAACGCCACCCAGCCCAGGGAGGGGCCAGGCCCAGACAAACCCCTCCAAAAGGAGCTGGGAAGCACGAGCCGTGCCGAGCCCCCTGCCCCGGGTCACTCCTGTTACCGAGCAGAGTTTGAAATGGTGAAAAACCCCGATTTTCCTGCTGCCCCTGCCGGTGATGTTGTAAGTGATCTCAAACTCTCCTCGGTGATAACTCTCCATCACCTGCTGATGCTTTTATCAACGCACACAGGGCTTTTTCCCCCACTCTTCCAGAGCTCCTCGTGGCCCCCAGACAGCTTTTCCCCCATTTCTGGGCAGTCCGAGCCCAGCCCAGGGCTCTGCCCCTCCCAGCGAGGAGCCCTCCTCATGCAATTCCAGGTCGCCATCATGCAACTCTTCATCCACAAATCCCTGATCCAGGGAAGTTCTGCCCATTCCATGCAGCCCGAGGCAAAGGGATCCTTTGCCTTTCAGATCCCAGCAGGGTGTGGATGATTTTGGTTTGGTGGAAGGAAGCATTTCCATGCTCCCTTGCCCATGCCAAGCGGAAGAAGGAACGTGTCTGTTTGCAATGTGCAGCCAGAGCTGACAGATCGTGGCCTTCAAGGGAGCAGAGATGAAGAGCAAAGCAGCCAGAGAGGTGGTGGAGAGGATGGTTTTGATGCCCTCACCCTGGGCAAAAGCCCTACAGAAGCATGGTGGGAGTGAGGTGAAGTGACGGGAGAGGCTGAGCGCCTTCAGCTCTCCAAGGGAAACCTCGGAACGAAGTCAAAGCAAGAGGGGACAAGAAAGGAAATGAATCAGAGACAGCTCCAGGATGGGAGGGAGAGGAAGAACCATCACTGGGATGTGCAGCATGAGAATCTGGCCTCGAACTCGGTATCACTTCCCGTTGTCCCCAGTGCCAGTGAGCAGCAGCACGTTGGCACCCAGAAATCCCTGCCAGCCTTCCCAGCAAAGCCACCGGCTCCAGGCACCGCCCACCCCGGGCACTTCCCTCGTCCTCCCGTGTCCCCCCTGGGCCAGCACACGTGCCACAGAGCACGCTGCACCCCCTGCCTGCCCACAGCCTGGGTGACACCGCCTGGCTGGCACCGGGTCCTCCTGGGCTCCTGAACCCTCCCGGCTGTGTCGCCCCCTGAGACTGATAGAGCTACAGACAGTGGGTGTTTCAGAACGTCCTGAGCTGGGAGGGACCCGCAGGGATCACCCAGCCCAGCTCCTGTGTGGGACAACCCCCAACCCCCCCCGTGTGCCCGAAGCATTGTCCAGAGGCTCCCTGAGCTCACGTAGCTCTGCCAAGCTGTAACCAAGAACCCGAGCCCCACACTTGCTGCCTCATCCCAAGACTTGCTGCCACCAGAGATTTGTCCAACCCACAGTGCCAGACCCCTACAAGGAGTGAAAGGCACCTGGGCACCTCTGGCCCATTTGGGAAGTCCCCTTCCCCATTTCTCTTGGAATAGACTGGGTTATTTCACGGGGCTTGCAGGCTCCTGCCAGGACCCACTCACACCCTCCCTGAGGCCATGGCAGAGAACACCTGGTGGCATTGATGGCTCGATGTCCTGGGATGGAGGCCTTTAGGGAAGAGGTCCATTGATGTGATACAGAGAATGTGGAAGCCACATGCAACTGCAGGGGATGAGAATGGGCAGATCTGGAGAGCACCGGCAGGAAAAGCCACCCCGAGCCAGGATCCAGGGGCTCAGCCAGGAGCCTGGAGCTCCTGCTCTTGCTCTGGGGTGCTTTTGTTCAGAAAGCCCTGCCAGGGAAGCTGCATTTCAGGACTTTTCCCTTGGAGAAGCACAAGGAGGATGGCAGGGACGCTCTGCTGCAGCCTGGCTTAACGCAGAGCCGCTCCTCTTCTGAAAACACCAACCAATTTCCAACTCCCTCATCCCCCTCCCTCCAACTCCGGGGCTTGGGCAGCCCCTGGGAATGCCTTCCAGAGCCCCCCGCTCTGAGCAGAGGAGCTGGCAGCTGGCTGTGGCTTACCTTTGGTTTTAAAAGCAAAGTTACAGTACTTGCAGACGTACGGCCTGACGTCTGTGTGCGTGCGAATGTGTTTCTTCAGCATGCTGGGTTTCTTGCAGCGAATTCCACACTCCTCACAAACATACTTCCCTCTTCCACGGCCTCGCACATACACATACTCTTCGTTTGATTTGTACCTATGAGCAACAGGGGGCGTGATAAAGGGGAAAAAAAAAAAAAAAAAAAAAAAAA
>VXBS01004390.1:75354-88924 GCA_013400255.1 Sitta europaea | reverse complement strand
AAAAAAAGAAGATTCCCACCTCAACAGAAAGAAGAAGTCACAACTGTGCTGGGTTAGTTCAGTGTGTTATTGACACCACAGGTCTTGGCTGCTGTTTGGTAGCTCTGGGCAAGTAGGCTAAATGCAAATTATCACCCAAAGCTCGTGCCCAGGTGCCTCCAGATGCCTGATTCCTGTGCTGGGGTGTTCTCCTGCCCTGCACCTGCTGCTCTGTGCACACCAAGAGCCCAGAGCTGAGCTCAGTCACGGGGACACCCTCTGTGCTGGTGCCCCGTCCTCAAACACAAACAGGCACCCAGGCTGGGATGGACAGGGTTGGGCCCAGAACAGGCTGGACAGGGTTTGGCCCAGAACAGGGTTTATCCCAGACCAGGCTGGACAGGGTTTATCCCAGCCCAGCCCAGGTTTATCCCAGCCCAGCCCAGCCCGGCTGCCTGTCCCTCCCTGTGTTTAACCCCTGCCCTGCCTGCCTCTGCAGGGGCTGGGGATGCCAGCCCAAGCTCCTGGCACAGCTCCTGCCCCAGGGCTGCAGCAAGAGCCACCTGAGGAGTCACTGATGCCACAACCCCCCCGTGATCCCTGCACAGCCTGAGTGAGACACTCAGAATGGACACAAAGAGAAGAAAACATCCTTTTCTTTTTTATTTTTAATAAATAAATGGTGCTACTGCTTAATATAAACACTGCAGACTCCAGGCTCTTTTATCTTTGGCACAGGACCACGATTTAGGTTTACCCAAGAGAATGAGACTGGTCATCCTTCCCTCCCATTATATATTTTATTTTCTGTCCAGGCATTAGTGCATGGGGAAGGCTGCAGGATGGGGGGTTGAAAAACCCTTGTAAGACTGAGACAAATCTTTCAGCCTCCTGCTGCTCAGCAAATGAAGTCTGCAATTTCCTGTACTTGCAGCACAAGAAGAATAAGGTAACACGAAATTGCTCCCCTCAGATCTTAAAGAGGCCAAATTTTTGAAGCATGGCACTTCTTGCAAGTCATTTTTCTACCCAGGAGGAATTAAGCCTGGTCTTCACAAATCTCCAAACATCCACCCTGGAAAAATCAGGCTGTCTAAAGCCTCTTAATAGGAGATCCAAAGGCATCCAACACCATCAGTCAGGTTTTAGTGTCTTCCCAGTGAAGCCTATTCCAAACCAGAAGAGTGAGAAAACAGCAGCCAGACCGAGGAGAAACTGGAACAGAAACAGCTGCACTGGAATCACCAAGCGAATGTAGAATAAATACTAATATTTATGTATTTATAACGTAGAAAACCAACAGGGGTCATTTAAAACTGAGTAAAAAAACCACCCAAAGACCCCCTGGAATTGCCAGGATGGGAATGGCCCGGGGTGCACCCAGGGAACCCCTCCCACTGCCTGGGGGTGCCCCTGCAGGGACCCTGCAGCTCCCCACGCTGCCTCCCTGTCCCCTGGGAAGAGTCCAGGCACTCCCAGCTCAGGGGGGAGTGTGGGGGAGCTGCAGCTGGGATTCAGGATGTTCCTCCTGGGAGCAGGACGTGGGCTGGGGCTGAGCCCTGCCAGTCCCAGCTGAGCCCCTGGCTCTGTCTGGACAGGGGATGCTGGGGGGGATGAGCTGCTCCTGAGGCAGGGCTGAGGTCACGGGTTCAGGTTTGGACATGGCTTAGAGGAAAGAGAGATAAACTGGGTGTTTAGGCAGCCCCAGGCTGCCCCAGTAGCATAAAGCAGGTTTTGGTGTCCAGCAGCTGTGTGTGGGGGCACAGTTTGTGTTTCTGCCCTTCAGCACCAGCAGGAGTTGCTCAGCACCAGGGTCACCTGGTGGCCCAAATGCTTTATTTCATCTGCTGAGACTGAAGTCACAGCAATGCCACCCCATCGTGCCGTTCCCAACCATCAAAACCACCAAAAACCCTAAAAAACCCTAAAAAACCCAACATCAAAAGCCATCATCACAAGGTTCTCATCATCTGGCCAGAGGGGACTGGGCTGGTGTCTGCAGACACCCAGTCTCCATCCCAGTATGCCCAGTTCTCTCCATTTAACCCTGAAGAGTTCCAGGGCAAACATTTGTTTGGCATGGTTGATGTCCTCTTTCTGTTCAGTCAATGTTAAAGTGTCAGAAGGAGCAAAAGGAACCAGAAATTCTGATTTTTTCCAGTCAGGTTTGTATTGCAGGCTTCTCTCTCTGCCTCCTTCCTGCCTGTCAGTGTGCTGGGAACCACCTGGCCATTCAAAACCTGGAATTGCTCCTCTATCAGCCTTGTACTTGCACTGCCCTTAATTACACCCTCCCATGGAAATGTTTTTGTGTCCCTTCCTCAGCCTCATCAAAGCCATTGGGGCTGCATTAAAAGGGACACGTGATTTAATCTGGAGTTGGGCATTGCACTTTATCTGACACTCTGCCAGGCTTCAGCACAGATATTCCCCCACAGCTCCTCGAGACCACGTGGAAAACAGGCAGGGAGAGGGGAGAAGGAGGAAAAGCAAGTTAAACCCAAGGAATACTGACCCAAAAGGAGGAAGGCAGGAGGTGACAGCCCTGCTCTGAGGGCTGCAATAGATTTGTGGACAGAATTCCTTCAGTGTGCTCCTGCTTTCCCTGCTCCTGTGCCTGTGTGATGTGCAGCACAAGGATCAGGCAGGCACAGCTCGCTCCCTGTGAAGATTCAGCCCGGATTTACCCCGAGCCCGGCACCTTCCCCACCCCACCAGGTTTGCTGCCAGCAGATCCCGTGGACAGCCCAGCTGGGGTCAGCAAACCTGGGCTTCTCTCCCAGAGCACTGCCAGAGGACAGGGCTGGATGGGATTTTGGGAAGGATTTGTTCCAGAGCTCTGTGGAATTCTTCACCCATGTGCCACACTCCCCCCGGCGCTGCAGTGACCTGGAACACAGGGGGTTAATGGTCATTACAAGCCCAGACAGCAATTCAGGGAACAGTCCTTCCAAACAGACACACAGAAACCAAAACTCAGCGACTTGAAGCATTTTTGAGAGGCTCTTTGGTGTGTCCTGCTGGCAGATTTTGGGCCAGCACTGCAACAGGAGGAGCCAGCACAGCCAGTGCTGCTGTCACCCCCAGAGCACCAGGGACCTGATGGCCTCAGATGGGCCCAGAATCACTGTCAGGAGGCACAGGAAACCCAGCAATGGGAAAACACAAACCTGGAGAGAGCTTTGTCTCAGCTCCTTCCCTCCAGCTGAAACCCAAACCCGTGTTGCATTTATTCCTTTGCAGCCTGCAGTTCTCAGTGTCTGCTGGTACAAATTCCCAACCATCCTTTTTAGCCACAAACACTTCTTTTTTTTTTTTTTTTCCCCTCAGTGCTGTGAGCCACATCCAAAATCTCCATGTGGAAGAAATGGAGAAGACCTGGAAACCACAGGATAAAAGCTTGGACAGCCAGGGGGAAGGAAGTTTGGTGGTTGGCAGGCAGGGAGGCAGAGCAGGTTTCTGAGGGACTCATTGCTCACAGCTGGGCTGGATCCCCCCTTCCCTCCTGCTTCCTTTTCCAATTTATTTTAAATTCCACCAGGATTTTACCTTGCCTTGCAAAGGCTTTGCTGATGTGACTGTGCTGGTCACAACCTGATCACAAGTTGTTACATTTTAATTATTAAGGTGAACAGCCTCAATTCTGTGAATTTTCATGATTGAAGCTGATGCTGTATCAAAGAACACCCCAGGACGCCTTCACAGCAACTGAAGAAGTATTTCCTTGGCTGGTTTTGACATTTGGTGAAGTCCCTCGTTTGTTTTTTGGATTTTGGGTGCATGGGAACAGGAATGGGATATCTGATCCCTGCCCTGAGCTGCTGGGTTTGGTTCCCTGTCAAGTGAACCCAGCCAGGCTCCAGAGTTGCTGCCTTTGGTGTCAGATTTTGGGTTTATTGATGGCATATTTCATCTGTCACCAGGCTGCCCACTCAGCTGCCTTGGCTAGATCCTTGGGAAGTTCCTGACAGGCTGCTCTGGGATTAACTGAGCTCAGTTATGCTTTAAAAAAAAAATAAAAATATATATAATTATGCAAAATTTGCCAGATCAGGGATAAATGTGTAACTACCACACCACCACTAATTACTGATCATTAATTGCCTTCCTCCTGCCCCCCTGGCACACGATGAGCACTGTGAAGCTGAGTGTGCAGCAGAGCTCTGGCACCTGAGGATGGCCACACGCAGCCAGACAGTCCCTGGGAGCTGTGCCCTCGCTCGTGCCAAGCTCCAGCAGGGCAAGCACAGGGATCCCCCTGCACACCCCACAGCAGACAGCACTGTCTCCAGCTTTCTAAAAGCACCACAACCCACTCCAGCATCCCCATTTTCCAGACAGGGATATTGCAGCGAGACAAAGAAGGCACTTCCAGAGAGCACTGGGTGTGGGTCTGGCACAGACATTTCCTTTTCCCTGCAATAATGGATCCCTACAGCCAGAACCTGCTGCTCTCCAGTGCAACTGCAGCAGAGCTGGGTGAGCCCCCAGCTCCCAGGGACACACCACGGGCTGAAGGGGTGACTGTCACCACCACTGTGCCCTCAACCAGGATATCCATCCTGGAGGGTGTCCAGCCTCCCTGGATTCCTGGGATTTCCATCCTGGAGGGTGTCCAGCCTCCCTAGACTCCTGGGATTTCCATCCTGGAGCATGTCCAGCCTCCCTAGACTCCTGGGATTTCTCTCTGATGGATGTTCAGCCTCCCTAGACTGCTGGGATTTCCCTTTGAAGGATGTTCAGCCTCCCTGGACTCCTGAGATTTCCTTCAAAAGGATGTCCACCCTTCCTGGACTCCTGGGATTCCCCTCTGGAGAATGTCCAGCCTTCCTGGACTCCTGGGATTTCCCTCTGGAGGATGTCCAGCCTCCCTGGACTCCTGTGCCCTTCAGGATGGCTTCCCAAGGGATTCTGCCAACCTAAAATCTGCCCTTGGGGAGCCCAAGGTGTTCTGCTTCCCCCTCTCCTTCTGCACCACAACTGCAAAATCCAGCAAGAAACCCTAATCCATGAATAAATGCAATAAATGCATCCTTGAATTCCTCTCAGCAGGAATTCAAGCACAGACAGGAGTAGGAGGAGGAATTTTATGGCACTGCAAAAAAACCCCAAACAAAGCAAAACCCAAAAATTATCACCCAGGCCTCAGTGACCCTTCCTGCTTTTTATCCTGTCCCTGGTGGATCCCCAGAGCTCAGCCTCTACCTAAGGCAATTTTCCACATTTCTCTGAGTGGGAAACCTTAAAGTGGGAGTGTCCCCAGAGTGCCCTCCTGGTGAGCACAGCCCTGCCAGCACGGCCCCGCTGGCACCAGGGCTCAGTGGGACACAGCAGCTCCTCAGAACCACGGCCAGAGGTGGCCAAGGCTCTGCCCAGCAGCAGATCTGTGACTTTCCAGCTTCCCTACTGTCAGAACCCAGGCTGTCTCTGACAGTCCTGGATGATCCCAGCTCCAGCCTGGGGGCTCCAAAGCCCTGGCAGGGGGGTCAGAGACTCCTGGGGCTTTGAGTTTGACCCATGGAACAAATTACCACCTTTGAGTGAGGAACTAAAAGTCACAAAGCCCTAGATAGCATGATAGTAGTAGTTGTAGAGTGGAAAGGGAAATTTTTGGGATCTTACCATAGGGGCTCAGGGGGTAAGATGGAGGGACTTGGGCATTGTGCTGTCCTCCTTCCTTCTTCTCCCTAACCCCATCTCCTTGGGGATGGTGGCACTTGGGGATTGGATTGGAGTAGAATGGAACTGTCTGACACAGGTGATGGGCACTGGATCATCACTGTCAATAACTAACATGGAATTTGTAGTATAAAAATCAGTGCCTGCCCCTGGGGCAGGGTGTGTGCCTGGGGCTGCCCTGCTGAACAGACCTGGGCAGCCCAGACAGAAAATATCTGAGATAAGAAACAATAAAGCAACCTTGAGAGCAACAGCCGAGGACTTTTGACTCATTCATTCAGCAGCAGGGCTTGGAGACAGCAGGATTTGTATATCTGGGAGTCGTCCTGACCAAAGCAACCCCCGAGACCCTACAAAATGTGGGCACTGGCAGAGTCCATATTTCACTGGAGAACCCCACAGGAATTGCTGCAGAACACCAGGACAGGGGCAGGGCAGTGCCACCAAGTCCAGGGACATCTCTCCTGATGGGATCCCATCACTGTGTCTAGGGTTGGGGGTTTTTTTTGTTTTTTTTTTTTCCATTTCAAAATCCAAATGGTGCCAGCAAACCAGAAAAACTGGGAGAGAAATAAGATGTGTGGTGAAGGGGGTGGATGGAGAGGGAATCTGGGAGGAAAGCACACAAAAAGTGAACGATTGTGCTGAAGGACAGACAGGAAAAGGTCCAGGGATGGGGGGATGGTCTGGAAAGGGCATGGCAGGGTCAGGATGGGGACATTTTATATGGACAGTGATCCTGAGAGCTGCACAGCGAAGCCAAGGAGTGGGAAATTGCAGCTAAACGTGGAATGTCCTCAAGGAGGTGTCCCCTGCCCAAATTTAGGATTGAATGCCCGCTCAGCCCTTGCAGCCCCTCCCTGGACACTGCTGGCTGTGGACCTGTCACCAGGCACTGACACCTCTCCACAGCCACAGCCGCCTGCAGAGGGGGGAACCACAGAAAACACCCCCAGCAACACCAGTGCACCCGAGGAGCTGAGCCTGGGGCAAAAACACACCCAGAGAACGACTTGTAATGGCATTTCTCCCTTTTGACGGGGGGAGCACTGTGGGCTGCCGGGAGGGGGATCTGGGAGTGCAGGAGCTGATCCAGAGCAGCTGTGCCTGATCCCTGATCCCTGATCTCTGATCCCTGATCCTGTGCTGATCCCTGATGCTGCACCTAATCCCTGATCCTGTGCTGATCCCTGATCCCTGATCCTGTGCTGATCCCTGATCTCTGATCCCTGATCCCTGATCCTGTGCTGATCCCTGATCTCTAATCCTGTGCTGATCCCTGATCCCTAATCCTGTGCTGATCCCTGATCCTGCACCTAATCCCTGATCCTGTGCTGATCCCTGATCCCTGATCCTGTGCTGATCCCTGATCCCTGATCCTGTGCTTGATCCCTGGTCCTGTGCCTGATCCCTGATCCTGTGCTGATCCCTGATCCCTGATCCTGTGCTTGATCCCTGATCCTGTGCCTAATTCCTGATCCTTGATCCTGTGCCTGATCCCTCATCCTGATCCTGATCCCTCATCCTGATCTGTGATCCCTCATCCTGTGTCCGACTCCAATCCTATCCCTGATTCCTGATCCTGGAGCTGCTCCTGCCAGAGTGTGGGGTATCCAGGAGGGACCCCGAGTGCCAAAGGGAGCTGGGGCTGAGCTGGGCTGGGCTGTGCTGGGCTGAGCTGAGCTGGGCTGGGCTGAGCTGGGCTGGGCTGGGCTGAGCTGGGCGGGGCTGGGCTGGGCTGGGCTGTGCTGGGCTGAGCTGAGCTGGGCTGGGCTGAGCTGGGCTGGGCTGGGCTGAGCTGGGCGGGGCTGGGCTGGGCTGGGCTGTGCTGGGCTGAGCTGAGCTGGGCTGGGCTGAGCTGGGCTGGGCTGGGCTGAGCTGGGCGGGGCTGGGCTGGGCTGGGCTGTGCTGGGCTGAGCTGAGCTGGGCTGGGCTGAGCTGGGCTGGGCTGGGCTGAGCTGGGCGGGGCTGGGCTGGGCTGGGCTGTGCTGGGCTGAGCTGAGCTGGGCTGGGCTGAGCTGGGCTGGGCTGGGCTGAGCTGGGCGGGGCTGGGCTGGGCTGGGCTGTGCTGGGCTGAGCTGAGCTGGGCTGGGCTGAGCTGGGCTGGGCTGGGCTGAGCTGGGCGGGGCTGGGCTGTGCTGGGCTGGGTGATGCTGGGTGGGTGGGAAGCTGCAGGGCCAGAGCAGTTCCGTGTTCCTCCTGTGCCTGAGTGCGTGACCCTGTTGGGGCCGCAGCATCCTCCACTCCCACCGAGTGGAAGCACAGTCCTGCTCCTTAGTCAGGCTGGGATCGCGGAATTGTCACAAGCACAGAGCCCGACCCCCACGGGCTGCACCCCGGGGCTGGCCCTCAAATGCACTCAGGGAGGGGAGCAGGGAGGAAAAATGGAAGAGCAGAGCAAGGAGAGAGGATTTCAGCGAGACACGAGTGCCCTGTCCCTGCCAGGAGCTCGGCTCCAGCCAGAGCGTGCAGAGCTGTGCTGATTGTGCACACCCTGATACCCCTGCGGGGCTAACCCCCATTAAATCTAATTTAAAGAGCAGACAGGCAATGCAGGAGCTTCCCCGACCTCGGTGTGAGGACTGGGCTGAGTGTCCCAGCACCCAGGTGAGGCCACACCTGAGCAGAGAGCTCCTGCAGAGCCCTGGAACCCAAAGTGAACCCAGACCCTGCAGAGCCCCCAAACCCAAACTGAACCCAAACTCCTCACCCAGCACCACAGGGACAGGAGGAGGGAAGAAGAAGCA
Source organism: Sitta europaea (assembly GCA_013400255.1). Classification (NCBI taxonomy): domain Eukaryota; kingdom Metazoa; phylum Chordata; class Aves; order Passeriformes; family Sittidae; genus Sitta; species Sitta europaea. Next base: position 80,519 of record VXBS01004390.1, on the reverse strand, counting down.
TAGCCCAGAGCTGCTGCAGGGTTTGCAATGCCAGGGGTGTGATGGTGGCTGCCTCCACCTCTGCAGGCACATTTTTGAGGGTTTTTAGATGTTTTGAGGATACATTAAAGCTGCATCACTGCTAAAGCAAGGCTGGGGGGTGTTGCCTCCCCAGCAGGACTCAGCCAGGTTGGACCAGGGCACAGAGGTTCCTGTGGGTGAGCACTCACACTCAGCCCCCGGCACTGCTCCAGCAGCTCCCTCAGAAGAGCAAATAGAAACAGAATAAAACACGAGATAAAAAAAGGAAAAAAAACCACCCAGCGACTCATCCAGCTGCTTCATGAAATATTCACAGGGAAAGTCTAGCACAGAAATCCCCACGGATCTGTGTCACTGCCAGCTCTGGGCCCCCCCTGGAGGGACTGACCAATTTCTGGACAGGTGACATTGATGACCAGGGCTGGCACAGCCACTGCTGCCTCTGCAAACGGCTCCTCCTGCAGCTCCTGCAGCTCCCACAGCACCTGGACCTCCTGCAGCTCCCGCAGCTCCCGCAGCTCCTGCAGCTCCTGCAGCTCCTGCAACTCCTGCAGCTCCTGCAACTCCTGCAGCTCCTGCAGCTCCTGCAGTGCCTGCAGCTCCTACAACTCCTGAAGCTCCTACAACTCCTGCAGCACCTGCAGCACCTGCAGCTCCTGGACCTCCTGCAGCTCCTGCTCCCACTGCTCTGGCTCTGGAGGCCACTGCTGTCCCTTGACCCCAGGCTGCTCTTGTCCCTCTGTCACTCATCCCAGCTCTGACTCCTGGCCTCATTCCAGGGCTTTATTCCCAGCACTGCCTGCCCTCCCTGCAGGAGCTCACCTCAGAGCCTCTGTGGCACTTGTCCCACCAAAGAGATCCCAAAATTCCAGAATAAATTGTTCTGCATTGAGGTCAGTTATAGAAACAAATCCACAGGAATCCCCGGAGCTGCTGCAGGGCTGGAGCCCCTCTGGAGCCAGGCTGGGGGAGCTGCGGGAGCTGCCTGGAGAGGAGGAGGCTGCAGGGAGAGCTGAGAGCCCCTGGCAGGGCCTGGAGGGGCTCCAGGAGAGCTGGAGAGGGGCTGGGGCCAAGGGCTGGAGGCACAGGAGGCAGGGAATGGCTGCCAGTGCCAGAGGGCAGGGCTGGCTGGGAGCTGGGGCAGCAATTGTTCCCTGGCAGGGTGGGCAGGGGCTGGGCTGGGATTGCCAGAGCAGCTGGGGCTGCCCTGGAGCCCTGGCAGTGCCCCAGGCCAGGCTGGACACTGGCACAGGGGGAGGGGTCCCTGGGGTGGCACTGGGTGGGATTTCAGGTCCTTCCAACCCAAACCATTCCATAATTCTAATGATGTGATATTTCCAAATTTATATTAATTTTTTAACATCAACAAATGCATTTTATCATGAATGTTCCCAATCACTGGAAGGGGGAATGAGGAGCTTTTTGGCACTCCTTGGAACATTTTGGAGTTGGTTAGACAGGAACTGCAGTCAGAGCTACAGAACATTGGGATAGAATTTATTTGAAGAGGAGTTTATTTTAATAAACCTGGTGACTTGAAGACCCTTCCACTGACCAGGTGCCCCTGCTCACTGGTGCTGGTGGCCACGGACCCTCCCGGATCCTTGTGTTTCCTCATGGATCCACTTGCATACCCCAGTGACAGGAGGGAATTTCCAGCCCTAATTTGAGTCAAATTTGTAAAGTATTTCCCAAGATGACCCAAAAGCATTTCCCTGGTGCTGCTGCCTCACTTGAGCAAGCTTCAAAAGCTGCAACTCCTTTCTCCCAGGGCAGTAATCCAGGGATTTGTGGTCATCCCCAGCTTCCCCTCAGCCAGCTCCAGCAATGCTGACCCCGTGGTTATTAAGGGATGGAACAGGAAACACTGATTTTTCTGTACAAATGAGCCACAAAACTGCCTCAGACCGGACCCCTCCTCTGGGCTCTGTCTGCTTTGTCACATCCTTTTGTTTCCCTCTCGTCCCACGGGGGCTCAGCTGCTCTTCCTGGAAGTTTTGCTGGCGGATTTTGGCCGGGGTGCTCTGGCAGTGACCTCCTGCCCCTCCCCTCCCACTGCTCCCTCGGCTCTGGGAGCTCCACGGGAGGAGCCCCTCAGGGCTGATGAAAGGAAAGAAAACTTCCTCTCCAGCAGCACAGGCTGGAGGAGCTCTCCTTGGGGATTGTCCCTCTCTGAGAAGGGGCTGAAACCACCCTGGGGGGGCCAGGGCTTGGCCAGGGGTTGCTGGTCAGGATCTGTGTTTATCCCCAGCCTTTTGCTCCTTAGCAACAGAGACCCAAACATTTCCCCTTCCAGCAGCCCCAGCCCTGCAGGGAATATTGGATTTCCTCTTCTCCAGCAGTGCCAGGAATACCCATCCATGACCTGAACATCCCAAACCCCTGCCAGTAATTCCCAACAACCCAATCCCCATCCAAGGGCCGGCCCTGGGACGCTCTGGAACAACAGAAGGAAGGGCCTGGATTGCTGAGGATTTGGGATGTGAACTTGGCACCCTGCACATGGTGGAACAACCCCTTCAAACATCTGATTCCCAAACACCTTCATCAGCCAGCCTGGACACCCCGCTGCCAGAGCCAGGAGAGGCTCCAGGAGAGGCTCCAGGAGGAGTGCCAGGAAGAGTGCCAGGAGGATCTCCAGGAGGATCTCCAGGAGGATCTCCAGGAGTTCCAGGAGGATCTCCAGGAGGATCTCCAGGAGTTCCAGGAGGATCTCCAGGAGGATCTCCAGGAGTTCCAGGAGGATCTCCAGGAGGAGTTCCAGAAGAGGCTCCAGGAGGAGTTCCAGGAGAAGCTCCAGGAGAGGCTCCAGGAGATGCTACAGGAGGAGCTCCAAGAGGAGCTCCAGCAGAACCTGGTGGGGAGCAGCAGGATGATTTTCCAGGAGAAATGGTCCCCTTTGGAATCTCCCCCCCTTCCCTGGGTGGGGCTGGCAGCCCTCTGAGGTTTCTGGGGTGTGCAGTTCCCGAGGTGCTGGAGCTCAGCCCGTCCTCGCTGGCACCATCCCGGCAGTTTCCCAGGATGATCCTTCTGGGATCCATCCTTGGCTCTGCTGGAACACAGAGGGGAATCAAAACAGTTCCACGAGTCTGACACCTCCCCAGGCACAGCCCAATTCCTGAGGGAAAGCTGCTAGTCCGTAATTACAATAATTAATAATGATAGGCTGGGTTTATTTCTGCAGCACGGGAGCCAAACAGCCTCTGGCTCTATTGAACGTGGCAAACCAAGCCCAGCAGACCCATCCCTCTCTTCCTGAGGTACCAAAATCTACAACAGCACAGGAGAGACAACCTGAGAACCAGCAGCAACAAAAATCCTCAGAAAGTACAAAAAAAATATCAATTTCTGCTGGCTTCTTGCCCTCATCACCACTGGGTGTTGATGGCTGATGAGTTTCTGATCTCCAGATATAAATACCAGTGACAGAATTCCCAAAGCCACTCAGGTTATTACAGCCCCTGGACACCCCAGAGGATCTGATGGATTGGGCTGGGATTATCACCTGTGAGCAGCCCAGCCCATCAACCTTCCTCCTGCTCCCAGCACCGGGGGGCTGTGATCATTAATGACATTCTGTACCTTGCTCTGGTGGGGACAGAAAGCCTCAGACACAGCCCAGGCCCTTCCCCATCCCTCAGCCTGGATCCAAGACAAACCAATTTGCAGGAACGGATTCAATTATTTCTCATTTCCTGCCTCCTGTCAGAGCAGAGCGAGGAAATGAGGACTGGTCCCAGGGAGGCCTGAGATTCCATCAGTCCCTCTGGACAGCAGCAACTGGAGGAGAGAAAGTTTTGTCCGACCCCAATTTCAGCTCAGTTCCACACAGGTGAGAGATTCCAGGTGAGCTTTGGACTAAGGGAGGGGGGGTTAAAGCCTGCTCATCCTCAGTAGCACAGAGGAAGCACCTGGGCTGTGGAACACCTGGGAAGAGGCTCCAATCCTCATTCCTGCTGGATCTATGAGCACCAGGACGGCTCCTTAGTGCTCCCAGCGCCAAAATGTGCATCCCAGTCCAGGCTGGTGGAGAGCAATGCGGGCTCACCCATCCCAGAGGAATCCTTGGAGGAATTCCTGCTGGGCTGGCACCCGAGAGCCCTGGCTGACTTTTCCCAGCCTGTCCAAAATCCTGCACCCCAGAGGATGAGCCCCCAGCAGCCTTGGGGTCTCCAGGCAAATTCCAACCCCCCGAGGTTTCCCGGGAGCTCAGCTCTGGGGGTGCCCTTTCCCAACTGGGAGCCGGAGTCACAACTTCCAGCTCCAGCTGGAATTAGGCTGGGATTTCCTCGATTTCCCTCAATTTCCTTTCTTTCCCTTGATTTCCCTCAATTTCCCTTGATTTCCCTCAATTTCCCTGGATTTCCCTCAATTTCCCTGGATTTCCCTCAATTTCCTTTCTTTCCCTGGATTTCCCTCAAATTCCCTTGCTTTCCCTTGATTCCCTTGCTTTTCCTCAATTTCCCTCAATTTCCCCGATTTCCCTCTGCTGATGCAGAAACCTGGAAACCCCATAATTCCAATTTCCCTGGCATTTCCCTGAGCTGAACCTAAAACCCCAGCCCAGTTCTGGCTTAGGCAGCTGCCTTCAGCTGCTCCATTAACTGCTTGCTGTGCAGAAGGTTCAGGGTATGTAATAATATTAATAAAATTATTATTAGCATAGTCACATTGATAATATTAATATTATTAAGTTAATAATAACATATATATTTATACAACTAGCTATAGTTCTGTAGTTTTATATATCAAAATATTATATATGAATGTATTTGAATATTTCTACTATGTCTATGCCATATATATAATATGAATCTATTATTTCTATATATAAAATATGAATCTATTATATATTAATTANAAAAATAAAAATTAAAATTAAAATCCAGGTTTGGAGGAGGGGGGGAGTGTGCAAACTGGATGGAAAATAAATATAAAAGTGATTGAAGTGCCCTGATAGGTGGCTGGGCAAACCCAGAGTGAGGGGAAGAGAGGAAAGAGCCTCAGGTCGTGCCAGGGGGGTTCAGGTTGGATGTCAGGAATGAATTCTTCATGGAGCAGGGCAGTGCCCAGGGCAGGGGCTCCACCCCTGCAGGGTTCAGGAGCTGCCCTGGTGCCCTTGGCAGCGCCAGGGCTCAGGCAGA
>VXBS01004390.1:31282-67636 GCA_013400255.1 Sitta europaea | reverse complement strand
TCCGCCCGGGCGAGCGGCGGGCTCTGGCCGGTCGCCCAGCGCTCGGAACCCGCTAAAGGCTCCCCCGAACCCCGGCCCTGCCCGATGCTGAGCCAGTGTGACACAGCAACAACGGAATGAGCGCAGCGATGCTGGGGGAGCGCGGCTGAGGGGCAGAGCCCCGCGCTGTGCCGCACCCGCTGGGTGATGCCCGGGACCCCCGAGGGGCACAGACAGCCCAGGGGAACATGCCAATTCTTCTGCATTTCAATTTTCTAATTCTTCTTCTTTTCATTTTCAAATTCTACATTTTCATTTTCAAATTCTTCGTTTTCATTTTCTAATTCTTCTTCATTTTCATTTTCAAATTCTTCTACACTTTAATTTTCAAATTCTTCTACGTTTTCATTTTCAAATTTGTCTACATTTTACTCTTCAAATTTTTCTACGTTTTAACTTTCAAATTCTTCTTCGTTTTCATTTTCAAATTCTTCTATGTATTAACCTTCAAATTCTGCTACATTTTAATTTTCAAATTCTTCTTCATTTTAATTTTGAAATTCTTCTACATTTTCATTTTCAAATTTGTCTACATTTTACTCTTCAAATTTTTCTACGTTTTAACTTTCAAATTCTTCTTCGTTTTCATTTTCAAATTCTTCTATGTATTAACCTTCAAATTCTGCTACATTTTAACTTTCAAATTCTTCTACATTTTAATTTTCAAATTATTCTTCACTTTGTCAAATTCTTCTACGTTTTAATTTTCAAATTCTTCTACGTTTTAATTTTCAAATTCTTCTATGTTTTCATTTTCAAATTCTTCTATGTATTAACCTTCAAATTCTTCTACGTTTTAATTTTCAAATTCTTCTTCATTTTAACTTTCAAATTCTTCTTCATTTTAATTTTCAAATTCTTCTTTGTTTTCAATTTTCAAATTTTTCTTCGTTTTAATTGTCAAATTCTTCTAAGTTTTAATTTTCCCCTCACCTCTGTGAAATGCCCCCATCTCTTCCTTCAGCTGCTCTTGGACATCACTTTTGCCCCCCAGCTCCCAACATTTGCTCCCTGCTCTGCTCTGCCCTGGGACACCCACGGGCTCTTTCTACCCTGAACGTTCTTGCTTCATTCTGGTTTATCATTCGGTTTTATTGGAGGCAAATTTGTTCAGTTTATGGTTTGTAATTTTCAAATGGTACAAAAATTGTGTCAGCACAGAGGTTCCATCCTCAGCCTCTCCCCCAGGTTCCCCTTCTCCCCCTCCCTGAGCCCAAACCCCTCGGCCTCTCTGCAGGGAATGACCCCGAGTTGTGCACTCAGGGTTTCACAGCAAACCCCCTGAAATGAGAGCAAGTCACACAAAAGTCTGGGAAAGAGGAAAAGCTCCAGACCTGGGAATGGTCTAACCAGCCCCAAGGAGAGACAGGAGGTCTGAAAATGCAACACCACTCCTGCCAGCCTTGATTTTGGAGTGACTGAGGCAGGGTGGGCTCAGGGGAGGTTCCCAAGCAAGGCAGGGCTCCCCTTCTCCCTCTGCTCCCTGAATTCCTCTCTGCCCTGCAGGAAAAAGGGAAATCCTGTGTGTGGATCCACCTGTGTGCCCCCCCAGAGCAGGAGCTGCTCCTCTTCACCCATCTGGGCTGATCCTTGTAATGAGGTGTTACCAGCAAAGAAATTGCTTGGAAAAAAACTTTATAATGAGTGGATTTTAAATTCCTTTAGTGCTCAGTCTGGCACTGGAGCCCCCTTGGCTCCCCAAAGGTGACACAGGGCCCAGAGGCCCTGTGAGAGGGAGCTAAGGCATTTTCCTGCTTGATCCCATTTATTAAATCTTGATTTGAGCTAGAAACAATTGGGAATTCTTGTCAAAGAGAAGATAAAACCCGTGGTGAGTGGAGTAAGATGCTGGGAAACCCCCGGGAATGCTGGGCTCAGGAAGAGCATCGTCCTCCTCCTCCTCCTCCTCCTCCTCCTCCTCCTCCACCAGGGACCACGGGGGAATCCCGTGGGCTTGGATGCTCACAGGGTTCTTAGGGAGAGGGAAATCCGAGCAGAAACTTAATCATCCCACACGAGGTCAGGCAGGAAGCTGCAGACAACATTTTTTAATAATTAGCTGTGGGAAATTAGCACCCACGAGGAGGGGTCAGGGCAGGGGGCTGGCTGCACTGGCAGAACAAACTGAGGAAAAATAACGAAGGAAACCAGACTAAATCCTTCTAAGTGTGTTGGATTTCCTGGGAAAACAGGAATAAAGTGCAGAATGAACCCAGTTTGTCGAGTGAGGTGTCCTGGCCAGGAAACATCAACAATTCCCAGCAAGGGATGTTCAGACATTTTAAAGGCAGAGCACAGTTGAGCCTCGGGGTTTGTGTGTCCCCTCACAGAGCAGGAAATGGGAGGATTGAGAGCAGAAGGGTTTATCCAAGAGTCCTGGTGAGTCAGGAGCACCAATCCCCCTTCCAGCACTCTGGGAACAGCTTGTCCAGGAACTGCCCAGCACAAACACAGCTGCTGGGACAGGAAAGGCACAGGGGGACATCCTGCACCCCCCAGCCAAGCCTGGCCAGGCCCCGCTGCACCCAAAGCCTGGAAAATCCTTTTTCATTCCAGTGAAGGGCTGGGCTGGAGCTGGGGAGGGGGCCGTGCTCATGGACTCACACCTGCAGGGTTTAATGGGGTTTAATGGGGTTTTTTACACCCCTGTCTCTAAGGACACCCCAAAGGAAGAAGGCTGGACGTGGGTGATGCTGAGTTGCTCTGCACAGACCCCTCAGGACCATTCCCAAAGGCACCAGCTCACAGGTTATTGTCCTAAAACCAGGAAAACACCAATCTCCCAGCCCCAGCTCTGACAGCTCCCTGCCCATGGCATGGGATGATCTTTAGGGCTCCTCCCAGCCCAAACCCCTCTGGCACTTGTCACATTTGGGGCTGCACTCCAGCTGGGGTGGTGTTGGATGGCACTAAATAGTTGGGTTTGTTATAACTTCACACTGGGTGACTCATCTATATATCATATAGATAATTCTATCACACTGCATATGGAATATTCCATATCCCCCTCTTCCTAACCCTGGGGTGTGGTGTCCCCATACTGACCCTTCCCTGTCAGGTTTTTAAAAATATTTTTTGTTGTTGTTTCTGAACCTGACTTATCTTTGTCTCTGTCTCTGTGCCAGTTTCTGTTTATCCCAGCCCAGTGTCTGCAGAAGAGGTTGAGATCCTCTGTTCTCTTGTCCTTTCAAGGATTGTTTATTCTTTGTTATCTCACATTTGTGGCTCTGGCCTCTGAGGTCTTTCTTGCAGGCCAGGTTGGGACAAACTCCCTCCACCTTTGGGAGAGCGTTATCTTTTATACTAAAAATTACCTATACTTTATTTCCAATAACTCTCCAATACCTATCAACTATATTGAAGAGTGCACCTTTACTCTAGACCAATTAAAAAGTGCCACCATCACAGCAGAAGATGGAGAACAAGAGACAAAGCAGGACAGGGACACACCCAGATTCCTCCATCTTTGCCCCTTAAGCTCACATTCTAACCCCCAAAATTCTCCTTTTTCACCCTGTGATATGTTAATTATCATTCTACCTAAATTCTTGTAACTTATAAATTTTCCAGGACAGTCAGAGGGATGTCCTGGATCCCACACTTCCCCTCCAAGTGCCTCCCATTGCCTCTATTTCCCCTTACCCCACACCCCTTATCCTAAGTTTTAAATTCTCCCCACCATAAGGCTGGGGTCTCTTTTTATTTCCCTGGAATTGATTCCTACATTAAATCCACAGTCTGAGTCCCAGAAGCAAAAAAATAAAAATGCCTCTTCACTTTTATCCTTGTCGAGCTCACTGCTGGGGTTCAGAGCCAGCCTGCCTGGAACCCCACGGCTGAGCCACGAACCCAGAGCTGCTCCCCACAGAAACCAACCCTGTCTGAATTTGTTTTATTTATATTTATTTCTGGATTGTGCCATTCCCTCTCCAGCAGCTCCTGTGGGCAGGCCTGGTGCCAAGGGCAGCTCGGGGAGTGTGGCTCTGGAGAGCAACACACGACACGAAATTTTCTCCAAAACAGCTTGGGGAGATGATCTGACTCTGTTTATTAGAAACTAATCTCTCCCTTTTAGACATTTTGCCACAGCCCACTGTGACTGGCAAATGAAAGACAACCCCTTCACCCACACTGGTCACACCAGAGGGACAGCAAAGAAAATCCATCCCACTGAAAGAATTCCAAACATGAGATTGTTACAGAAACAATCCTGATGTTTGTGTTCAGGCTGTGAGAACAAGCTTCAGAAACCCAAAACATCAGGAAAAAACAAAACTTTAGAAACTCAGAAAGTGCAGGCCTGGAAACCCAGAGTCCAGGGATGTCATTGTGATGCAGAGAGGAACACACAGCACACACACAGCAGGGCTCAGGCAGAGAAGAAAAGAACTCTCCAGTTTATTGCTGACTTCGTATCTCTCAGTGTCTGGACAGTGAGCAGAGATTGAACAGAGAAGTTCCCACCTCTCCATCTCCACTGGGCACCTGAGAAGTCCATCAGGTGAGATCTTTTCACAGAGGAATGCAAACATGATCCTTGTTTATCTTACAACTCATGAGACCTGACTCCACTGTACCAAACCAAATCAGAAGAATTTCCAGGGACACCACAGGGCAGTGCTGCTCTGAGCCCACGCTGCCCTCTGCAGCCCCCACACAAACCCCAGGGCACGGTGGGTGTGGAGCACCCTGGGGGAGAGGGATGAGGTGGGATTGGAATTCCCTTTCCCCCAGATCCCTGGGATCCCGTGGGAACTCCCTGCACACAGCTGAGGCCCCGAGCCCAGAGCCCAGCGAGCCACACCTCGGCTCTGCTGCTCCTGCTCTGACTCTGCACTTTAACTTCTGCTGCTCCTGCCCTCTGCCTTGCTGCTCCCCATCCCAGAAGAGATTTCCTGAGCAAACCAGTGGAAAAAAATTGATTTTTCACTTTGGCTGTTCCTTGAGTTACCAGGGAAAACATTTTCTTTTTAACTAAACACAAAATTAATGAGAAAAATCCAACTTTTCATGAAGATGCTTAATGGGGAGGAAAAAAAGTGCATTTGCTGCCTATGGAATTGAAGATTTTTGTCATGTTGGCTTTTAAGTATATTTTAATGTAAGAACATAATGATTTCCAAAGCAAAAAGCACAGATTCCTTTCATTTTGCAAATATTTTTCTCTCCTTGCTGTTTTTCTCTCCTCTTATTAAGGAATGCATCTTTCAAGCAGCAGAGCTGCCTCTTAAACAATTCCCCCTTTTATCTTGTCAGCATTGGGAAAATTTTTAAATCTCTCCTTCAATTGCCACACTGTGCTTTGTCTCCTTTGGATTAGGTTTTTAAGCAGAAAAAGTGGTTTTCTTGTGCTATTAAAAAAAAAAAAAAAAGAAAAAAAAGTCTAAATTTATAATGCTCAGAGAGACCTGGGGTTCTTTCAGGAGAATCAGGGAATAGCCAGAGTGGGGAGGGATCCACAGGGATCATCCAGCTCCTGCCCAGAGCCCCAGCATCCCCCCCTGAGCACCCCTGGGTGCTCCTGGAGCAGCCCCGGGGCCGTGCCCATTCCCTGGGCAGCCTGGGCAGTGCCAGCACCCTCTGGGGGAAGAACCTTTCCCTGAGCTCCAGCCTGAGCCTGCCCTGGCCCAGCTCCAGAACCTTTCCCTGAGCTCCAGAACCTTTCCCTGAGCTCCAGCCTGAGCCTGCCCTGGCCCAGCTCCAGCTCCAGAACCTTTCCTGGGCACCCAGGGTGATCCTGGTAAGTGGGAGCATCACAACCCATCAGGATACACCCAGCCCCTGTGGGAAACCCACCAGAAAACCAAACTCTGCCAGGGAGATGGGGCCTGGCTCCTTTGGAGGGTCTGGGCAGAGCTGCCAGCAGCTTTTGCTCCCAGGAGCTCTGCCCAGCCCAGTTTTGCTCCTCCCAGGGTCCCACCACGAGTGGGCTCATGGTGTTTGGAGCTGAAGGGCAGCAGGGCTGTCCCTGGGGGGCTCAGAGGGATGTGAACCCCTCTCCCCTGCACTGCTGGTGAAGTCCTGGCTGAAAAACAACCAAACATTCCACACATGAACCCCACTTTTTAATTACAATGTCCTTTACAGAGGCAGCATGAACTCCAGTGCACAGGCTGAGGCTTTCAATCAATGCTCCAGGGACAGCTTGGCACACACAGAATGGGATTTTTTGGGGAGAGGTTGGAATGGGATGGGGTTTAAGGTCCCTTCCAACCCAAACCACTCCGTGATCCTGTGACTGGGAGATTCCCAGGAGGGCTCTGCCCAAAAGGAGGGAGCAGTGCCTGCTCAGCACTTCTCAGGACAGGGGAAACCCAGTGACCAAACCCCCAGGAGATGCCCCAGTGGATGCTGAGGGGTCAGTCTGGCACTGCCAGCCCTCACAGAGAAGTCTGAGCAGCAATTTCTCCCAGCCATGCAAAGCAAACAGACTCAGGAAAACCCCTTTCACTCAAAAATGTAAATTACAGGAATTGTTTGCTTGTATCTAGGAATGGAGCAAAATATCCAGCCTGGGAGAGCTGGGGGTGCTCCCTGGGGAGGAGAAGGCTGCAGGGAGAGCTGAGAGCCCCTGGCAGGGCCTGGAGGGGCTCCAGGAGAGCTGGAGAGGGGCTGGGGCCAAGGGCTGGAGGCACAGGAGGCAGGGAATGGCTGCCAGTGCCAGAGGGCAGGGCTGGCTGGGAGCTGGGGCAGCAATTGTTCCCTGGCAGGGTGGGCAGGGGCTGGGCTGGGATTGCCAGAGCAGCTGGGGCTGCCCTGGAGCCCTGGCAGTGCCCCAGGCCAGGCTGGACACTGGGGCTGGGAGCACTGGGTGGGATTTAAGTTCCCTTCCAACCCAAACCCTTCTGGCATCCTGTGATTCTTGTTTAAGCCCAGCTCTGCTCCACAGAGGTGCTCCCATTTCAGGCTCTGCCCTGGGGCTCTGAGTGAGTTCACTGCCAGGTTTGCAGGTAAATTTGGGGCCTTTGTGCAGGGTCAAGACTTGGAATCCAGGATCCTTGTGATCCCTTCTACCCTGGATAATCCCCAATTCCATATTTTGTGTTAAACAAAGGAGCATCACCCCTGGCTCTCCCTGGCACTCAGGACAGCTGGAAATGCCTCAGATTCCTCCTTCCCCAGGCCAGGCTGTGCTCAAACCCTGCCCGTGGATCGAGGGACTGCTTTCAAAACCAACAGGGCCAATTCTCAGAACTCATCTCAGCAGCCCAGGAATTCCCCTGGCAGGGCTGGGGGTCCCAGCAGGAGGGTGTGGGGGCTGCACTCCCCTGGCTGCCCCAGGAGAGGACACCAGCCTGGGGGAGCCCCACAGCCCCCAGCCCAGCCAGCCCACGGCAGGGAATGGGGACAGGGAGGGGGACACTCAGCCCAGCTCATGGGTGACCCCAAGGTGGGGATTCTCTCCTTACTCATCCAGGAATTAGCAATCGTGTCCAAATCTGGTAAAACAGCCTCGTTCTCTCAGTTTTCCTTTGAGAAGAAGAAAATCTTTGGCTGGCCAGGCTCAGGGAGGAAGATCTGGGGTTCTGTGGTGTTCCTGAGAGCCTAAAAACCCCAAAAAATGGGAGGGGAGGGGAGGGGAAAGGGAAAGGGAAAGGGAAAGGGAAAGGGAAAGGGAAAGGGAAAGGGAAAGGGCCACATGGCAGCTCCAGCCCTCAGCCCTGGGGAATGCAAAGTCCAACCTCAGGCACCCCCCAGTCACTCAGGGAGGGGCTGCACCCAGGCTCGAGGGAGATGGGGGTTCAGAGCCCCAGTTCAGAGCCCCAGTTCAGAGCCCCAGTTCAGGAGATCCCAGTTCAGGAGATCCCAGGGCTGGGGCACCTCCAGCTCTGTCACATTTTGGTGAAGACAAAGAGGGAACGTTTGGATTCCTCCAAACTGCAGAGCAGAGCAGCCTTTGGGGCACAACCCCACTCTGAGCATCCCTCTGGGAGTGAAGAGTCCTTCCCGTGGATGTGTGGATTTTCCATGGGATGGTGTGAAGGGGAGGTGTTCTTTAAGGTGGGAGTGCCAGGACACTCAATATTTGTGCCTCCAGTCATAACCTTACAACCATAAGTGGTTTTGTTCCCCCTAAAGTAGGGAAAAGAGGAACAGTTTTCCAAAGACAAAATGTAGTTTTCACTGTACATGGCACTGGTTTGGGGATGTACATTAAGGTTTTTAGCTTTATATATCTTGGTACTGTTTTCCCACTGATTGTAATTAACTAATTAAATAAACCAACTAATTGTCCCCGTAGCAGCACAGAGGGCTGGGCTGTGAAGCAGAAGGACATGGATTGAGCATCCCCAGCCCTCTGCTCTCAGATTCCATCGTGGGAACTGCAGCAAACAGGGAGCAGGTCCCCGAGCAGACCCTGAGAGCAGCACAGACCCCACTGTGCCCCCAGGTCGATGCAATCTCTGGTTTCATGATGTCAGATTGCAGAATGGGCACCCCAGGGGGGTGGTGAAGGTGACACCCAAGGAACCACAGCCCTCCTCCTGGCCAGCCTGACCTTCAGAGATCATCTTCCCTGCTCCAGACCACCCCAGCATCCCTGCAGACGAGCCCTGGGGATGTTGTGATTGGCTCCTTGAGCAGCTCAGGCATTGACCCGGCTGTTTCACGGTTCTCCCAAAGACACCCGGCGGAGCTGTGCAGCCTCCAGCCCGTCCCTGGGGTGTTAAACGACCCCGAGCCCCCAGGCAAGGGCTGGGGCCATCTGCTCTGAACGGCATTGATCCAGCCTGACACAATTCCGCGATTTCAAATAAAAAGCTGCGGCTGAAATTACACGTGGAGTGAGCTCCAGGCTTGCTCTCCAAGAGGAATTTGCTCTTTCAACAGAAAACTCCATGGATCCCACCCCCAGTCTGATGTGGAGAGGTTAAGGGAGGACCGTGCACATCCCTCCTGAGGCTTCCAGGGACCCAGAGACTCTGCAAAGCCCTGCAGAGCCTCTTCCCATCTGGGGGCCAGTGCTGGAAGGGCTGGGAACTTGCCAGGAGCTGGACACATCCACAGCCAGGTCCTGCTGGCAGCCCCATCCTGAGCTGGCACCACAAATCCTTTCTGCAGGCAGTGGGCAGGGAAGGACTGAGCCTCACACCTGGCACTGCTGAGCCCTGATCCCAAACCAGGCTCCAGGAACCTGCAGCAGCTGGATCCAAACCCCTTCCTGGGGGAAACAGGAGGAATCACCCAGAGACTCCTCCAAGGGAGACAAGGGAAGCCAAGCTGCCCCCAGTGCTCGGGGAGGGGGGTTCATGAGCTCCTTCCTGACAAGTGGGAATGGTGGAAAGAGGAAATTTGGCTTTTCTGGTCTTCCCTGAAAGCCGAGGAGTAAAATTCCAGCTGGGAGGCTGGAGAGGAGCAGAGGAAATCTCAGAGATGGTCCTGGAAGTGCTCTGAGGAGTGTGGCAGAGGGGGAAAGTGATGGGATTGGGGAAGCCAGAAGACTCTACAGAAGGAAAAGTGTTGAAGATGGCAGAGAGAAAGGCAAGAGCTCCAAAGAAATAAAAAATGAGGGGAAGAAGGAGCTAAAAGAATTGCAGCAAGTGCACCTTTTGTGAATTTCTTTATAATCTCACTCCTTATATGAGACAACAGAGCAAGGGATGGATCCAAAAGCTTTGAATGCAACTGCATCCCCCTGGAAGGATGGGCCTGGCCAGCAGCATTCCATGTGAAACCAATAAATATGGGGGAAATTAATCAAGGAGGAAATTCCTATGTGGGAAAAGAAGAAAATAAGAGAGTGAAATAATGTCTTGACAATGGCTGCACTTTGTGTAAAACATTTTCAAGAGATGGCCTGGAAAGGAACTCTGATCCATTTGGAGCTTGCAGAAGGCACCAGGCACCCTGAGGATTTATCTGCAGGAAAAGGTCCTGGCAGACACCAGGGAAAGAGCAGCAGGAAAAGGTCCTGGCAGCTGGGGCTGAGCACCCAGCACCACAAACCTGGAATGAGGCACAGAGCACACGGAGCAGCGTGGGAGCACAGCCTGTCCTGCTGGCCCTGGGCAGGGCAGGGAAATTCAGACACGGAATTCAGGCACAGAATTCAGGAATGGAATTCTATTCACATGGAATTCCCTGCTGTGATATGTCCCCACAGTGCTCAGCTGTGTCCCAGCCAGAGGACAGGGAGTTTAAAGCTGAGCCCAGCCCAGGTTCAGGGTGGCTCACTGCCTGTGCTGGATGGCACAGAGCGCCCTGGGGAGTCGCTCTGGTTCCTGTCTGTCCTGCAGAAGGACAGAGTGTGCCCAGCCCTCTGCTCTCAGAGCCCATTGGGAATGGCAGCAGGCAGGGAGCAGTGCCCTGGCAGAGCCTGACAGCAGCACTGACCCCACTCAGCTCACTGTGACAGAGCCAGCCCTGTGTGAGCACAGTGCTCAGCACTGAGCCCCCTGAGCTGCTCTGTCAGGGCATTTTCAGTCATGCTAATGCTGAGCTGCTTTAATCAGGGCCAGGAAGGAATGCAAGAGCCACAGGGACCACCCAGTCCAGGGGAACTGAGGTTCCCATGGGATTGAAGGGAATAAAACCCATCCCAGTGGGTCCCATGGGTGCCTTCTGCTGCAGGAGGGTGACTCAGGTTTACTGAGCCCATCGAATCTCTCATTCTGCTGCTCCCTGAGTCATGGCAGCCACAGCCACGGCAGGGTTGTCCCTGTTTGGCTCTTTGGATCCCCCACTCCCTGCCCAAACCTGAGCCAGGCACAGAGAGCCCACAGCTGGGGCAGAGCTGAGTTCCCCTGACCAACAAACAGCTTTCCTGTCCCAAAGCCCTGATTTTCCCTGTCCCAAAGCCCTGATTTTCCCTATTGCTTTGCTAGTTTGACCATCTGCTAACAAGGTATTTTAAAATAAAAGCAAATTTCATCTGGTAACAGCAGAAAAACCACAGGCACAGCCTAATGAAAGCCTTTTTCTAACACACAGAAACCAAGACCACCCAACAGCAAGGGCAGAACTGGTAAATCCCACTGGAAATTGCTTGCACCAGTTTGGCCCCCTCTGCAACACCCAGGAAGGATGAACCTTAATTGCAACCCACAGACACATTGCTTATGAGCTATTTTTAAAAATTTTTTTAAGAAAGAAACAGCAGCATTAGACCAGTGCTGAATTCCTGAGGCGCCCTCTGAATTACCTGGAGCCGAGGTTTAAGATACACATCAAATTAAGGCCTTGCATCCATTCTGGTTGGAGCTATTTCAGTTGGGTGGGATGGAAATCACAGGAACAAAACACTTCCTTTGTTCCCCACCCAACCCCCAGGAAAGACCTTCCCAGATCCTCCTCAGAATGGGAACAACCACCAGGAACATCGTTTTCAGGAGAAGGCTCTGGAAAGATTGAGGAGATCCAGAGTGCACCTCTCTCTCTTCAGAGACAGCTGCAAGATGGATTTGTGCTCTTCACTCAACCACCCACTCAGAAAAGAGATCCAGGTGACTGCTGACTTAAAGACAGCTCAAAAATAGGAAATTAATGCACTCCAGACCTGGAGGGCCGATTTTTCACAGTGGCTGTGGAAAATAAAGTGAAATCCAGCTCCATCTGCTCACCTCCAGTGGCACCTTGCCATCATTGTAACAACTGTACACAAGTGTGAGACACAAGAAGAGAAACAAAAGGAGACACTCACCCTCCTTCAAAGATCTTGATCCTCACCGGCTCCCCTCGCTTGGTCACAAGAGCCTCTTCTTCTGATTTTCCCCTTTTCTCCTCTTCCTTCTCAGCTCTAGTTATATCTTTTCGACCTTCATTAGAAAGGAGCGAAGGCAAATGAACCTATCTCCCCAAAAGAGCAAAACAATCCATGATTACAGACAGAATCACTGGCAGGCAGACACAGAGCAAACAGCCCCAGCAGAGCCAGCAGCCACCACGGGCTGGAGCTGGGGCACCCTCCTCACAAACGGGGCCCTGCCTCTGGACCTGGGGCCCTGAGGGTTGTGCTGTATTTACTGTGACCCCTGACAAGTTTTTAATTGCTCCCTCCAGCTTATCCAGCTCTTGCCAACTGGAAAAATGAAGGATGAGGAGAAGCGTGGTGGGCTGGGGTGACTCTGAGTGTGTGAGCTCTCTGTTCCCAAATCTCTGTCCCTGGATATTCCCCTCTCTGAAACACACATCTGAAAGGTCTGGAGAGGAGGCACCTGCAGAATTCGTGCATTGAACCCTCGGGTTTCCCCCACACAGTCACACACACTCACACAAATTTGGATTTCAGCAGCTCAGCCTGCCATAAATCACTCGCCAGGCAGCTCCTGGGTGATTTCCTTTCACTGCAACCCCACTGCCAAGGGCACAGAGAAAGCCACAAAACCCATGGGAGAAAAGATTCCTCAACCTCCCCACACGTTCCCAGGGTCAAATCTGCTTTTTCATTGTTAAATTGCCACTTGTTGAGGAGGTTTTGTGTCTAAACCTTGTCTAGCCCAAGGTTTAAGTCATGCCCTGGCACCTCACCTACATGATGAGCGTTGTTTGTTATAGGATGGACCTAAACATCAAAGCTGCCTCTGTGGGTCTGGGTGAGATGAGGGAGAGCTCCCCACACCTGGAATGAAATGTTGGGATGTCTTAAATCCTGGGACAAAGCCAGGGAGATCTCCTCATGCCTGGAATGAAATGTTGGGATGTTGCCCCCTAAATCCTAGAAGGACAAATCCAGGGAGAGCTCTCCAACCTGGAATAAAATGTTGGGATGTCCTAAATCCTGGGACAAAGCCAGGGAGATCTCCTCTTGCCTGGAATGAAATGTTGGGAAGTTGCCCTCTAAATCCTAGCAGGACAAACACAGGGGTCTCCAGAGAAGGGGAAGCAGGTGCCTTTCCCCAGGGCACTCCTCACACAGTAACTCTGACATTCCCCTGAATCCGTATCCTGGATGAGGATCCTGGAGCCTGGATTCACTCTCTGTGGTTTATGGAAACAGGCTGCAGGCATCCAGGAGCAGTTTTCGGAGGGGTTTTGGCCTGGAGGCAGCCCCTGACACCCGGAGCTGCTCACCCTTGGCTCTGGCTGGCAGGAGTGGCAGCTGCCCAGGTGATTCACCTACCCCACCTCAGCCTTGTCTGCAGGGGGTGAATCACCCAGCAGAGCCTCTTTGTCTCCCCTGGTTTTGGGGGAAGCCACAGAGTGAGCAGCTCTGACAGAGATCCAGAATCCAGTGGGATTTAACCCAGCCCCCCCAGCTGCTGGAACTGCCACGGGGCGCTCAGCAGGAGGGACAGACTCACTCCAAAGTCTCTTTGCAGAACCAGGGTCAAGCATTTCAGCCCAGGAATTTCAGGAGCTCAGCTTGGAGCATGAAATGCTGCTCTCTGTCCTTGAGGGCAGATCAGCCCCATGTCCATCACACACCCGTCCTAGAAGCCTCCTGGGAACAGTCCCTGTGCAGTCCTATGTCCCTAAAAGTGCCAGGAATTTCATGATAAAAAGCCTGGGGCAGAACAGTGCCAGGAACCATTTGAACCATTTAACTGCAGGAGTGGTCTTGAGCTGGTGGCTCTGGCCATGGAGATGACATGAGGAAATCAGTGGCAGGAGACACTCAGAACCCTCAAAAATGAAATTTTAGGGTTGTGACTTCACCTCCTGATAGGGGCTACGGGCTCAGAATACTGCTAGGGACAAGCTTCCCAGGTTTACTGAGGAATACAAAACAATTGACTTGCTAGATGTAGCACGAGGTTTATTTATTGCAACTTTCGAAAGCACAAAAACATTGACAGATGAAAGGCACCAGAGAGCCAAAATCATACAGTCACTACTATCCCCTTTTACAATCTTGTTGGAATTTACAGAGTGTGCAAGCCCCAGTACAGTGTCACCAGCCATCCCTACATGCACGCTGGAGCCCGCAGCCACTCCAGAATTCCAGAATTATCTGCTCAGCAAATCCCACTGGAAATTTAAACCCCAAGCCAAGGACGGAGACAGCACATCCAGAACTACTGCTTGCTGCATGCATAACTGTACAAAATACCAGAGCTTTTTACATCTCCTGGGAGGTCGACTGGCAACCTGGAGTTACATAAAGGAGGGAATATTGAAGGGAAGGAGCCAGAGCAGAGTCAGCTGAGGGCTGGACAGCCAGCCCTGGAGTGATGCTCCTGCTACTGCACGTCCTGGTTCCCCACCCGTGCCAGCCGTGCGTGCTTTAAGCTCTGCACGGAGGATTTCCCTCCTGCTGATCACAAATTAGTTCTGTGCTTGGCAAGAATTCCATTTCTCTCCACTGCAGCGCTCAGGGGTTCTGCCAGCCAGGCGGGGAGCAGGGCTGGGTTTAGGTGACCTGGGCAGGGCAAACTCTTCCTTTTATGTGCCACGGGAACCTGAACCTGCACCACCAGACAGCTCGGGGGGGTTTGGGGAGGGGGCTGGGGGCTGTGGGGGAAATGCATGCAGTGAAATGAGGGTCTGGGTGAGCGAGGGCTGAACCGTGTCTGTTTAACCTTTCCCCTCAGGGCGGGAGGGTCTCGTACCTGTGGGCACGCCCTGGCTGTGGGTTTTAGCACCATGGCAAAGAGCAGAGCTCGGAGCAGCACAGGCACTTCCTTGGGGGACTGAAACCGAGGATGCTACGGCACCACTCAGATAAAAAACCCTTGGAAAAATAGTGCATAAATCTCAGCGTGGTTATTGCACTGCTCAGGTAATTATCTGCCCCTGTGTCCCTGGAAATCTGACTCTTGGATTTCTGCAGGAGAGCGATGGAAATGCTGAATAGAAATAAAGATTTATTGAATCAAAGCAACTCTACTGTGTATTTTAAGACATATTTATAAGCAGCAGCTGCAGCAGCGATTATGATAAATTTAATATTCAGAGTTCATTTCATGACACAGAAATAAAATGAATAATCCATCAATATAAATTGACTTGAGATGAATATCAAATTGCAAAATCTTTAGAGCGATTCTGTTTGCTAATCTACATGAACATGATCTGGATTAAAGGGATCTGTTTGGTTCAGCATTAAGCAGGAGGGGTAAAGTCTGGCTTTAAAATGAGATACATAAAATTAGGCAGCTCACAGGAGAGTCTTAAAGACTTCTGTGCCCGTGTGGGCAATGCCTTGGGGGAGCTCTGCCCCTGGGAAGCCACTGTGAAGTCTTAACTCTAAAACCAGGCATAAAATGTCCTTAAATACCTGGAAAAGCAGGTGGACAGCTATGGACCAAACGGACCAAACCACAGGGGTGTTTAACAAAATGTGTCTAACCCGCTGAGGCACTTTTATAAATGTCACTGCCAGCCTTTGTGCTTCTTCAGGGGCCTAAATACACTTGCAAATCTCCCTTTAATATTTTTTAAATACTTTTAAGCATGCCTCTCCATGTTCATTAATGTGAGATGAGCAGATGCACAACCAGACAGAATCCCATTTCCCCAAGGTAATCCTTTTTTTTCATTTCTAACATGCAAAATGTAGGGAATTATAACAGCGTTTAAAAAAAAAAAAAAAAAAGAAAAAGAAGTTGTAAAGCTGTTTGAAATACCAAGACAAATGCAAATGGAGTCTAATCCTTTGTGCTGGAGCCGTGGTGGTTCGTGGGGTGGTGGTGGTGGTGGTGATTCCTACTTTTTGGGTTACAAAGCAAGTAGGAAGTGGAGAACAGAAAGCTGGCCTGGGAGCAGGCTCTCCTGCCTCCTGGGTTGGGGTTTCAGTGGGGTTTGGGCTCTTCACTCTAAGAGCTTCACTGAGAACAGGCAGCGGGACGAGTAAACCCCAACCAAGCTCAGCACAGCCACGCCCCGGCCCTCAGCCCCCTCTACCCACGCATCCAAATGGATCAGGAGAAAGAGATAGGATTGCATTACCTCGGTCATTCTGGGCTTCCTGGAGCCGGCCGGGACCAGCCTGCCCGCCTCAGGCCGGGGTGCAGTGGCCATGGTGTAGGTCTCCTTGCTCACCTTCTGCTTGGACCTCAGCAGGGCCAGGGCTGCCTTGGTGGACACCCCGGGCAGGTTGGGGTTGTAGAGGCTGACGCACCAGCTGGCGTACACCGAGGAGCGGCCATCCGCTTGCTGGGTGTGATTTGGCTTTATGTAGTTTAAATAGCACCAACTGACATTAGTGGTTGTGTGGAGACTGGGGAACTGCAGGACCTTCTTGGAGTCTGTGCCTTCCCGAGCCTTCCCCGCGCTGGCGGCGCCCTCGGGCATGGGGGCAGTGCTGGCAGGGGGTGGTGGAGGCTGCTCCACCGGTTCTTTGGAGTCTTCCTTCTTCACGGGCTGCAGAGGCTCCTGGCTGAGGAGCTGTTTGCCAGCTGGCTGCTCGTACTCCTGCAGCGCCTCAAAGCTCGGGGAAGCCGACCGGGACGCTGCCTGCTGGGAACTGCTCGGGGTTTCCTTTGGCTCCGACTGCTCCACAGACACGCTGGGTGGTGTCTCAACCTCCACCCTGTCTTGGCTTTCTGCAAGGAAGTGAGTTTTATCCTGCTTTTTCCCTTCCTCTGTTGCACTGGGTGGCTTCACCACTTCCAGCTTCTCTTCTGCCTCAGACACTTCCTCCTCCTTCACTCTCTTCTGCTGCTGGGTCTCCATCGTCAGCTCCAAACTGCCAGCTGGGGACAGCATCCTTTTGCTCCCCCCAACTGTGGAGGAGCCCCCTTCCAGGCCGAGGACGCTGTCTGAGGGGCAGGTGAGGGGCATGTAGCCCTTTCTTTCCGGTAAGGGCAGGGGCACTCTCAGGTATGGGCTCTGGAAAAGGCTCCTCTGCTCCTCTGTGATCATCTGGGCCAGGTCAAAACCCAGCCCGTGGACGTCAGCGCTGCACACCAGGGCGCCCTTGGGCTGGCGGTCATCGAATTTGGGGAGGACGATGGTGGAGGAGCTGCACTGGGACTGTGTGACCAGGATCTGGGAGAGCGTGGTGTACATGGCGCTGCCGTAGGAGGGCATGTTGGTCTGGATGCGAACGGGGACAACCAGGGACACCATGGGCTCTGTCCGTGTGGGGACAACGAGCTGGGTGACGGTGACAGAGAGCGCAGGACCCGCTGTGCAGGTCAGAGGGTGCAGCCTGCTGTCCGAGTCATAATCCGTGCACGGGGACAGGCTGGCGCTTCCCGCCGCCGAGAACAAACTGGATTTGATCTGCGGCAAATGTCCACCAGCATCACCTGGCAAGTGGAGAGCAAACTGAGACTGGAGAGGCAGGAAAAAGGCCGAGGGGATCGGGGAGGAGCCAGGGTAGTGCACGGGCAGGAATGAAGGGTGCCTGAAGGACACCTCGGCGGGGTGAGACATCAAGGGAGGAGCGATGTGGAGCGGGCCTGGGTGGATGAGCGTTTGCGGGAGGGGCAGCGGCGGGGTCTGGAATATGGAGGGAGGGATCTGAGGCATGGAGAACTGGGCAGAGAGGATGTCAGACATGGTGTGCGCAGCGAAGAGCTCTGCAGACTGCCCCGGCTGCGGCAGGAGGTGCTGGTAGGGGAATATGGAAACCTGGGGGGCCATGAAGTGCTTCTCGTGCAGCGTCAGCTGTGGCACGGGGTGGTGGAACACCTGCAGGGCCTCTGTGTATGGTGGGCTGTAGGATGGCTCAGGGCTGTCCTTTGGCTGGCTCTTGTCACTCGGGTAGGTGCCATGGGAGGGCAAAGGGGAGGACGAGGTCGGCTGATGGGGCAAAGTCGTGGCAGGAGATTTACTTGTAGAAGGAGCTGGATCCTCCGTGTCCGGCCAGCCCGGCGGGGCCGGGTCTGGCTCGTGCTCGGGGTGCCTGGTGAGGGACGCCTGCCGCACCAGGAAGCATTTCCTCCTCTCCTGGGGGGCCGAGGAGGTGGAGGGGCCGGGGGTGGAGGCAGGAGTGGACGACAAGCTCCCGTAGTCAAAGGATTTGCTGCGAGTCTCTGACATCTGGGAAGGGTGGGACACATTGGGTGTCTGCTCGGAAGCGGATCTCCGCATTTCCCTGGAATGGTGATGGTGGCTGGGGACCATCAGCATATGGGAGCCAACACCAGGAGGCTTTGGGTGGGACTCGGAGGGCTGGCTACTCGACTCTGGCTTGGCGTGGTCATCCCGATCAAAGGAGACGGAGTGGCTGGAGCCGTGGGATAGGCTGCTCTCCTGACTGGGGCTCCGGGTGAGAGAGACCGACTCAAAGCTGGACTCCCCGGAGGACTGGGCCATCTCTGCCAGCCGGAGCCGCTTCTTCTTGGGTGGGAGTTTCTCCGCAGGGAGCTGGGAAAGAGTCTGGCTCCTCTGCGGCCACTGGAATTCCTCGGTTTTCTCTGGCTCCTTCGGAGGAGGCTCTGGCTCTGTTTCTGGTCTGTCCGGCTCTTCCGTGACCAGAATCTCAGGGACCTGGATGTTGGGCTGGCGGACCAGCCTGGGCTGTAGGGAGTGAGGGGGGCGGCTGTGCTGAGGCGTGGGCTGAGATGGGAACTGGGACAGGGGCTTGTCCTCTTCCAAGCTGCTGGGCTGCTCGATGGAGTCTGACTTCTCAAAGGAGCTCGTGTGCTGGATGACAGAGATCTCCTTGGAGGTCGTTCTCCTCTCCTTGCCCTCCGCGCTCGAAGCCTGTTTGGTGTTCCTGGAATGGAAGCTGGCACTGGCCTCGGAAGGTGCGGATTTTCCCGAGTCTGCTGGTGACTTCATGGATTCACGGGTCAGGTTCAGAGCCACGTCAGACGAGGCCGGGTTTGCAAACTGAGCGCCGGTGCTGGAGGAGGGGGTGTCAGACAGTTCGAAAGCTGGAGGCTCCTCGTCATCCCCGAGGCTCTTCTCCTTCCGCCTCTTCCGCAGCGGGGTGAGCTCCAAGGTGCTGCCCAGCTTGTAATGCATCATCTGGGGCCACACGTCGGGATCCGCTGCGCCCTTCTCCGGCTCTGACGAGGCGTGGGACGTGGCAGAGCGGGGCTTGGAGAGCTGCAGTTCTGAGCAGTAGTACTTCTTGTGGGCCTCGTAGTTGTCCCTTTTCTTGTAGCGAGCGCCGCACACGTTACACTCGTACATGAACCCTTTCGCCTTCGGGCCCTTGCGGGACTTTTTGGTAAGATCGCTTTCCTTGGTTTCAGGCTCCTCGGGAGGTTTGGGAACAGTTTCTTTGCTGGCAGAGCCGACCTCCTCCGAGACGTATTCCACTCCCATGGGTAGCTCGATAGCTGGCTGGCGTTTCAGCATTCGAGGGTGGGAGGAAAACGCTTGGCTGCGGCTTAAGACTTCCGGCTCCATGATGTGATCATCGAATGAGTAGCTACCTCTAAAGGTGTGTGGGGAGCTTATAGTGCATGCAGCAGAAGGCATTGAGTGGCTTCTTAGGAGAGGCACTGTCTCTGTGGCACTGTGGGATTGCTGAAGTGACAACAATGATTGTTCAGGCTTCATTTTTTCACCGTGGGACGCCAACACTTTCGCTGCATCCAGCTGGCTGCTGGAACCAGACTTGATATCGAACTGAAACGGTTCTCTGTACGCACCAGACTTGGGGGATTCAATGCTGCTGCGCCTGGAGAGAGAGCTTCTTCTGGGCTTCACACTGTCGATTTCACTGGTATCCACGACGGCTTCGTTAATGGTAATTAGCTTAGTGATGTGTTCGATCACCTGTGTTCGAGGCACAGACAACGGGACCATGCTGGGCTTCTCGTCACCGGACAGGTGTGGGAACCCCTGGGTTGTGTTTGCAGCCAGCGCCGCCGTCCTTTGCCCAATCCTCCCACACTTCCCGAAGATGATCTCGGCGTAAGACTTGGCGTTGGTGTTGGGGGGGCTGATCTGCTGCTCCGCGCTCTCGGATCGGGAGAAGTACCCCGACTCCGTGCTGCCCTTGCTGCCGGGGCTCAGGAACGCCTGCTCGTCGATCACCTTCTTGCGCTCACTCAGGCGCAGCGCCAGCTTCTGCTTGATGGTGTGGGTGTCCTCGGACTTATGGCTCAGGGCGTGCTCCGACGACGGCTCCACGAACTGGGAGCTGTCCTCGAGGGACTGGGACATGCTGGAATGGGACAGTGAGCAGCGGTCATGGCTGGAGCCTTGGCTCCCCGCGCTCAGCAGGCTGCTGGAGAGCAGGGTGTGCTTCTGCCTGGGTGGCAGCTCCACGGCGTGACCCGACATCGCTGCCGTCTCCTCCTCCGAGTCCGTGCTTTCCCCTTCCGTGGGCTCCTCGAAGTCCTCCCCGCCGATGCGCTCCATCTCCAGGCTCGACGGGTACATCTCTGCCCCGATCCCTGAGGCCAGCCCAGCTTTTATCCGGTGAGCGTGAGACTTCCTGTGTTTGTACAAATTGCTCTTCGTCTTGAAGGAGAAGCCGCACGGGATGCAGGGGTAGGGCCTCTCCCCGGTGTGGGACCTGATGTGTTTCTGCAGCACGCTGGGCTTGGCGCAGGGCCTGCTGCAGTACTGGCAGATGTACTTGCCCGGCTTCTGAGGCTTCTTCTCCTTCTTGTGCACCTCCTCAGCTTGCTTCAGGGACACCTGGGCCGGGCGGGGGATGAAGACCTTCTGCACGGCCGGCATGTCCTCGGCGGGAAGGATGGGCGAGTGGGACGGGAGGAGCTGGCCGTGGTGCAGCCCGGGGGACGGGAAGGAGCCAGAGGGCCCTGGCCTGACCGGATCAACTAGCTGCCATGTGGGACCTTCCAGGACGTGCTCCGGCTTCCCCGGGGACATAAATGCTGGTGCCAGTGCGTGCTGCTGAAGCTGCGGGACGTGGGCAGGGTGGTCAAAGGAGGAGGGCTTGGGTTGTTTCTGGTGGCCGGGCTTCTCCTGAGGCTCCTCTCGCGGGACGGGCAAAGAGCCGGCAAAGTGCTGCTGCGAGATGATATCTCGGAGAGGGGTTCCTTGGGAAGGAGCAGAGCTGCCCTGGTACGTAGTTGGGGATGAAATACTGCCTTGGAAAGCCTCTCCTTTGGGAAGCCTCTTTCTTGGACTTTCCTCAGCCTTTTTTGTGCTCTTCTGGCTTTGTTCAGGATCCATGACCTTAAAAGGGTCTTTGAATGCTATTTTGGGAAGGTTTTGGCAGGCTTCATTTATGAATAATAAAGGTCTCCTCTGTAGATTCCCTGTTTTGCCTGCATTTGCTACGAAGCTGGAGCCGCCAGGAGATGGTTGTTGATTTAAGATTTTACTAAAGTGTCACTAGTTGCTATTTGATTCAAAATAAAAAACGTTTCAAGGTCAATAAAGTTCACATTGGTAACACATGACAAACTACTTCAAAGAGAGAAAACTTTCCAAAACTTTCAGTCCAAATATTTTCCTTGTGAACTTGGTTAAGGCTTTAAACCTTGCCATTTTATTTCAGTTGACAGTGGCAAGCCTTCAAAGTCAAGATGCAACCCACAATGTGTCTCTTGTTTGTTATGCAAACCTTTGAAAACTTGAGACTTTAGTGCTCATCTCAGAAAGATCCTTTTTTTTTTCCTCTCTCTCCTGTGCAAGGAAAATAACACTGAACGGTGGATGTCCCCCTGTGTCTTCCTTCTGTTCCACTTTGGAGTTCAAAAGCCTTGGAAAAGTATTTCCCACATTTCTGTAATTACATCCAAAAGAAAAACAAACAGACAAAAAAAAATTTCTTTAGCTTTTGTGTGTAAGTAATTAACCACTGCTCATTCTGGGGGGTTAACAGTCAGTATATTGCACACAAATAATTCAGAACAACTCACTGAATGTCTGCCATTCACAAGACATTACTTTTAATGGCAACCCAAACATAAATTGCACTCGGGCAAACCTCAGGGACTCGGTTTAATGCTCACAAAACCTGGCTCTGAGGCAGCAACCAAAGGCAGGAACTTGAAACAGAGACAGTTTGGAAAAATACATTAAAACGCTTTCAAACTCCAGTTCCTCCTAATCTCCTGCAAACATTTGGGGGTTTAAAGTTTTTATAATTGTATTTCCCTTCCAAACTGACTGATTCCAAGGCTCTGCCTCTCTGCCTCTTACATCCCTGACAAATAACAAGGCATCTCCTCGGGATAAAAGCTGCTCTTGAGCTGTGCTAATCTTCTGTGTCACCTACAACAAAGGCAGGTAAAGAGGAGCTTTTATTCAAGTGTTGCCTCTTTAATTTCCTGCCTTTTGTCACCAAACAAAGGTGCAAATCCAATTTCTGTGGCACAGGTGTGGGGTGTCAGCGCGGGCTGTTTCTAAAGGGAACTCCACTTGAAATGAGTGTGGACGGGACCTCTCAAACATTATTAACCCAGGGTGTGCAATGCTAGAAAACAGAATTGATGATGGGACACTCCGGGAGGGAATTACACTGGAATTGTGCCCTGACTGCTCTGGAATCAGCCAGTGTCTCCCAGAGAAGGAGTGGGAGATGGGTGGATGCTCTGAAGGAAAAGAAGGGTGGTGCTTCTTAAACGAAGCGAATTGATCGGGGTGATTTATAACAACACATGAGTTACTGTTCTTCTTTCTGAAGGTCCTGCCTGCCCTGAGGTGCAGGGCCTTGCCAGGACAGGATTACACTGGATTAATTAGAGGAAATCGCTCCAAGCCCTGTGCTCCCTGGGGATGGGGCTGAGGGGCAAGCCCAGCAGAGCAGGGAGGAGCAGGGACTGAGCTTTGGGCTCAGTGGTGGCCCAATTTCCTCCTGAAGGGTGAAGAGCCAGCAGGAGAATCCACAAAGTCCTCCAGGGATTCCTGACTCCTCATCCACTCCTACAACCCTGCGGGCTCAATGAGGAAAGGGACACGGAGTTTAAGGGGATTTAGCTTAATTTAGAGGAGTGTAACCGTACTGGGACACATCATGACCAGCCAGACCCCACAAACGCTCTGAGAACTGTCACCTCAGGTGGCCAAATTTAGTCCTTGGACACAACCCTCTCGTGGACAGAGGCAGGGACACAATGGGGGCAATGGATCCCCCTTGAGGGGCTCAGTTCAGGGACATTGGTTCCCCTGAGGTGTCATTTTTTACTGGCTGGGTAAGTGGCTTCTCTCACTGCCCACCTGTGACACCACACCTCAGGGAAATGACTCAGAATCACTCCTAGCCTTGAACTTCACCTTCCTTTTCCTCCAATCCAGGTCCTGCTCCCTTCCAGCACCAGCTTCAAGCTTCCCAGGAGCTGCAGAGCACCTGCTCCTGCCCTGACTTGCTGAGGAAGTCGGGCACATTGCTGTAAGAAGGATTTAATTACATTTTTAAGCCCCTTTTCAGAGAGCCCTCAATGCTGACTAACCCTGGCCGTGGTCTGGGCTAGACTTTGAGCCCAGTGTTTATTCAAGATCAAAGACACTCGTGGAGCTGATTTACCACCTTGGTTTCTGCACAGAGTGCTGGGGTTTGCCCCACTCATGACACACAGAGCTTTTTAACTCGGGAGAATTGGATTTAAGCAGGAACAGAGAGCATTAACTGGGTAGAAGTGGATTTAAGCAGGGATTTTTTCAGCAAGAGCAGAGTGAGCTCTCAAAGAGTCACATTTAAGAATTCCCAACTCAACCTGAACAACATTAAAATACTGAATTTTCTCCTATAGGCCACATATCAATTCCTAAGTGTTTAATAATCAGGCTTGCAAAGAAAATTCTTGAGTTAATTCAATACCACCCCAAATGTTCAGACCATCCTCATTCTCCTCCGATGAACACATGGGCCCCAGCTGATTTTGATTTTTATTTAGGAATTTTGCACAGAAGTGAACAATTCAAGAACAGGCCAACACACAAACACACCTGGCTGCCTACAGCAGCGAGCTGGGCCACTCTGGGCCAGTTCAGCCTACTCTGGACATCTGTACCCGATTGCTGGGAATGAGGATCCTGGAGTGCCAGTGGCAGGGGATAATTCTGGCTGGATGCAGTTCACCCAGGCTGAGACTTCTCCAAGGAAAATTTAACAGTGCAACAAAAAATGGGGGGAAAAAAATGAAGCCATGGGGGGTTCTCCACTAAGGACCCAGAGGGAAGGAAGAGGAAAAGGGGAGATTCACTGAGATCGGCAGCTGCTCCTGAGGGGCAGCTCCGAGCTCTGGGCCAGGGGCAGCCCCAGGGCAGGGCTGGAGTGGGGCTAAGCCAGGCTCAGGCTGGAGCTCAGGGAAAGGTTCTTCCCCCAGAGGGTGCTGGCACTGCCCAGGCTGCCCAGGGAATGGGCACGGCCCCGGGGCTGCCAGAGCTCCAGGAGCCTTTGGGCAGCACCCAGGGATGCTCAGGGGGGTGTTGGGATCATCCTTGGTCCCTTCCAGCTCAGGATATTCCATGATTCTACAACCCTACACGATTTTTATTCTCATGTTCCCTCAGCATCCTGAGCGTGGCACTGGAGCAATGACAGAGAGTCCTAAGGGGAAAAGTCCCATGGATTATAGGGCACACAGCTTCACCTGCTGCCATCTCACTGCAGCCCAGTCCAGGCCACAGGCACTAAGATGGGGAATTCCAGCTTTTCCTTCCACTCCAACAGGATTTCTCAGGGTCTCACTTGACACCCAGTGGAGCTCCCGTTCCATTCCCAGTGCCAGGAACAAAGGCTGCCTCCCTGATGGAAGAAATCAGTGACAGAATTCCCTCTGACTTTAATGGGATCAGAGTTTTACTCTAAGGCCTGAAAGAAAATGCTGAGGAAAATGCTCTTCTAGAGAGTCACAGTTGTGGGGATTCTGAATTATCCTATCGTGGCTGAAATGAATTTGGGCAAAGAGGCCCAGGCACACATTTTCCCCCAGTCATAAACCTCTCCCAATCCTAAATCACACCCAATCCTAACCCTCATTCAGTCCTAAACCTCTCCCAATACTAACCCTCATTCAGTCCTAAACATCTCCCAGTCCTAAAATTTACCCAATCCTAAACCTCTCCCAGTTGTAAACCTCTCCCAATCCTAAACCTCTCTCAATCCTGAAGCTCAGCCAATCCTAAACCTCTCCCAATCCTAAACTTCACTCAATCCTAAACCTTTCCCAATCCTAAGCCTCTCCCAAGTCCTCCTGGAGGCTCTGAGGAACAGCTGAGCAGTTCCAAGCCTCAGGCTGGGCCTGGGGCCATCACCCCACCCACACCAGCCCTTCCCCACCAGCTCTGGGGTTGAAACCCCTCCTGAAGTGCAGGAGAAATGCTGGGCCTGACACCTGAGCTCCAGGTGGGAACACCACTGAAGAGACATCACGATTTCCCCATGACAGCATTCCACTCTGTGTACACCCAATTTTCTCCTGTTTTTAGGGATGCCAGGTTTATGGGGAATGTCTGGTGGCTGCTAGAAAATCCACCTGTTTATCAGTCATGATCATTGTGAAGCCAAATTTTAGACAAATTGAATGGCCAACAAAATTTGACATTTTAAAAATGTACTTTAAATCTCACAGATATTGCAGGTGAGGGAAGGAGGCACAGCAGGAGCTCCTGTTTCTGTTCTGCTGGGGGAACTGGCAGCCACTAAAATGCCCTGCCTGGAGAAGGACCCAGCATTTACCCCTTTATAATTAGGGATTAATCAATCTGGAGATGCGCATCTGGGGAGAACAAATACCATTTTTTGCAGTAGCTGTTTGTGTTCCTCAGTTCTTACAAAAACAGAGGTGAGAAGCACAGGGTGGAGAGTTTGGTGCTGCCTGGAGGGCACGAGAGATCCTAAACTGGTTGTGAACAAATGAAGTGGTTGATGAAGAGAGGGATGCCAGCAGCAGCAGGGGCAGAGCCCCTCCAATCACTCTTGTAATGACACAGAAATATAAAAATGCGGCACTGGGAGGACTCACGAGGCAGAAGTTTCTCAAATTAATTGAAATGAAAGCAAAATGAACAGGACAGGGAGAACGGCAGCTCCTGCTCCCAGGTGGAGCCCACTGCAAAGGGCAGGGAGGCAGCCAGGCTGGGAGCAGCAGAGGTTACTCACAGGGGATGGCAGGTGTGGAATTTTGGTGGTGTGCCTCTCTCGTTTGCCCAGGCTGTGGAAGGAAGAGCAGGCTGGGCTCAGAGTGTGCAGATATTGCAGCTCCACCTGAGCTGGAGCAGCTGGGGCCCTGCTGGAGACAGGGCCAGGGAAGCACAGCAGGGCACACACGGTGCCACAGCTGGGGCTGCACCTGCCTGCCAGAGACACAGCCCAGAGGAAACAGCACTGCAGGCTGCTCTCCTCCAGCCCAGCTCTTCCTGCTCCTGGACAAGGTATTCCCCCTCCTGGCTCAGTTATTCCTTCTCTTGGACCACTTTGTCCCCCTCCTGGGCCAGGTGTTTCTCCTCCTGTATTCCATCTCCTGGATCAGGTGTTCCATCTCCTGACCCAGGTGTTTCTATATTCCTCCTCTGGATCAGGTATTCCTCATCTGACCCAGGCATTCCTCCTTCTGGCCCAGGTATTCCTCATTTGACCCAGATATTTCCCTTCCTGGCCCAGCCCTTCCTCCAAAGCTCATATTTAGTCTCAAATTTTGCACTTAGACCACCTTTAGTTTCAAGGAAATCATTCCCTAGCTCCACACTCACCTTCCACAGACTCTCAGCACATCCCAACACCTTTCCTTTGAGGAAAGGCTGGAAGAGCTGGGGGTGTTCAGCCTGAATTAAAGGTTCTGGGGAGATCCCAGATCCATTTCCAGTGCCTGGAGGGGCTCCAGGAGAGCTGGAGAGGGGCTGGGGCCAAGGGCTGGAGGCACAGGAGGCAGGGAATGGCTGCCAGTGCCAGAGGGCAGGGCTGGCTGGGAGCTGGGGCAGCAATTGTTCCCTGGCAGGGTGGGCAGGGGCTGGGCTGGAATTGCCAGAGCAGCTGGGGCTGCCCTGGAGCCCTGGCAGTGCCCCAGGCCAGGCTGGACACTGGCACAGGGGGAGGGGTCCCTGGGGTGGCACTGGGTGGGATTTCAGGTCCTTCCAACCCAAACCCATCCAGGATTCTGGAATTCACACGTTTGGATCCTCAAACTTGAGCAACATCTGCTGAGCTCAAACTCTCAAACTTGAGATCCATCTGCTGTGGGTCACGGAGGGGAGAAGAAAACCCCGGGCTAAACTGGAGAGATTTGGGTTCAGCTGCCACCTTGGTTACACATTTCCTGTGTGAAACCGGGCCAGGTCATCTCCACCAGGCCCGAGTGAGTCCCCATTTCCAACTGGGACCCTTCCCTGTCCCACAGCTGTGCTGTGACTCAGCACAGAGTCTGGGGGGCCCTGGGTCCTCCGGGAAGGGAGAGCCCCACCGAGATAAACAGGGATCCTCTTAACTGGAAACAGATGGGAGACAGCCAGGAGACTTTCTCTGCTCATTAAAAAAAGTCCAGGATTAAAAGGCTGTGCTTATTCACTTTTATTTTTATCCCACAGGGTTTCAGCAATTTTCCCTCCCACCTTTCCAGGCAGACAAGGGCCCTGAGGAAAACACGAACGAACCCAACTCTGCATTTGTTCAAGGCAAAGGGTTAATCTAGAGAATTTCATCACTTCAAAGAGGTTTTCCAGAAAAGCATTTGAGTCACAACAGAGAAATTATTGCAAAATCTGCATATTTGAGAGCTAAATATTCCCAGAAATATCACCATCAAAACTAGAAAGGAGGGGGTGGGGGGAAGTAAAAAAAAGCAGCAAGCCCTGAGCAGCCTGAGGAGCAGCAGCAGAAGGGCAGGGATGGAGAGAAGCATCAGCACTTCCATGAATTCCCTGGAGCCAGCACTTGGCTCTGGCTCAGCCTCCAGGCAGCCCCAGCCCAGCTCCTGCTCATCCGTTTCCAGCATTAAAAGTGGGATTTGCTGCCTGGCTCCCGCTCCTGCAGGCACCCCCTTATTCCAGATGGATTTTCAGGGGTTTCTCACATTTGTAAGAACATTGATCCTGTTTTTGTGAAACTAAAATTCAAGAAAATCAACTTCCTTGGAGACATTTAAGATGATCTTGAGGTCCAGTGCCTGTGAGGAATTCTGAGCATTCCCATCTGATCTCCTCCATGGGATTGTGCAAATCCCTGCTGCCCTCGCTTCCCACTATTTAATAGTCACTATTTAATATTTTTAAATTACTTCTGCCTGATGATTCCTTCAGAATTCCTCAGGACTGACCACTCCAGGCCTGCCAAACCCAGGATGGGGAGGCAGCTCGTGGTAAGCTGATGGCTCCATCCTAGGTAAGGAGCCCTGAGCAGAGGGAAGGCTGGAATTGCCTTTCCCTGGAAATGTGTTCCCCCGAGGAAAATCCTGGTTAAACCAGGATTGAGAAACCTCCCAGAATGTTTCTGCATCATTTCAAACCACAGGAGAGGGAAGAAATTTAAAAAAAAAAGAAGGAAGGGACAACTCCAGTTTAGAGGGAGCTTTTGGTTCCTGCTCAACCTCAGGATTGCAGTGGGAATCAGCGGGAAAGGAGTGGATGCCACAGCCCTGGAGCCATGGCCAGGAGCTCTGGGGGGGGTCAGGGGGAACGGCTCTCCCTGACCCACCCTGGATGAGCCTCTTCATGGACACTGCCCTGATCTTCTTCCATGGATACCCGGCAACCCAGGAATGCACACACTGATCCCTGAATTCACCCAGCAACCCAGGAATGCACACACTGATCCCTGAATTCACCCAGCAACCCATGGAGTCACACAGACATGGATGGACACAGCAACCCATGGATGGACACCCCAACCCATGGACACACTCCAACCCATGGATGGACACCAACCCATGGATGGACACACTCCAACCCATGGATGGACACAGCAATCCATGGATGGACACCAACCCATGGATGGACACCGACCCATGGATGGACACACTCCAACCCATGGATGGACACACTCCAACCCATGGATGGACACAGCAATCCATGGATGGACACCAACCAATGGATGCACTCCAACCCATGGATACACACACCAACCCATGGATGGACACCCCAACCCATGGATACACACACCAATCCATGGATACACACACCAATCCATGGATACACACACCAATCCATGGATGCACACACCAATCCATGAACGCTCTCCAGCTGAACCATTTCCTTCCCAGCTTATTTGCCATTCCAGGGCCTTCCCGAGAGCAGCATTCTCCTCAGGATTCACCAAAGAAAACAACTGAGAAAAAACCCCAACAAAACCCCCCAAGAAGTGCCATGGGTTGCTGGGTGCACTGTTTGGCCCAACCCCTGCTTTCCTGACTGCTGGTTGCTGTGGGAGCTGGAGCCAATCCATAATGGGAGAAATGAGGAATTCTGGTGTGTTCTGCAAATCTGGTAAGAGAGGGACCCTCCTGGCAGATTGCAGCAGTGCCCAGAACGGGGAGGGCTGGGGCAGGGAGGCTCTGCCTCGACCCACGTGTCAGCAGGGCTGGTCCTGCCGGGCAGAACCTTCCTGGGCTGTGATCCAGAGGAGTCTTCCCGAAGGATGCAGTGGCAGGACACAGCCAGGTGTCACCTGCAGGGCACAGCAGCTTTGTAGCACCGAACAAAACCAAATGAGGGACTGGAAGGCAGTGAAAACAATAATAAGGAAACTTTTAACATGCAAATTCCAGCTCTGCTCCTCGACAATTTTACTCTAACACAAACTGCTCTTTGTCTCGTTAACGACAAAGCAGAAGCAATTAAGCAAAGTGCAATAAGACTGAAACAGAATGGAATTAAAACCCACTCCAAGATTATTGTACCACCCCACTGAAGGGATCCTTCCAGCTGATATCACAAAAAGCTGCCAGTTTGCTTTGGATACAGAAGGAAGGAGCAGAAATGCTACAGGAAACATCTCCCTAAAAACAACCTCTCCATTGGGAGAGAGGCTGTGGAGGGCTGGGAGCTGCCTCAGCTGAATTCCAGCCCAAGACCTCAGCAAGGCTCCCTCTCTTCCTCCTGGGGTGGGACACTGAGGCTCAGAATCCTGGATGGGTTTGGGTTGGAAGGACCTGAAATCCCACCCAGTGCCACCCCAGGGACCCCTCCCCCTGTGCCAGTGTCCAGCCTGTCCTGGGGCACTGCCAGGGCTCCAGGGCAGCCCCAGCTGCTCTGGCAATCCCAGCCCAGCCCCTGCCCACCCTGCCAGGGAACAATTGCTGCCCCAGCTCCCAGCCAGCCCTGCCCTCTGGCACTGGCAGCCATTCCCTGCCTCCTGTGCCTCCAGCCCTTGGCCCCAGCCCCTCTCCAGCTCTCCTGGAGCCCCTCCAGGCCCTGCCAGGAGCTCTCAGCTCTCCCTGCAGCCTCCTCCTCTCCAGGTGAATAGCCCTTCCCTGTCAGCCTACACAGACCCCAAACTGACACCCTTTTCTCCAATCACTTGATATTTCTCCTGATGGATTTATCTGTAGATCACGGGGGAGTTTTCTGCCCTCCAGACACACATCAGGGCTGCAAAATGAGTTTTCTCTGAGCCTCACACGTGGTGGAAGTGGCTGCACACAGAAGAGGGATTTTGATCCCTGAGGCCACCGGGATGGTTCTGCCTCAGATCCACCCAATCCCCCATCCTGGCACACTCGGGCTGCTGGAGCTGCTGCTGTTGGCAAAGCTGCCCTGCAGCAGCAGCAGCAGCAGCTCTGGGGAAGCCACAGCAGGGCCCAGAGGAGCTGGCAGCAGGAGCAGCCCCTGCCTGAGCCAAGGCTGTGCTGCTGGCAGCATCTCCCCCTTCCCTGGGGGACACAGAGGGGCCCTGGGCCAGGAACCCCCCCGGGCTCATCCCTGTGCTGAACCCCTGGCACAGCTCCAGGCTTGGTGCTTCCTTCTGGCAGCTGCACACACAGTTACTGAGGTGTTTTTTTTTCCTTTTAATGTTTTCTGGTTCATATTTTCTTTTTTTAAATCATGAAATATCTATGGGGTTTTGTCATCTCCAGAAGCCAAGTGAATTTACAGGGTTTCAGCAAAGCCAGGGATGTGCCAAGGGCTGCATTGAACCAGAGTTTAAACGCCAGGCTCTGGTGGAGGTGAGAGGCATTGCAGAGGCAGCCAGGAAAAGGTGGAGCCTCTCCTGTGCCATGTGCAGGAGTGATGGAGCCAAAGGCACACGGGGCACAGCCCCAGAGCCTCTGCCTGCTGACAGCAACACGGAATCCCCACCGAAAACACGGGCAGCCTCCCCCCTCAGCCGGCTCGGCTTTTTTCTGTGCCCTCCAGCAAAGAAAAGAGGGATTGAGGTGGATAAAAGGCTGGGCTGTAACCTGGGCACAGGCAGAGCTGAAGGAGCTGGAGAGGAGAAAGCTCCGGGGAGATCCCAGTGCTGCTTTCTGCTGGGAAGGGGCTCAGGAAGGGGGGCTCAGGACCAGGGGGGTTAAACTAAACAGCAGAGATTTAGGTGGGATGTTGGGAACATATTCCTGCCTGGCAGGGTGGGCAGGGGCTGGGCTGGAATTGCCAGAGCAGCTGGGGCTGCCCTGGAGCCCTGGCAGTGCCCCAGGCCAGGCTGGACACTGGCACAGGGGGAGGGGGCCCTGCCAGGGCTGGGGTGGAACAAAGTGAGTTTTAATGTTCCTTCCCACCCAAACCATTCCAGGATTCTGTGATTCCAGATCCTATGATGTCCCCTGCCACATCAGCATCTGGAATATTGATATTTTCCTAGGCAGTCTGGAGGGGAGTCCAGCCCTGCCCACTAGGAGCAGCCACATCAGGGCTGCCAGGCTGGGAGGGGGATGGAAATTTGGGATTGAAATCTGTGGACAGACCACTGAAGATGCCACAAAATCTTCTGGGCAATCCCAGCCTGCAATCCCCACCCTGCTGGGCAGGAATTTTTCCTTTCCCTGCAGCCCTGCAGTACCACACAAGGCTGCCCTCTCTCCATGAACAGAATTCCAGTTTGGAATTTCAGATTTGTGTTAACCAAATTCCTAGGTGCTCTAAAGGATAGAGGGTACTGTAAAGATACCAATATTTTACAAATTCCTTCAATTAGGATGGTGCAAAAGCATTTTTACTTGGGAATTTTTTGCTTGGGAATTCCTGCACCTGTGTGCAGCCCTTGAAAATTAAAATAAATCAGATTTTCCACTTTCTGGACACAGCAACCACACACAGTGTTGTGTTTTGCCAGCCTGTATCTTATTTAATTAAATATACAGAGGAGATGCTGAAAGTTTTCCGTTTAAATGAAAAAAAAAAAAATTGGAATCTCAGTGGAAATCCAACAAGGAAATTTTCCCAACTGATTTGGGACTAAAAGCAATGGGGGTTTTCCCTCTCCTCAATGAAAAAAAAGGCAGAGAGAGAAATGAATGATCCTTTTATTCCCTACAGGCAAACCTGGAGTGCCTGATCCTTTCTCCAGGCTGGAAATCTCCCTTTCCCAGAGCCTCCTGGGGAGCAGATCCAGAAATTCATTTACATTTTGTCACAAAACAGAAATGGTGGCAAACCCAGAAACAGGAATTAGGAGAGCCCATCCCCAGTGCCACCCTGAGCCAGGGGGCTGGGGCAGAGCTGGGTTAATTAACACAGCTTTTCTCCAGGTAAATATTTTCCCAGGCAAGGTGGAGCTGCTGGAAAGGGATTCACCAGGGAACGCAGAGCCAGCTGCACGAGGTGGTTTTTCCCTACCAAACCCTCATTTCCAGAGTGCAGATATTTATACATTACATGTGTTTATTTATATATCTGTATTTTTATCCTGCAGTTGTCTGTGCACACACGCACCTCCATGTGCATTCCTGATTTAAAAATTCCAAGCCAAATCCCAATTCTTGGCAATTCTAGACAGATCCCAATTTCACACAGCTGGGAAGGGTGTGAGGACCTGTCCCCCCTGAAAGATCCCGATGTTCCCCACACCAGACCCGGGGGGGAAACCTCACATTTGGAGCTCTGGAGTGCACAAAGAGCACAAATAACTCGGAATCAAGATATGCTTTTGTTTAGCAGGAAGGGCAGAGGAAGCATGCCTGAGTTTGGAGGGAATGTTGGGAGCTTTGGGAGAGCAGAGTCAAGTCTGGGCAGTGTTTGCTGTGCTGTCATCACAGGCTGCACAGAACTGCCTTGTCTGCTCCCACAAAAATCCACCTTGTGCCAGGGAAACAGGCTGGGCCTAACGAGCTCCAGGACGTGTTTTGGGTCATTTCCAGGTGATTGGCCTCTTCTTAACAGATCCTCCTTGTAGATGAAGGCAAATATTTATGTAGGGACCCCATTGGCTGCGTGTCCCTCTGCTCTGGTGTTTCCCCTCATAAACCTGTTCCTCAGGAATCCACAGCACCAGCACTGGCTGGGGGCACGGGACAAAACCCAGAGTGGGATTTTCCACATCCTCAGGACCCCAGACAGGTTCTCTATCATTTCTTCAGACAGGATCTCCTGCACACCAGAGACTCTCCACTTTTCCAATCCCACTGCACCCCTCAGAAATTCCCCATTCCTGACTCCTACACAGGAGTGCAGCCTGGCCAAATATTTCTCCCAGCATCTTCTGCTGCCAGTGGATCGGGGTGGCTCTTTGGGACACCTGAGGTGGGTTTGGATGGGGAGGAGCTCTCCACTTTGGTGGGACAAATCTCCTGAGCCTCCAGCAAAGCTGCAGGACAAAGGACAATCATTAACTGAACAATTGTGTACCAAAGTAAGAACCCGGAGGCTCCAGCCTGTGCCTGGCATGGAACAGCCACTCCAAGATTTAAATGCCAGTTTAAAACCCAAGAATCTGGTGCTGCCTTTTCCTTGCTCCATTTCTTCAGAGCCTGACATTTCCCTTCCCTTTCTCCCTGCAAAGGTCTGAGGGCTCCAATGGGAGCCGAGCCCAGGGTGCAGCCGGAGGACAAAGGCACCCACGGGAGGCTGCCCAGGTCACAGGGGACTGGGGGGAAGGATGGGCAGGGGGATTGCCCCAGGAGGGACCCCCAGCCTCACCCCATTCCCAACAAATCCCCATTCCCACACTCTGGCAGTGGTGATCTTCATTTGGGGCCACTGGAACACACCCAGGGCAGAGCTCATGTGAGATTTGTGTTTGCTGCCTCCACCTGCTGGATTTCTACCTGGACATGGAACCATGGAATGGTTTGGGCTGGAGGGACCTTAAAGCTCATCCAGTGCCCAGGGACACCCTCTGCTCCCCAGGGCTGCTTCCAACCTGGCCTGGGACCTGCCAGGGATGGGGCAGCCACGGGATTCGTGAGAAACAACTCGATTTTGGAGCTTTTGTTGCTCATATTTACTGGTGAAGGCACCTGCAGATGGCAAATTGAGAGGGGACCCCGAGAGTCAGCACTGAGGTCAGAGCAGCAGGTCAGAGGTTATGTTCCACAGCTTCCCCCGAATCCCAAGGAAACCAATCCCAGGTTGCTGTGCCTCCTGCAGCATTCCAGCTGGAGCTGCTGCTGCCAGGGTAAATCAGCCCAGCACATCCGAACCAGCAGCAAAGTGCCATCTCCACACACACCACGCCCTTCAGCCACACAAAACCCCCCTTTCCCACCCTGCCAGACTCAGGGAATTCATTGCCAAGGATCAGCTGCTGCTGTGCACGTTTGTTAGCACGTCTCTAATGAGAGAAGGTGTGAGCTGTGTTTAATTAGAAATGAGCTCACACTGGTGACCAAAAATACCTTGAAAACACCTCCCAGCACTTCCCAGCAGAGCTCATCAGGGCTCCGAGCTGGAATGGCATCAAGGAAATGATCTGCAGGTCGAATAGTAAAGATTTCAAGGCAAATAAATATTTTTTTTGAAGCTGTCCCTAGCAAAGACAGTGGATATATATCCCTGTGGGTAGACATCCAGGAAATCCGAGAGCACATTCCTTCAGCTTAGCACGGGGCTCAATAAAAAATAGGCTTCAAAGCCTTCATCTGGGGGTACTTTTTTAGAAACTTAAATGTGTTAGTCAAGGAAAAATAGGAGAAATATTTTCCTTGACACATCCAATTTGTTTTATTTATTTAAATGTGTGTTACCTTTTTCTAAGAAATTAAAAAAACATCTGAAACCTGCAGAGAACCCAGAGCCAGAAATTACTTGTACTCAGCTACTGATCCAAAAATCATCCTGCTCTGCAGAGCCTTGAGGAAGAATGCTTCAAAAACCCTCCCTGGGATGAAATCTCTGATGGAACAGCTGAGAGATCACCAAAATATCAATTACTTCAACGTAAGCAAGAAATTCTTCAGTCACAGGTCACAAGAAGCCACACAACTGAAGTGGCTGCTTTAAAAAAATAAACAACCAAATAAAAACATTTAAACCCATCAGCTGCTGGCAGAGTGACTCCTCAGCCCCCTCTGACTGTGCCAGATCAGTGTGAGAAATACCATGAGGAGTTTATGAATTCTGTTCACATTCCTTGATTAAATCCAGAAATCCTCACAGCTGGATTCCCAAGGGGCTTTTCCTGCTGTATCCCAAAGCAGAACAATATTTATTTTTTTTTCCCTCAAATACCATTTACCAAGGACAGCCCTGAACCTTTAGCCAGTGACTCCTTCTTCAAGGGGCTGCTGCAAACCAGCCCCGAGCACGGAGACCCCTCACTAATCCCAAACACTCGGGGCTTGGGTGCAGGGAGGGACAATTCCCTGTCAAATCCACCCCGTGGGGAAGCAGCCAGGGCTCTAACAAGACCTCTGCCTCTCCCTCCACGGGCAAAGCAATGTTTGGACACGAGGCAAGTCTGAAATTGCCTCCAGCCTCTTTAGGAAAGGTGAAAAAAATTTAAAGCACCAAAAAAAAAAACCCCAAAAAAACCCTCTGCAGGGGCCAGCATTCCTGCTTGATGCCTGAGCATGGAACGAAGGAGGGCGGCAGGTCCTGACAGGCCCCGAGCAGAGCTCAGTGTGGGCTGGGCACAGAGCAGGGCCCTGGGGCTGCAGAGAGAGCAGGACACTGTGGGGACACTGTGGGGACACTGTGGGGACAGCAGAGGGGACAGCAGCAGGGACAGGATCAGGGACAGCAGAGGGGACACTGTGGGGACACTGCAGGGACAGGATCAGGGACATTGTGGGGACATTGTGGGGACAGGATCAGGGACAGCAGAGGGGACACTGCAGGGACAGGATCAGGGACAGGATCAGGGACAGGATCAGGGACAGTAGAGGGGACAGGATCAGGGACAGGATCAGGGACAGGATCAGGGACAGCAGAGGGGACAGCAGAGGGGACAGGATCAGGGACAGCAGCAGGGACAGCAGCAGGGTCAGGCTCGGGGAGGGCCGGGAGGGTCCCTGAGTGCCCCTGAGCAGGCAGTGCCCGGGAGGGGGCTGGGAGGGCTCGGGGCAGGGCAGAGGGATGGAGGGACAGGTCAGGCTCCAAACGGGACAGAGGGACAGGGAGAGACACCCTGGGCAGGCAACTGGGATCTGTGCCCAGGGCCAGCCAGTAAACACAACGGGGACAAACTGGGGACCAACTGGACCAGCCAGTGACCAACCAGTGACTAACTGGTGACCAACCAGTGACCAACCAGTGACCAGCCAGTGACCAACCAGAGACCAACCAGTGACTAACCAGTGACCA
>VXBS01004390.1:5896-25861 GCA_013400255.1 Sitta europaea | reverse complement strand
TTTCCCTGAGCTCCAGCCTGAGCCTGCCCTGGCCCAGCTCCAGAACCTTTCCCTGAGCTCGGAGCTGCCCCTCGGGAGGAGCTGCAGCTCCCTGGGCTCTGCCCTCGGGGGGCTCTGCCCCACTGCACACTCCCAGTGCCCTCAGTGCCCCTCCAGACCCCTCCCCATCCCCTTGTCCCACCTTTGGACACTTCCTGAACACTTTAGATCTTTCTTACACCCCAAAGCGCCCCCAGCACTGGAGAGAGCNAGCAGCTCCAGAGCCCCCCAGCAGTTCCAGAGCTCTCACTCGAAGCCTGAGGGTGACACAAAGGTTTGGCTGAGCTCCCAGCACAGCGCTCAGTGAGAGCCTTTCTCCCTCGTGGGGGTTCATTCCCATTTATTCCCACGGGGTTTATTCCTATTTAATCCCAAAGGGGTTTATTCCCACACGGGGTTCATTCCCATTTATTCCCACAGAGGGTTTATTCC
This sequence comes from Sitta europaea, assembly GCA_013400255.1. Taxonomy (NCBI): domain Eukaryota; kingdom Metazoa; phylum Chordata; class Aves; order Passeriformes; family Sittidae; genus Sitta; species Sitta europaea. Next base: position 25,390 of record VXBS01004390.1, on the reverse strand, counting down.
CATTTATTCCCATGGGGATTATTCCCATTTATTCCCACACAGGATTTATTCCCATTTATTCCCACAGCAGGTTTATTCCCATTTACTCCCACAGAGGTTTATTCCCGTTTATTCCCACAGGGAGTTTTATTCCCCTTTATTCCCACAGGGGGTTTATTCCCATTTAATCCCACACGGACTTTGTTCCTCTTTATTCCTACACAGGGGTTTATTCCCATTTATTCCCACAGGGTTTTATCCCCATTTATTCCCACAGGGGTTTATCCCCATTTATTCCCACACAGGATTTATTCCCATTTATTCACACAGAGGTTTATTCCCATTTATTCCCACAGGGGTTTATTCCCATTTATTCCCATTTTTCCCACTGCACAGCCCTGCCAGCACACGCAGCCCCAGCTCTCACCCCAGGACAGCTCCTGTCCCAGGAGCATGGGGTGATTTTGTGGGATCAATGCTTTGCCAGAGGGGTCAGACAAAAAAAACCCCAACCAAGGGGGCACAAAAGTCACCCTTGATGTCCCCGGGGTCCTGCTGAGCTAAATGCAACTCAGCATTCCAGCACAACCAGGTGACTCTGGGGTTTGTCCCCATTCTTCACAGGTTTCAACCTCTTGACTGCTCTGCAAGGTTATAGAATCATGGAAATACAGAATCATGGAATCATTGAACCATGGAATGACTGAATTATTGAATCATGGAATCATGGATTCACTGAATCATAGAATTACTGAATCACAGAATTACAGAATCATGGAATCACTGAATTATTGAATCACTGAATCATAGAATCACAGAATTACAGAATAATGGAATCAGTGAATTATTGAATTATAGAATCATAGAATCAAGGAATCGCTGAATTATTGAATCACTGAATCATAGAATTATTGAATCATTGAATCACAGAATTATAGAATCAAGGAATCACTGAGTTATTGAATCATTGAATTACTGAATCACAGAACCATAGAATGGAATCATGGAATCATTGCATCATTGAATTATTGANGTTATAGAATCATGGAAATACAGAATCATGGAATCATTGAACCATGGAATGACTGAATTATTGAATCATGGAATCATGGATTCACTGAATCATAGAATTACTGAATCACAGAATTACAGAATCATGGAATCACTGAATTATTGAATCACTGAATCATAGAATCACAGAATTACAGAATAATGGAATCAGTGAATTATTGAATTATAGAATCATAGAATCAAGGAATCGCTGAATTATTGAATCACTGAATCATAGAATTATTGAATCATTGAATCACAGAATTATAGAATCAAGGAATCACTGAGTTATTGAATCATTGAATTACTGAATCACAGAACCATAGAATGGAATCATGGAATCATTGCATCATTGAATTATTGAATCACTGAATCATAGAATCACAGAATTATAGAATCATGGAATCAGTGAATTATTGAATCATAGAATCTCAGAATTATAGAATCATAGAATCAAGGAACTACTGAATTATTGAATCACTGAATCATAGAATCACAGAATTACAGAATAATGGAATCAGTGAATTATTGAATTATAGAATCATAGAATCAAGGAATCGCTGAATTATTGAATCACTGAATCATAGAATTATTGAATCATTGAATCACAGAATTATAGAATCAAGGAATCACTGAGTTATTGAATCATTGAATTACTGAATCACAGAACCATAGAATGGAATCATGGAATCATTGCATCATTGAATTATTGAATCACTGAATCATAGAATCACAGAATTATAGAATCATGGAATCAGTGAATTATTGAATCATAGAATCTCAGAATTATAGAATCATAGAATCAAGGAACTACTGAATTATTGAATCATTGAATTACTGCATCACAGACTCAATGGAATCGTTGAATCAAGAATTATAGAATCATGGAATCAGTGAATTATTGAATCATAGAATCACAGAATTATAGAATCAGAGACTCAGTGAATTGTTGAATCATAGAATCAAGGAATCACTGAATTATTGAATCATTGAATTACTGAACCCCAGAACCATAGAATCATTGCATCATTGAATTATTGAATCACTGAATCCCAGAATCCTGGAATGATTTGGGGTGGAAGGGACCTTTAATCTCACCCCACCCCACCCTCTGGCATGGGCAGGGACATCTTCCACTGTCCCAGGGTGCTCCCAGCCCTGTCCAGCCCGGCCTGGGGCACTCCCCGGGGTGGGGAGGGTCTCAGTCCCCTCCCCCGAGGCAATGCCCTGAATAAACCCATCCTAAAGGGCTGCACTGTGGCTCTGGGCAGATACTTGGAGGGGGTTTATTTCCCTGGGGTGCTTCATTTTCGCTCTGAGTGTCATTTCCTTAATGAAGATGAATGAAGGAAACACCATTTTCAAGAGCCTGACTCCTTGCAAATTAAACCAATTCCCCTCTGCTCAGCCTCAGCCTCTGGCACCCTTTTGCCTTGGTAACAATTCTCTTTATTTTTAGCTGGTTTTGCTGCCTTTGAGGCGGCTATTCCTGAAATGCACAGCAAATCAGGTCAGAACTAGCCCAAAATTGACCCTCTGCTCCTTTTCCTGCTGCCACTTCAGAGCTAAACAAATTTACTGAGCAGCACAGGTGATCCCAGGCTCCCGAGTCCAACGCCAGTGAGTCCTGGGCAGCCTGACAAACCCCAAAATGCCCCTTTCCCGCAGAGCAGCTGAAAGCCAGGCCCCAGGAGCAGCAGTGCCTGACGAGAGCTCAGCCCTGACGTCCTGTTTTGCCTGCTTTGATCACGATAAGCCTCCCTTTTTTCCATTCTCAGTGTAAACAAGCAGCGATGGTTTCCTGCCAGCTCCTTTCCCTCCAGCTGGGCGGTGCAGCCCCCTCAGCCCTGCCAGGAGGGTCTCTGCCCACCTGCTGCAGGCTGGGCCACCCCAGAAGGCTCAGAGGAGAGGTCCTGGGGTGCTGCCACCCCCTGAACAGCACCTTCACCCCAGGAGGGAGGGGGTGGCAGCGTCCAGAGCGGCACCCAGCGCTCCCTGCCTGGGCTGGCAGTGCAGAGACTCCAGCGGGTGTGGGGGGAGCCCCTGTCCATGGGCAGCTGGTAAAAACCAGCTGGGGCAGTTTGCTCCATCCCTGCCAGGACCTTCCTCCCTCCAGGGAGATCTTCTGCCCAGGGGCCACCGAGTGTCCCTGCAGGGCTGAGGAAAGTCCATCCTGCCCTGGGAGAGCTGTGCCAGGGCAGGAGCCCAGCATTCCTGCCCGGACACAACCCGAGCTTTGGCAGCCCAGGGCAGCCTTTCCCTGGCTCCCCAGAGGGCCCAGGGATCCGCACTGGACCCTCAGAGGCAATCTGCCCCTCCCTGCAGGACCCCTGCCCCAGCAGAGCCCCCTCTGCCCCTGCAGGAGCTGCCCCCATGGGATGGCCCTGCCCCAACCCCGACCCCCGGGGCAGGGGGGATTCTGGCTCTGCCAGGGCTGGGCTTGGAGCACTGCAGCTCTGTTGGAATTCTAATAAAGAGCTGGGATTCCTGTTCCCATCTCTCTGCCCGAGAGCCCCTTCATTTCAAAATTATAACACTTCAGAGGGTGGGGGTTTGCATTCTGCATTCCAAGGAGGCTGCTGAGCACACTCCTGCCCTTCAAACCCAGACACTCTGACACTCCAAGGATCCCACTCGGGGTTTGTGAGTGACTTCCAGCCCTGGGATGGTTTTCCTGTTGTTCTGCAGTGAGGTGGGCACATCTCCACGGAGCCAGGGCTTGGGGTGCTCAGGATGGGGTCTTGGGGTGTCCAGGGTGGGGGCAGGAGCTGGGCTGGCTGACCCTGGGGTCCCTCCCTGCTCAGGATGTGCTGGGATTGTCTGAGCTGGGGTACATGGGGTGTCAGCACAGCCCCACCCTGCGCTGCCTCCTCGTGGAGTACCAGCCTCTGCCCCAAAGCTGCCCCTCAGCAGGTCCAGAGCAGGAGAAAAACCCCACTGGAACCTCAGAGCATGGTCCATGGACTGGGCCACGGCTCCGGGGCAGGGCAGGGTCCCTTTGCCCAGGGCACCAGAGAGGGCACAGGGCAGGTTCCCTTAGCCCAGGTGTGTGCACAGGTTCCCTTAGCCTAGGTGAGGGCACAGGTTCCTTTAGCCCAGGTGAGAGCACAGGTTCCCTTAGCCTAGGTGAGGGCACAGGTTCCTTTAGCCCAGGTGAGAGCACAGGTTCCCTTAGCCTAGGTGAGGGCACAGGTTCCTTTAGCCCAGGTGAGAGCACAGGTTCCCTTAGCCTAGGTGAGGGCACAGGTTCCTTTAGCCCAGGTGAGAGCACAGGTTCCCTTAGCCTAGGTGAGGGCACAGGTTCCTTTAGCCCAGGTGAGAGCACAGGTTCCCTTAGCCTAGGTGAGGGCACAGGTTCCTTTAGCCCAGGTGAGAGCACAGGTTCCCTTAGCCTAGGTGAGGGCACAGGTTCCTTTAGCCCAGGTGAGAGCACAGGTTCCCTTAGCCTAGGTGAGGGCACAGGTTCCTTTAGCCCAGGTGAGAGCACAGGTTCCCTTAGCCTAGGTGAGGGCACAGGTTCCTTTAGCCCAGGTGAGAGCACAGGTTCCCTTAGCCTAGGTGAGGGCACAGGTTCCTTTAGCCCAGGTGAGAGCACAGGTTCCCTTAGCCTAGGTGAGGGCACAGGTTCCTTTAGCCCAGGTGAGAGCACAGGTTCCCTTAGCCTAGGTGAGGGCACAGGTTCCTTTAGCCCAGGTGAGAGCACAGGTTCCCTTAGCCTAGGTGAGGGCACAGGTTCCTTTAGCCCAGGTGAGAGCACAGGTTCCCTTAGCCTAGGTGAGGGCACAGGTTCCCCCAGGGAGGTCACAGCACACCCTGGATGGTTCCTGGAAGAGGAAGGAGACAAGCACAACCTGTTTGGTCAGCACTGGACCCACCACTGGCAGCACAAGGGAACCTTTTGTGGGTGCAGTAAAGGTGACCTGGGTGGAGGAAAGGTGACCCCACAGCTTCCAGAGTCCCAGATTGTCCATGTGAAAACCCCACAGGTGTTCTCTGATCACTTCTGATCACCTGAGTCTATCAGACCCACAGTGGCAAACCCTTTGGGTCACCTCGTGCCTACCAGAGCTGCTGCCAGTTCAAAACTGGGCACATTTATGGAGCAGTGTTACCCCAGGATCCCAAATCCACCACCAGCAAATCCTAAACAGGCCCACAAAAATAGAAATGCTTTATTCCCGTACTGGGGCTGAACCAGGGGATCCTGGAAAAGAATTTCATGCCAGTCCAAATGAGGCCAAGCCTCCAAATGTCTGGGAAGAGCAATGCCAGTGTGGGGGTTGTCTGTCCCCGTTGGTCCCCCCTGGAGATCACAGCTTGGGAGGTTTTGGCCTTTCAAACACAGCAGCCTTGGGATGCTGTCACTCCTCTGAGCACACACACCCAGAGCACACAAATCCCAAATAACTGGGATTTGGTCAGCTCAGGGAGCCTGAGCCATCCCTGCTCCCTTCAGCTTTTCTGGTTCCCTCTCCTTATTTCACATCCAGCCCTAAATCATCTCCAGGTGGGCACTGACCCTGGAGAGGGAACACCCTGGGCTGGACAAGAGGCCAGAGTTTGCTCTGGGGGCTGCTCACGTGGCTGCCACACACTGGTGACCATGAGTAGCCCAGCAATGATGATTTGTTCTTCTTAATAGCAAAAAGAACAAATCTGGGAGCTACAGCAAGGAAGCTGTTCCCTCCCTGGGTGTGAAATCAGAGAATCTTTTAGGATGGAATAGAGCTCCAGGTGCCCTGTGCCCACCTTGTCACTCAGAGCAGTGTCCAGAAATTCCTTGGTCAATCCAGGGATGGGCACCCCAAACCCCCCTGGGCAGTTCCAATCCCTGAGCCCCCTCTCCATGGGGAAATTCCTGCTCTGTGCCCCCTGAGCCTGCCCTGCCCAGCCTGGGGCCGTTCCCTCTGCTCCTGTCCCTGTCCCTGTCCCCAGAGCCCGACCCCCCCGGCTGTCCCCTCCTGGCAGGAGCTGTGCAGAGCCAGCAGGGCCCCTGAGCCTCCTCTGCTCCAGGCTGAGCCCCTGCCCAGCTCCCCCAGCCCTGCTGGGGCTCCAGACCCTGCCCAGCTCCCCCAGCCCTGCTGGGGCTCCAGCCCCTGCCCAGCTCCCCTAGCCCTGCTGGGGCTCCAGCCCCTTCCCCAGCTCTGTTCCCTGCCCTGGACTCTCTCCAGCCCCTCCAGGTCCCGTTTGCAGTGTGGGCCCAGGACTGGATGTGGCTCAGGAGGAATTTGGAGTCAGTGTGGGAAGGCTGAGTCATCTCCTGCTCCTTGGATAATTGTGAAATGACTTCCTCCACCTCTGGCTCTTCTCGTCCATAGCTCTGAGAAGACACAAGTTCTAAATCTCCACTTGAATTCCCAGAGGAATCATCTCCTTCCTCATTCCTTCCCGCAGTCATTCCCTCTCTTTCCATGTGATGCCATCGACTCTCCCGAGTTCTGTGGTCACTGTCCCTGCACAGAACGTGCTCTGCCACCTCCCAGACACCTCCAGGAGAAACAGCTTGCCCAGTGTTTAATGTGACACTTCAGCCTTTGGGGAAAAGCAAAAAAAAAAAACCGTGGAGAACATCCAAAAATTCCTCCTGTTACAATGAGTGAATCACCTCTGCTGCTTCACCTCGGGGTAAACCTTGGAAAGCTCAGCTCCTTTCTATGAATCACCCTCAGCAAAGAGCCCCAATTAAGAGATAAAACATTGCTACCACAACAGCAGCCTGGGCAGGGATTTATTTTTAGAAGCTGCTTAAAATAGTGCGTGGTACCTCGTTCAAAAACATCCCCTGTGTGCTGGTACGGGTGATGTCAGAGCAGGGAGCCTCTCCTGAGGGACACACACTTCACACCCTCGCCAGAACTGCTGCACAGCACCAAGCTGAGAGAAAACACTGAAAAAAACAGGGCAGGAAGCCCAAAATTGGTCTTAACACCTCCCTGCCAGCGTAGCAAGATGCCAGGGTTTGAAGAAAGGAGTGTAAAGGGATGATTCAAAGCAGATTTTGGAAGTGACAGCATTTCCCATTAAAAAGGGAGCAGAAAAGGCTCTGTGTGACTTTGGGGAAGGGTTTTGGGTTCTGAGAGCCAGCCCTGGGGCTGAAAGGGGCTCTGGTGCAAAGTCCTGCTCTGAGATGCCACTGACAAGGAGGTGCCACTGTCCCCGTGGGACCAGCAAGGATCTGGGGACAACTCCTAACCCAGCACCAGCAGCACAACCTTCTGCACCTGGGAAGGGAAGGGAGAGCAAAGTCACAGGATCAGAGGATCTCCTGGGCTGGAAGGACCCCAAGGATGATCCAGCCCAGCTCTGTCCCTGCCCAGACCCCCCAACAACCCCCTGAGCATCCCTGGGTGCTGCCCAAAGGCTCCTGGAGCTCTGGCAGCCCCGGGGCCGTGCCCATTCCCTGGGCAGCCTGGGCAGTGCCAGCACCCTCTGGGGGAAGAACCTTTCCCTGAGCTCCAGCCTGAGCCTGCCCTGGCCCAGCTCCAGAACCTTTCCCTGAGCTCCAGCCTGAGCCTGCCCTGGCCCAGCTCCAGAACCTTTCCCTGAGCTCCAGCCTGAGCCTGCCCTGGTCCCTCTGTGCCCACTCTGCCCCTCCCTGTGCCTTCTGCCCTTGTGGGGTTGGCAGCCGTGGGTGAGGACAGCCCCGATGTGAAGGATGCAAACCATGGCCCTGTGGAACCCGAGGATGACAAGAAAAACTGAATAAAACCTCAAGTCCTCCTGTGCTGGGCACTGGAGGCTCCACTTTGAGTGCTGAGCCCAATTCTGGGCCCCTCAGGACAAGGACCTGGAGGGGCTGGAGAGAGTCCAGGGCAGGGAATGGAGCCCCAGCGGGGCGGGGGGAGCTGGGCAGGGGCTGGAGCCCCAGCAGGGCTGGGGGAGCGGGGCAGGGGCTCAGCCTGGAGCAGAGGAGGCTCAGGGGCCCTGCTGGCTCTGCACAGCTCCTGCCAGGAGGGGACAGCCGGGGGGTCGGGCTCTGGGGACAGGGACAGGAGCAGAGGGAACGGCCTCAGGCTGGGCAGGGCAGGCTCAGGGGGCACAGATCAGGAATTTCCCCATGGAAAGGGGACTCAGGGATTGGAACTGCCCAGGGGGGGTTGCAGTGCCCATCCCTGGAGGTGCTCAGATAATTGAGTGGATGTTCTTCCCAACATGGTTCAGTGGGATTCAGCCAACATTTGAATTTGATGATTTGGAGGAGCTTTCCAACATTTGGCATCCTGTGACCACCAAAACCAACGGGCAAAGAGCAGCCCTGTGAGCTGGGAAGGTGGTGAGGACCAGGCTCTGTCAGCACCCCTGGCCTCCACCCCCAGCCCTTCCCCAGCCATTCCCTGCTCCTTCAGCCTGGCCAGACCCAGAGCCACCTCCACCATCCAACTGCAGCCCTGCAAGGAATTAAAACGGGAGTGGAGGGGCTGGGGCTGATGGAAAATTCCCTGCCTGATCCATTGGGGCAGGCACATGAGCAAGGATTTGGGTGGTGAAAATTCCAGCAGCTTTCCCAGGAATGGGAAACAGCAGGGGGAAGATGCAGCAGGGGAGTGGGGAGAAAAGTCAGGGATGTAAGCAAGTGAGAAAAGAGGCAGCTCTGGGTGAGGCACATGGGTGGAAAATTACAGGAAGATTGGCCCAGAGGGAAAAAGCCTCGTGTGGGATGGGGCAGCAGAGCAGGAGCAGAACCAGGCTGCTGTCAGAGGGGAGATTTGGTACAATTCTTTAAAAAAAAAAAAAACAAAAAACCACATTTGAAGACACCCAGGGAGAGCTGGGTCACCTCCAATGGGAATGGGGACAGGAGATGGATTTACTGACAATGAAAGATGTGAGAGGAGATGGAGAATTAATGGCTCTAAATGCTGGGTGCAGCATAATTCTCCCTAAAAGCCCAACCAGCCAGAGATCTTACATTGCCCAGGTGAAAGAACTTGAAAATATCACTAAAACTCACAAAGGTTTTCAACCAAACTCCATAGATGGGTTTTTATTCCACACAAATAAAAACCAGGTGGCCAAATTAATCCTAATTAACCTGATTAGGTTTATTGTAGGACTAAGAATCATTCACTGGAATCACAAGGGTGTTTTTTTTCCCCTCTCTCCAAACTGAATTCCCTTTGTGCACCTGCTTTTAACACCAGCCTGCCAGGGAGCACATCCCAGTACAATTCCATTACGGCTGGGAGAGGTTTCAGCCATCCACCAAAATGCAGGGAATAAATACAATACACATCATGTACTCTCTGCTGGGATATTTAAAGCTTTTCCCCTCAAAGTAAATCAGTTTTATGTCGTTAAAGCCCTCGAAAATATCAAGTTGCAAGGCTTGGCTCCCAGAACTTCGTTTCCTCTCAATTCCTTGTGACTTTGGGGGAGGCAGGTCATGGGGAATTGGCATTTCCCCCTCGAGCTCAGCCCTGGAGCCAAACTCTGGCCTCTTGTGCCTCAGTTTCCCCCCTGAATATGGGAAGGGCATTGCAGAGGTGCTGAAAATCCTAATCCATGATCATTTCTAGGAAGCCTGAGGTGAAAAGCAAGTAGGAATTTTGTTTGTTTAAATTTAAACTTCCAGAAGCAGTGGATGGCACAGGGAAGGCCTGAAACCAAGAATGTTCTGACAAACACAAGAGCAAAGCCCAGATTTACACTCCTCCCGAGGGAAAAACAAGGAATTAATTCATTTTATCTGCACCTGATCACCTTTGGGGTCCTGGTTTTGTTTTCATTTCTTATTTGCTAAGCCCTGACAGTCACAGGGACACCAGAAGTGGCTTTCCTCTGGATTTCGTCCCTGTGGGCAGCCTGTGGCTCTGCCCCTTTACATTATAAATATAAATCAGGTCTATAATAAAGCTTTAATTCCTCAGAAAGTCATAAATCCTGGAATTCCTGCCATCTCCACCAAATGAACCTGCACAGATACAGGTACAGCCCTGCAGAGTTTGAAAGAGGGCAAAATTCTGAGGATGTGGAGCATCCACCTGGACAGCCACAGCTTTAAATCCAGGAAACAAACCCTGTTTGCATTTCTGCCCTCGGGGTCTCGGCCCCAAAGGCTGCCTGAGGAACGAGGGTTTGGCAAATCCCAGGGGCCCATGGCAGGTGGGGAGGGAAGGAAGAGCCAAAACTTCCCAAATCCATGGGGGAAAGGTGGATTGCTGATTTTCTAAGGATGGTCATGGAACAGTTTGGGTGGAAGGGAACTCAAGCCCACCCAGCTCCAATCCAGGAACTCAAACCCACCCAGCTCCAATCCAGGGAACTCAAACCCATCCAGTTCCATCTCAGGGAACTCAAACTCATCCACCTCCAATCCAGGAGCTCAAACCCACCCAGCTCCAGCCCAGGGAGCTCAAACTCATCCAATTCCAACCCAGGAGCTCAAACCCATCCAGCTCCAATCCAGATAACCCAAATCCATCCAATTCCAACCCAGAGATCTCAAACCCATCCAGTTCCAGCCCAGGAGCTCAAACTCATCCAATTCCAACCCAGGAGCTCAAACCCATCCAGCTCCAATCCAGAGATCTCAAACCCATCCAATTCCAACCCAGGGACTTCTCCCACCACCCCAGCCCCACCTTGGGCACTTTGAGGATTTCAGGCTTTCTGTGCTGACAGAGACTGATCCTCAAAAATAAACTGCATTTCACCTAAACCCATGGAAAAAGCTTCCAAAACTGAGTAATAACACTAAAATTATGAGTGTGTAATAGAATAGAAGGGTGTTATATCACAGGGTGAAAGATTTAGAATTTAAAGTTTTGGGATATAGTAATATATATATATATAACAAGATAGGGGGTTTAGGGCATAAATTAATCCTCTTCATAAGTTTGGGCAATTTTGTGTAATTAGTTAAAAAGTCAAAAATTGTGTAAAAAGTCTGCAGCGTGGAACACAAGTAATTAATTATCAGGTTAAAAATAAAAATAATTTAGTTAGCATCTCATCACTGAGTGGTTTAAACTTAAAACACCCCTTGAAGTCAGAACTCTAAGCACCATTTCAACTCTGTTAACTTAGTGTATGGACGCACTCACGGTCAGCAATAAAAGAATAAATATGAAATAATAAATATCTGAGTCCAACCAAGAATTCTGTCTCTTGTGCTTTTAATCCTGACCCCAAAAAGAAGCAGCAGATAAACCCAAAGAGTGCCTCCTGTAGGGATCCAGGGCAGCCCCAGCTCTGGGAATTCCAGCCCAGCCCCTGTCAGGGAACAATTCCTGCCCAAAATCCAACCAACCCCCAAACCACAGCTGTTTCCCTTTCTCTCTCCAAACCCTGCACAGATCCAGCCTTGCTCAGGCCCTGCCACCACAAATAAACTCATTTCCAGACTGATGGAATCCCCCCTTTGGGGCACAAATCCCACCAGCCCGAGGAGCTGTGCTCCATTCTGGACCTTCTGGACCTTTTGCAAGGAAAATGAAGCATTCTAAGGGTGTCCCCAGGATATCCTGAGATGGAAGGGACCCACCAGGGTCATTAAATCCAATTCCACAATGCCAAAGGGAAAATGGGAGCTCCAGCATAGTTTGGTACCTTTAAAATGGATTTGGAGGATGGAAAATAAGATTTTTCTTACTAAAATTGCTGTGGATATCAGGCTGGGACAGGCTGCAGGTGCTTCAGAGGCCAGGATTAGGAGCAGAAATGGTCTTGATAAATCGTAGAAATGGTCTGGAAGAAACAAGAAAAAAAGAAAAAGAGACTTCAGGGATGATGGGTGAATTTGGTGAGGCAGGAATAATCAATGGCATGGTCACCAGGGAGACAAATCCAGGCTTGAAAGGGTGGGGTTTGGGAAATCTCAGGATTTCCAGGGATCACAAAGTGAGCAGGAGCTGAACATGGAACGCTGCAATTAAACCAAACATTTGCTGTGATGCCAAAACGTCCAACAAACAAACAAAGGGAACTTTCCACCTCTTTGGCTCCCCCTGAGGTTCTGGTGTTGGACATTCCAGTGAAATCACAGCTAAAATCCCAACGAGGACACGGGGAACGAGCTGAGATGGATGAGACTGGGAATGCAGAGAGGAAAATCCCATTTATTGCACCAGTAGGGTAGGAAAAGCCCTCCAGGACCTCCAGAACCACAAATCAGCTCCACCAAACCCTGGCCCCAGGTGTCACCCCCAGGTGTTCCTGGACATTTCCAGGATGGGCTCTCACATTCCCAGCACGGGATTCATTCTGAGCAAAGCAACAGGGGCTTCAAACCCACCCCAGGGACAGGGCAGAAAGGACAAATCCCCTGGAGGGTTGTCACAGCCCTAAACTGCAGCAGGGAGCCCAGGCTGGACTCCAGGAAGGGTTTCCCGACTGGGAATTTGAGGAATTCACGGGCTCTCCACCACCTGGATCAGGAATTTAAGGCACAGCCCATCAGGAGGTGGCTTTACCTTGGACTCCTGATTTTCTTTGTTTCCAAGGGTAGAAAATGCCCTTAGGAAGCAACTCAGTGGCTCAATTACCCAACTTAATTAAGCAAATTAACAGCTGAGGCCGTGGCCCCTCCAGCACATAGTCCACACAGGCAGGGGGATCTGTTTGCACAGGGGAAAGAGGTAAAATTAAAATTAAAGAGGTAAAATTACATCAATTTTGAGAAGAAACAGAGATTGAAGAGACCAAGACACACCAACACCACCAAGAGGGCCAGGCTCAATGGAGGGGGAGCCCTGTGCAGTGGAATAATCCCAAAATCACCCTTTTAATCAGAGAAAAAATGAAAAATATCCAACTCAGATATTTGCAGGTGCGCTGCACGGGACAGGATCACAAAACAGTTTTATTTTTGCACCAACCTGCCTTCCCACAGAGCGGGCAAACCCCTCCTTTGTGGGTGGAGGGCTCAGCAGAGCTGCTCTGCCCCCTCAGCAGGACTCTGCTGGGGCTGATGGCTCCTGAGTGGCTGCCAGGATTTTTAGCATTCCCACAGAGAAGCAGGGTGAGAGCAGGCTGCTCCCCCAGGAGCCACAGGTCCCTGCCTGGGCTGGCAGAGGGGTCCCAGCTCCCTCTGGGGACAGTTTAGGCTGGGCTTGTCACCAGCAAGCTCTTCCCTGTGCACAGGTAGGGCAGGGAGGTGCTGGGATGAGCTGGGAGTTTCCCAGGGGTCTCAAGAGGTCAGAAGGGGCTCCAGGCATCACTGGGGCCACAGGAGCTGCCCCTGGATCCCTGGCACTGTCCCAGGCCAGGCTGGATGGGGCTGGAGCAGCCTGGGACAGTGGGAGGGGTCCCTGCCACGGCAGGGGTGACACTGGATGGGATTTGAGGTCCCTTCCATAATTCCATAATTCCATAATTCTGGGGTTCCTGATCCCATGGTTCGAGTTTGGCCTCGCAGGGTGTTGGGTTCCTCTGCCCCCCAGTGACCTCACCAGGCCTCCCCAGCCACAGAAGAATCTGGGATATTGATATTTTCCTGGGAATCTGGAGGGGAATCCAGGACTGGGCTGCTCTGCCCACCAGGAGCGGCCCCATCAGGGCTCCCAGGCAGGGAGGGGATGGAAATTTGGGGCTGAAATCTGGGGGGAGAGCACAGAGGATGCCAAAAATACCCCTGGGCAGCCCCAGCCTGGTGGGCAGGAGGGATCCCTTCCCTCTCTGTATGCACAGGATGGGATGGGAATATGGGATGGGATGGGATGGGAAGATCCTGAACCATTCCATGGTTCCATGATCACCAAGCCCTCGCTGCCACCTGGCTGTGGAGAACCTGCGAGAGCTGAGTGCCAGGACAGGGTTTTATCACAAGGGAATTTTCATTTTAACAGCAAAATTTTTTAAAAATGAAATGAAATCAGGAGACCATTTCAGGAGCACATGATGAGAGCTGCAGCAGGGAATTTCTGTCAGATCCTCCCTGGCTGCTGAGGCTGCTCCAGCCACAAGAACACCAGTGGAATAACTGCAGGCCTTGCTGCTCAGCTCCATCCCAACTGGGAGGCATCGGCCCCTCCTGGGCTTGGAAAAAAGAATTTTAGGTTAAAAGAGGAAAAGAAATCACCAAAAAGGAGCTGTGCAGGCCCTGGAGATGCAGCAGCTTCAGCAGCCTCTTCTATCAGAGCAGCTTCCACCTCCAGGCAGTGACCCTGGGGAAGCAGCTGGAGTTCAAAATTCATATCCCAGCCATGGATACAAATTCCCAAAAACTCCTCTGGCCCTCCCTGAGCCAGGGCAGGGTGGCAGCTCCTGGGAGCCTCTCCAGCCATTCCTGGGGCCTGGGACACTCTGGGGTCCAGGGCAGCCCCAGCTGTTCCTGTCCTCTCCATGGAGGTGACACTGGGTCAGGTCCCAGAGACAGGACCTCCTTCCCTTCCAAAACCTCCTGGAATTTCATCATTTTCCTGGCACTGAGTGAGGATCTGGAGCCTGAGAAGCTCCCAGGGGGAGATCTGCAGGAGAACCCAGAGAAATTCCCTCCTCCCAGCTGCTCAGCCCTGACTCCAGAGCAGCATGAGCTGCTGGAATCGCTTTTCCCTTTCCACACCTGCAGCATCTTCAGCTCCAGGGGCCCCTTGCTGCCCTCAGGCCCCAGCTCCAGCCTTCTCCATGGCCCTGCCAGCCTGGGAATGTGCAAACAAATGGGAATGCTGGGCTGGGGAAGGTGTGTGGGAAATAAAGAACCTTGAGAGGCTTCCCCAGCAGGAGAGGCTGGGGCTGGTCCCTTCAGCCAGGGAAGGGGATTCTGCTCCTCCTTTCCTGTGGGGTAAAAGCTTCTGTCACTGTGATGCAGATAGAAACACACAGCAACACACACAGCAGGGCTCAGGCAGAGAAGAAAAGAACTCTCCAGTTTATTGCTGACCTCGTATCTCTCAGTGTCTGGACAGTGCCCAGAGATTGGACAGAGAAGTTCCCACCTCTCCATCCCCACTGGGCACCTGAGAAGTCCATCAGGTGAGATCTTTTCACAGAGGAATGCAAACATGGTCCTTGTTTATCTTACAATTCATGAGACCTGACTCCACTATACTAAACCAAATCAGAAGGCTGATTTTCAGGGATGACACGCTTCCAAAACTGTTTGGGTGGAAAATCTCCTTTGGGGCTGAGAGCAGCTCTGCACAGCCCAGCTCTGAGCAGAGTCACTGTGGTGAATCTCAACACGACACCAATTTCTCCAAAAACAGCACAAAGAGATCAATCTGACTCCAATTTATTCAAACAAATTACTCCTTTTATACATCTTGCCACAGCCCACTGTGATTGGTGAAAGAAAGACAACCAACCCCTTCACCCACACTGGTCACACCAGAGGGACAGCAAAGAAAGTCCACCCCACAGAAAGAGTTCCAAACATGAGATTGTTACAAAAACAATCCTGATGTTTGTGTTCAAGCTGTGAGAACAAGCTTCAGAAACCCAAAACATCAGGAAGAAACAGAGCTTTAGAAACTCAGACACTGCAGGCCTGGAAAAACCAGAGTCCAGAGCAGGGCAGCAGCTCAGGATTTCCATCTGCCCCCCCAGCACCACTGCAGCCCAAACGTCCTCCAGCACAAGAGACCCAACAAACGAGCAGCTCAGACCATGCAGGCTCCTGATTCAGAGCTGAAAACCAGCCCAGCCAAGCTGAAATCCTCAGGAGGCAGCAGCACTGAGGAACTGAGTTTCTGCAGTGGCCATTCACCCACCAAGATGGAAACAAACCCCAAAACTCGCCCATTTCTGGGTGATTTCCCCTGCTGAGAGGAAGGAGCTGCAGAGGGCCACAGCTGCTGAGCTTAACTGCATCCCGTGCTCCTGAGGGTGAGGGGAAAGTGCCAAACCAAAAAAAGTGAATATATTCTAGTGCAGCAAGAGCAGCATCCTCAAGCTTTGCTCCCCACACCCTCAAGTGTGAAATCAGAGAATCTTTTTTTTTTTTTATTTGCTCATTTCCTGCCCAGCCTCTTGTGCTTTGAGCAATGAATCAGGATGAATTCACAGCAGTGGCAAGGTCAGGATCAGGCCTAACCAGAACTTTGCTGACATCTTCCAGGGAATTAAAGCAAGGCCTTGTCATGCTGGGCTGACCACCAGGGTGGGACCAGCCCCATCTCTCCTGCTGGGGAAGCCTCTCAAGGTTCTTTATTTCCCACACACCTTCCCCAGCCCAGCATTCCCATTTGTTTGCACATTCCCAGGCTGGCAGGGCCATGGAGAAGGCTGGAGCTGGGGCCTGAGGGCAGC
Organism: Sitta europaea; assembly: GCA_013400255.1. Classification (NCBI taxonomy): domain Eukaryota; kingdom Metazoa; phylum Chordata; class Aves; order Passeriformes; family Sittidae; genus Sitta; species Sitta europaea. The sequence continues at coordinate 9,175 of VXBS01004390.1, read as the reverse complement.
AAGGGGCCCCTGGAGCTGAAGATGCTGCAGGTGTGGAAAGGGAAAAGCGATTCCAGCAGCTCGTGCTGCTCTGGAGTCAGGGCTGAGCAGCTGGGAGGAGGGAATTTCTCTGGGTTCTCCTGCAGATCTCCCCCTGGGAGCTTCTCAGGCTCCAGATCCTCACTCAGTGCCAGGAAAATGATGAAATTCCAGGAGGTTTTGGAAGGGAAGGAGGTCCTGTCTCTGGGACCTGACCCAGTGTCACCTCCATGGAGAGGACAGGAACAGCTGGGGCTGCCCTGGACCCCAGAGTGTCCCAGGCCAGGTTGGACAGGGCTTGGAGCACCCTGGGATGGTGGAAGGTGTCCCTGCCATGGCAGAGGTGAAACAAGAGGAGTTTAAAGTCCCTTCCTTTAAAAATCCAAAGAATTCTGGGATTCTGTGATGTGGCTACTCAGAGCAGCAGCTCTAGCCTCTCCAGGGATCCCTGAAATGTCTCTCCAGCATCACAGCTCCAGGGATGGCCTGACTTCAGGCCCCCCAGGGGATCCTCACCCCCCCTTTCCCCAGTTTTGGATGCACAATCCAAACACAAAGCCCACAAAGCAAATCTGCTCCCGAGCACCTCAGTGCCTGGGGCAGCTTCTGTTCATTCCTCTGCCCCACAGCCAGCCAGGAGTGCACCAAAACCAAAAAATGATTCCTGTGGCCCACCCCTGCTCCTCCTCGGGGTTACTTTCCCAAAGTGTGGCATCTTCAGGCTGAGCTCTGCCTCTAGAAATCCCCCAGAGCAGCAGGGAGGGCACGGGGAGGTTTTGACACTCGTTCAGAGGAAAAGTTCTCTGCTGCTCTGAAGGAAGTGTGAAGGGCTGTGAACTGAGATTGAACCAGCAGCTCTTGAGGGTGCAATCAGTCAGAGAGAAGAGGGGGGGGAAAAAAACCCCAAATGTCTCTGCAGAATGTTGGGCATTGGCTCCATCTCTGAGCAGAAAATGTCACCGAGGCAGAGTCCAGCAGGAAATCAGATGCTCAAACCTGTGTCCTAAGCACTCAGAATTCTTTGCTTCAACTTCTCAGCGGTGAAAAATGAAAACTTTCACTCTGCAGCCCCCAAAATGGGAATATCCAGGCTCCTCCCAAGAGCCAACAGCCAGGAAGGTCCCAGCAGCAGCAGGGGCACAGGGGACACAACCTGCACTGCTCTGTGCTGGTTTTAAAGCTTCACAGGCTGGATGAACACAGGGAAGGTGTGGAGCTGCTGAAAGGAGTCAAGGAGAGGGCCCTGGGCAGATCCAGGGCTGGAGCCAGGCTGGGGGAGCTGGGGGAGTTCCTTGGAGAGGAGAAGGCTGCAGGGAGAGCTGAGAGCCCCTGGCAGGGCCTGGAGGGGCTCCAGGAGAGCTGGAGAGGGGCTGGGGCCAAGGGCTGGAGGCACAGGAGGCAGGGAATGGCTGCCAGTGCCAGAGGGCAGGGCTGGCTGGGAGCTGGGGCAGCAATTGTTCCCTGGCAGGGTGGGCAGGGGCTGGGCTGGAATTGCCAGAGCAGCTGGGGCTGCCCTGGAGCCCTGGCAGTGCCCCAGGCCAGGCTGGACACTGGCACAGGGGGAGGGGGCCCTGGGGTGGCACTGGGTGGGATTTCAGGTCCCTCCCAGCCCAGCCCATTCCATGGCTCTGTGACAAACACACATCCCTGCTGTCCCTCCCCAGGAGCTGAGCTCTCCCAGCCTGGCCAGCAGCAGCTCAGCCCCCACGCCTGAAACCCTCAGCATTCCCCTCTCCCTGCTGGAGCAGCTCCCACATTTTGGCCATTTCTGTCCCACTACTCCTCTTCTCCATCCTCCTCATCTGCAGCATCTCCTTGAGTAATTCTCATTTTTAACTCCACTCATGCCACCGACTCCATTTGTATGAAGCGCAGCTGAGGTTTTTTTGGGGTTGGGCTTTTTTGGTTTTTCCCCCTTATCAGAGAGATCTAAAAACCCAAAAAACATCGAATTCTCCTGCGTGCTCAGGGGTTGTGCTGCACTTTTGCTGGATGACACCAAAGAACCACAAGAGCAGAGCCCCGGGGAGGCCAGGGGCTGATGCAAACGGAAAACCAGGCAGCGAAAGGAAGTCGTTCTGTCGGGCTTTGTTCTTGCAGGGGCTTTTTGGGGTGGCTTCTTTCCATAGAAAGTTTCCACTGCAGTTATTGAAATGAAACCTGGGTGTATTTTTTGCCCTCAGAGCCGTGAGGCTGCACAGCAGGAGCGGGGCTGAGAGTCAGGAGCAGCACAGGGCTGAGCCCAGGGGCTGGGGAGGAGTGAAAACACAGGGAGTGCCCCAAAACCATCCCCGAGGCACTTTCTGACATTAAAACCTGGGGGAAAAGGTTCAGGAAAGTCACTGGGGAGGTTTTAGTGGGGACAAAACTTTCAGGGTGCAGTGAGAGCCGGAGATGCACAGGCAGAATCCTTGGTGGGATGGAGGAGAGTGGAGAGAGCACCAGGAAAAGTGAACATGGGAACAACGGAGTGAACACAGAAACCATGGAGTGAACTCAGGAAAAGTGGAGTGAGCACCAGGGAAAGTGGAGTCAACCCCAGGGAAAGTGGAGTGAACCCCAGGAAATCCTCCCCAAGGGCTCATCCCACCTCTTGGGGGCTGCACACACATCCCCAGGCTGTCAGCTCCGGGCCCTCCTGCCCAGGATGCAGAATTTCACAGAATCCCCTCAGTTCTGAGCTCAGGGGAAAACAACACCCTGCAAAATCCAACCTCTGCCAGAGCTTCAACCCCTGAGCCTGGGAATCCAGGGGATCTGGGGATGAGTCCAGGGGATCTGGGGATGAATCCAGAGGATTTTGGGATGCTTACAGGGGATATTTCCTGGAGTTTTGGGGACGTCTCCATGGTTTTTGGGGATGCTCCAGGGGTTTTGGGGATGCCTCCAAGGAACTTGGGGATGCTCCAGGGCATTTGGGGACACTCCAGCAGTTCTGGGGATGCTCCATGGCTTCTGGGGATTGCTCCAGGGAATTTGAGGATTCTCCAGTTCTGGGGATGCCTGCAGGGGATTTGGGGGATGCTCCAGAGGATTTAGGGATGCTCCAGGGGATTTGGGGATGCTCCAGGGGTATATAGAATGGTCCAGGGGGTTTGGGGAGGCTCCAGAGTATTTGGGGATGCTCCAGGGTGGTTGGGGATTTGGGGCCACTCCTGCTCCCCGGCACTTCACAGCAAAGCCAGGACATAAAATCCCCTTCCTACAGCAGCTTCCCAGCCCACCCTGGAGCCCTCCAAAGGGGTTAAATTAAAAAAAAAA
>VXBS01004388.1:644626-666624 GCA_013400255.1 Sitta europaea | reverse complement strand
TTCTTTTCTCCTTTAACTGACAGGTTGCAGTTAAAAATTAAAGTAAAAAGAGACCCTCTCTTTCCTACATACTTTTAATGGAACTGAAGCCAAAATAAGTCAGACTAAATTATGGGAGTAAATGACCTCCCGGGAAGTATAATACCAAATTCTGAGGAACTGTAAAGAGTTTCCTTTGATCTTTTTAGCTTCGCAGCCTGAAATTCAAAATCTGTATTTAATTTTAGATTGCATATGCCAGCTTTTAAGTTTCCTTTCTAACATGATATATCATTTTAAATGATAGGACACCTTTAACTTGTATTTCTTGAAAATGCTGACTATCTTTTCTTTATTCTTTTACACTATAAAAACAGATATAAATATTACTAATTGCAAAAATTATTTGAGGTTGGGTGCTATAATGGATAAACCATTGACCTTCACTTAAGAGACTGTGCCTTCAAGCTCAACCTGAATTTCTAAGTGAAATGACTTTGATCTGAGACACAAGTAACTTCAGTTCAATGCCCTACAGGATATAGATCTAGAAAAAAGGACAAGCTGAGCACTTAACTATATATTCCTGTTACAATTTAGGAGCAAGACAAAGGATGCTTTATTTCAAATGTGGTATAAAAGGCCTACTTCTTTCCACGGCCATACAGTCACATTGCAAGGAGTGTATTCCTAAACCAGAAATCTTAGAAGGCACAACAACCTGTATTAGCTCTTGGCTGGAGAATTTTCTGACCTCTGCACTTGAGCACAGACTTTAGATATAGGCAGCTGGAATAATCTCCCTCTTGAGTCCAGAAGAGAGCCACAAAAGTCTTTATGCCTTATGCATTATGAAAGAAGCCACCTTTTTGAGGAAAAGTAAGTTGTATCAGGTTGGCTGGAAACACAACATGAAAGAACAGCTGCTAACCACTGGACTTAACACTGGCAAAGCTCTAGGAAACATGCTTACATACAGTGCTTTGTTATGTGTCTGTCTCATGATCAGCCAAACAAAGATATAAATACAGTCCAGAATTTTGAAATATAATAGCATTCTGAATTGAATCCTGGGGGAATAATTTGTAATGCATAATTTATCTGCTGAATTTAGTTTCTCCTACTAACAAAATATCCATAAACTGGATAAGTCATGGTTGCCTTACATGTTATTTTTAAGTGAAACGACTTATAAAAGTTCTCCTGAATATTTGGAGCTATTTAAGCTATGTAAAGATAGTTCTAACTGACTGGCTAATTTAGATGGTTTTGTTTCACTTTCCTGATTATGAAAACCAACCAGACAACCAAGACACCTGTGCCCCAAAGCATTTCCTACATGGAAATACCTGCCATGAGTACACAAACACAATAAAAAGCTCTGCATTTCCCCACTGTTTTGAAAGGGTGGTATCTTTTTGACTGTGTAAAAGAAATGGTCTTGAAGCAAGAGGCTGAACTTTCTGGGGTCAATCACTTCAAAATTTAATCCAACCCTTGCTTCTTATCACAGCCCACCCCAGAGAGCAGTTACTGTTACCTTCCTTCTTCCTAGTGAATTGCTGACAAATCATCTGGCTGGTCTGTGAAAAATAGAAAAGATCAAATATATACAAAATAATTTCAAAATTGTATAACCTCAGAGAAAAATAGAAATGGCAACATTGGAACAGAACAATGGACTTAGTCAATGTAAAATTGGGTTGTGCATAAGCCCTTTCGCTCACTGACAAGGTAAAACAGATTGACGTGCTTTGAGGCTGTGGCTGCTGATAAGAAATACCATTTGTAAGCCTTTTACTCCCAGCCAAAGTGAAGCAATTAAAATATTTAGAAGTAGACTTCTTCTCCCCATCCAACATGAGGCTCATCTTGGCTTTCCTAGCTGTAATCCTACCTGCCACAGTTCTGGAGAGATGGAGAGACAGACCAGAAGCAGCACAACCCTGGAAAACCTCAAGTTGGAGGAGTTCAGCTAGTAGATGTGTTATCCTTTGTGCTATTGCTGGCTGCTCAACAGGTTCAGAAAGGAATATTGTTGCTTTTGGTTTATCTGTTTTCATAGATTTAATAGTCTTTTTGTTCATTTCTGCTCACTACAATACCTTACTTTTCTCAAAGTTATAACAATAGAAACAAAGTTTATGGAAGAATTAAGTTAGGAAGACATCTGAAAACTCTATTTCCAATTCAAAATTAACTTTTCTCAAAAGGCCAGGCTTGTCTAGTGCAAATAATCACTTGAATCCTTCTAGACTATTGACAAAGTTCTAAACTCTCTCAAAGTTTGGGATATTCAGGTCTCAGTTTTACCTTACCTTGCCTCTGAAATGAATACCAAAATGTGTTCATTTAAGAGTCATTATTTCTGCTGTTGCAATATTAGTCATCATTGACATAAAATTTAATATTTACTCCAGCAGAAGCCAATTTATGTTTGTTAATATTCTACCCATGACTGTAAATGTTCTTCCTAAAAAGCAAACAAATGAAAAACTGTCTGATTTTTACAGGAGAAATGCAAAAAAGAAACCCCAGAACCAAGGTTGGTTAAGTGGTTGGTTAATCATTAAATTTATACATTTTTGTCTATTAATTCTGTACATGAAAGTTTCATCCTCATGTAAAACTGGGTGCAAATTCATTTTAATTACAAAAGCACATCTGTCCAACGTTCCTGCACATAACTGTTTTCATGAGCTTGATGGGCAATTTTTATGACCAGATAACAGAAAGTGAGCTGGAGATCAGAAAAGATTCCCAGTGAAAGTTCTGGTAGTCATTTACAACTTGAAAAACCAAAGCATTCCAGAATACGCTGCAGATTTTAAGTGAAAGTAGAGATAATAGAGAAAATCACATTTATGTTGTCTGAAAAGCCTGCTGCTGAGAGAATGGTAAAGAGATATTATTTATATATAAATATTTATATAAATATTAGCAAATCAGCAGATTTGAAAGTATCACATATCAGTTCCCCACTATATATACAATTGTCATACACCTGGTTTCAGGTGGGGCCTCACACTGAGACTGCACCCTTTTCTCTCAGAGCCATCAAGCTCCAAGATGGACAGAGAAATCATGATTTTTCATTTTTTATATCTACATTCTTAAATAAATAGCCATAGTGCTTTTAACAATAGGAAAACCAGAGCAATAATGTTCTGCCCTGTAGGTGAATTAAAGTGTTCTCTAAAATATTTGCCTCATTATTTTTACACATAATTATTTTTGAGCTGTAAAGGATTTTTGACAAATTGGTAGGTGACAATTCCACAGAGGTACAGAATCTTAGGATCCTAGTGGCAACCAAGACTATTTAACCATGATTTTCACTCTCAACTACTTCTACATTCCTCCAGTATTTTAAATTAAAGATTGGTAAATTCCTTCATCAAGAAGCATGTAGAATTTTACAGTTACATAAACTGATGCAGTGTCAGTCCATGACACTTTCATTATTCTACTTGTTTCTGACCTTGTTCTTGGCTACTTGTATGTAAATGAGGAGAAAGTTTTCAAGTTGTCTTGATTCTCCTCAGAGTGTGACTGCATGTGTTCGTACACACACTGGTATGATGGGGCTTCTGCCTTGGCTGCAAGAGCTTTTAGGTGCTGAGGTAATGCAAATAATAAAAAAAATCAGACTTGGTTTATGTCCTTGTATATGTGAGTGTCTAATTAGTATTCAAGAGGCATTACTCGCAGCTGGATGCAGGAATATATATTGTATGCCAACTTTGTGATTCATACTGACTAATACAAGTAATAGATTTGTTTGTTTATTTGCATTTAATTTAAAAGAAAAAGAGTTGTGATTATACTTCTTCAAGATTACATCAGGCCATTGTCCCAGAAAAAACCCACACAGGTGTTTATTGAAATGAGTTAAAAGATAGGGTTTGATAAGTTGGAGGACCCTACTTGCCTTGTGCAGCTAATATATCTCCCATTACCATTAAATGGTGTTATATGTGCATATTAAGGGAAGAATATCAGTGATTAAAAAGGACCCACATTTTCCAGTGTGCTGAACTCTTATGTTAGAGACCAGTGAGAGCTGCCTAGTTTGGCTCAACTGTGCCTTAAATGAACATATGTTTTGTAGCAGATCTTTAAATAAACCAAAAGGATTTGGTGATCATTTCAAAGCCAGTCCAGTGTTAACTTTTGACATAAAGCAATCTAGTTAAGTATGCTCAAGAGTAAGAAAGGGTATTTATTTCAATGCTGGCAAATAGTGGTGGTTGGTCTGTCTACAGCTCCAAATTAGGCCATTTTAGCACTCAAAAGCACTGTGGATTTTTTACCCCTTACTGGTTAATGATCTTAACTAGCCATTTGTTCCTAAGAAAAGAAGGAAAAGGATGTGTCTTAGGCTCATAGTAACTTTAATTAGTTGTTAGCAAAAGATTTCATCCTGGTAACAAAACCAAAAAAAAATCCTTTAAATTAATTTGAAGATGCCTACATTTAGAGAATGGCATTGCTTTAACAGGGCTATGCAAATGAGTCCAATTTAGCATCTTGTATTCAGCTGGAAACCATTGCTAAATGATCGGGATAGCCAGTCACAGATATTAAAATGAATTATATCTAATCTGAATTTTAGTCACGCTACATTAACTAATAGAAAGTTATTAACATTTCAAGAGAAAAAAAGCTTTTGCCTGCAAAATTAACAGTGGCTGAGATGTGACCTGTGAGCCATGCAGCCTGATCACTGTAATGACAGTGTAATGGCATATTTACATTAAAATCTCTGCAGCTAATATGTGATTCAGAATTGGACGTTAAGTCGAGGATTATTTAGTCTGGCCTGTTGGCCTTTCTCTAAGTAGTTTTTTTTTACTTCAATACAAATCTGAAACTTTTCATTTCATGACTATTTATGTGACTAGTTTCTATGGCTATGTCTCTCCATCTTTACATCAGCTGCTTCATGTGGCCAGCTTACTCTTTCATTTTTCCCTTCCTTTTTCCAATGTATTTATCGTTTGCTGCGGGCATGTACAACTTCAAGAAACCCACATTAGTTGCAAGCCAGTCAGGAAAAGGGGAATGTTTTTCTACTTCATTTTTACTGCTAATTTGCTTCAAAAAGCAGTATGTTTTCATGTTTTAATTCCTATACTTTTTAAATATACAGCACCCTGGAAAAAATGGATAATTCAAAGCCATCTTTATCTGGAGAGAAGAAAACATGTAATTATAAAGCTATTCTTATCCTTAGCAGGCATTGACAACCTGCTGCAATTTCTCCTGCTACCAGTTAATTTCTACCAAAGAAAAGGCTTGAAATTTATGTGGCAATATCTATATCATTTGTGAAATTAGTGGAACACTTCCGTATATGAAATAGTTTGGGTCATTATTTAAACAACACAGCAACATTTTAAAAATTGAGAAAATTCAATGAAATTAAGAAGCTGACTAGATAAAAATATAGCTTTCATTTTATAATTACTGTATTATTCTTAGAAGTCCAGTTTAAAAATGGGCTTGAGTGGGCTTGTGTTGGTTATTTGAACAAAACCAGGACATTTTCAAAAAGGCTCAGATTCCAAATGGATCTTCAGGGTTGAGAAAAAAAGCTGGATTCATTTAATTAATGCACCTCCTTTTTGTAAGTTCAATATTTGATTTAATTTTTGCATTAAATATGTTTCCTTGCCATTTTCTATGAATTTATATATAGATATTAATTTACTGTGGAAGATACCTTCATTATGTAAGGAAATTTTAAATAAAAAGCTAAAACTAAAAGCAGTAAATAATGACTGAAAGCATATACCTTATATATTCCAGACCTGTGTATATATTTGCATACAAAACCAGGCCAGTATAGAAGTGCACAAATTTTATCCAAAATAAGGAATAGAGTTTTCCTATTTCCTATTCAGGAAAACTCAGTTAGGTCTTCAACACAACTGGTATTTCTACAAATTTTACACTTGGTGTTCTTTACAAGAACAAGCAGAACCTCATGTGACAACTTTTTTACTGGTTTGTTTTCTCTTTGCAAAAGGCAAACTTCTTCCTCAACCAAGACATATGTCAATCACATAACAGTTGTGATATAAATGCCATCTCACCTACATTCCCCAATTAGAAAAAGAGAATTAATATAGACACATTAGTTTGACTGACAAGTATCTATGCAGACAGAACTCACTAAAATGATTTGTGATAAACACAGGTGCTTCGTTTACTCCAAATGAACAGCTTCATCATATTTCTGAAATCTTTACTGTGATGTATTCATACAATAAATGCTGATTGAAGAAATAACTAGAAATTTGATCTAACACAGCAGTAATCTTAACTTCATTTGATATTTCTGAATCATCTCCTATTATCTGAGTTTTCTGTTCAAAATGCACAGATCATACTGACCTCAGAGCCACAGATGCCCTCCCTCGTGGTGCCATAGTGTACCACAGGTGCTGTAGACCCCATGGCTGGGAGATTCTGATGGCAGTGGGACCAAAGCTGTTTCCTTGATATTATGGGGCAGCCACTGAGACTCTTCAAAGGCATCTGTAATTTTCCTCTTCTCATACTTTGGATGCAGCAAAGTACATGAAAAAGCTGTAACTACCTGCAGGAATTTCTGTTCCCTTTTTAAAGCAGATCCCAATGCTGAAAATTAGATGAGCCCTCTAAAAATAATACTAGGAAATTAATTTTTGCCATAGTTACGGGATTCAGTTGTCCCTTTTGCCCAAAACCCAGCATGAAAGCCACCAGCCCTGTGCCACTCAACCCACTAGGGACCTGAAATTCTCTCTTACTATTGCATCTGGCTTTAAAAATTGTATTCCCTAGTTTAGTTTGTGTTCTTCTTTGTTTGTAGATGTCCTATAACAATTGCTATAAGTAATATTACTAATCTGAATCTAAGTACTAATTTTCTGTGCAAGAGCCAATACCACTTTTTTACACCAACAGTGTAGCACACTTTAATTTCTACAACAGTAGTACTGTTACTTTTAATTTTAAAAGGCAGCTTAATTATCTGGAAACACAGAGCAAGTAAAAGTGAGTGTTCAAAATCTTTCATCTCCAGACTGGCTCTGTCTGTGGAAAGGCTTAGGAGACAACATAGAGAGGATCTAAAGAGGAATGAGCTGGAAACTCTCAATGCCTTGTCTGACATGATGTCACACACATTGAAAAATCATTCTGAGAAGGCAAGCAAAAGCCCTAAGACTGCCAAGCAAACGATCAGCTCACCTTCCAAATATCAAATTGGCAATACCCCTAAATAAAGGTAAAAAGAACAAAACTTTGAATTGCCATTAGCAGCAAAAACTAAGTGATAAACATGTGATCCTGTATGCCCATGAACTGGCCTATGCTGTTATGAATGCTGAGCTGTCTTGTACAATTTTTTGCTTTTGACTAGCTCTTCATCTGTTTTGACCATTGTTTAAGAGTGTAATTTCCTTCAAATACTCCCTTCCTGTACTTTTTTACAGATTCTAGTATCATTAGCTCTTGGCTTGATGGCTCTTGTAACACCAGTCATGTAAATTAAATGGTAAATAATGTATCCAGGTGCTTTCTTTTCCTACACAAATCTTACAGTTTGGTCTTGGGTGCTGTCTAATTCTAATTTTAGTGCTGGCAGTCAGGGGCTAGGCAAGGATATCATAGATTGCTTGAGACACATAATAGAGAGACTTTTCTCCTAAATGATGCATCTCAGCATATGCAAGTATTATAAGCATATAGAAAAATAATTAACAATTTAATATGAAATATGCCTTATGACCACTGTGGACTAGTCTTATGGAAAAGAGAGGGAAACTGTGATTATAGAACTTGGAACTAAATGTCAACAAGGTACTCACTTAACAAATAGCATCCTAATTCCTTCTTTGTCTTCTATGCTATAACTGTAGCCAACAAGGCGCAGCTTCTGCCCCCAAAATATTATAATTTCTGTAGAGAAAAGGATAATTCAAGTAAAGAGAAAGCTGAAAATATATGTGGAAAAAAGCAGACTCTTATTCACATGCTGCTTATCCCAGAATTATTGCTGGGTTGTCCTCTTACCTAGTCAGATATGGAAGAAGAGTCAAGAAACATGCAAGCAAAGTAAGGACCAGCACCTTTTGTTCCTGGGCTCAGTTAGGAAACATCCATTAAAGCCAAGAGCTTGACCCCATAGAGCCATAGGAGATAAGGGAGATGAAGGAGCCAAAAAGTCATCATTGCCACCTCTGAAAAACTCCTCAGCTGCAAAGAGCCCACAGAAACTGCCCAAGCCATCAGGAACCATATTCAACAAGACTTAAAAGGTAAAATCTCAACAGACCAATTGAAATATGTACCAGAAGATGGAAAAAACAGCAAAGACAATGTTAAAATTTATTTGAAGTCTTAAGGTGTCCTGCCATGTTTCTGAGGAGGAAAGCCTTACCCAGAAACATGAGTTCAGAAAAAATCCAACCCAAACCATTGCTCATAAAAACAAAGAACATCCATGGTTTGCTCCCTGCAAATGCTCACTCTCTAAAATCATTACACCCATGCTCATTACATCTAAAACCCTCTTTTTTCAAGCCAAACTTTTGAGGGCATATTCACACAACAGTCTCTGATTCACCATCTGGGTCATGCATCATTTCCCCTCTGCCTATACAAAGCATCTGTAAGCCATAGCTATATCAAGGTCTTGGTTATTCAATTAACACAGCCAGTCCTTTTAATTAGTTCATCCTTCTGAACAAGCACTTGGAAGTGATGAAAATTCATTTAGGACATGTTGTGTGCTTGAATGTTAAAACCAGCACGATTGCTGCTACTGGTAATGTAACATAGAGATTCCAGTGGTCTGTTGGCATAATCATCGTACCCATACAGACCAGACCTAAAGAAACTGTGACTTGGAAACACAAAATAAAAAATTAGATTAGAATTCCTCCACTAATTCTGGAGTAAGTTTCTGTAAGTACCACACAGTACAATTTAGACAAGCACTTGTAAATTGTATTGATCAACTATGTATGGTGTACCATACTTATTTTTTCTACTATTAAATTTAGGCCATTCCTAGTGTTACTGGACAGACAATGCCAGCAAATACAAACTTTTGAGCTTAAAATTTCTTTTAAAATACAGTTTGACTTTGACCTTTACAAGGACACTTCATGTAAAAGTAACTCGCTTACAAACATTTCAGTTATAAAATGTTAATGCACTACAAGGTTAATTGGTCTTATTAATCCATTAAACAAGAACTGTATGCCCTTTTTTATATTAACCATGATTTACTTATTTCATTCTTATGTCCAAAGTCCAAAACCTCTTGTCTTTGTTACAAAAAGTAACAAAGAGTTAGCTAGATCTTATGAAACTTCAACTGGTTTCTCTTTGTGTGCCTTCATTATTATTAAAAGTCTTGGCATAAAAACACCCAATGTGGCAAACAGGGTGGTCAGCAATTTTTTGAGATCACTTGCTGGAGCAGTGCAAGTCAAAGAAGCTAACATATCTCTTTTTTTTTTGGTTAAAAAAATATTTCTTCTTTTTCCCTTGCCTGTGATTTGAGAAGAAGAGAGGAGATTTTTATGTGTGTATGTAGCAATGGTAAGCAGCTGTGAAAACCTTCCACCCTAAAGATTGATGAATATGTTTCATTAACACCAGCACATCTGAAAGACATTTGACATGTTGGAAGACCAACTATGGTTCTTTAAAACGCCCCAGAAGAAATGCCTCATAATATGATTATGAATGGCCATCTTAGGAGCCTCTTGTGCCTTCTTTGTTTAGAAAGTTATCAAACCTTAACTTCTGATTATACCTGACCACAGTTTAAATGTTTATTTTGCTAGGGAATCTTAAACTATACTTGCATAAGGAGTTGTGAGGTCTGCACCAGCAAGATTTAAAAAGCCTTTCTGAAATCCACCATTTATATTCTTTTTCTATTTATGACATTAAAGGCTTGCCACATCCTTTGAATATAAAACAATAGAAAACCACAAAGCAAATACTTTGAGGCCATCCCATGCCATATTCATTGACTGGCTGTTAAGACTGAACACTTCTATGAGGTTCAACATCTGGTTTTGGGTGTAGTGTGAAGAAATTCAGAATCTGAACCAAGTGGGCATCTGTTTTCTGCATTTTCTGAGTGCTTCTAAATCTGAGGCAGCTCTGGATGGAGGCCATGCACCCAGAGCTTGTAAAGGAAGAGCTCTCCTCCATGTGCCAGTGGTCCAGGTGGAGGGCCCGACGGGAAGCTGGTGTCACAGCCCTAGAGAAAAGACTGGGCTCCACTCCTACCCACGGGAGCACTGGGGACAGCCAGGCAGACTCAGGTAAGCTCAGGGGCTTTTGTCCATTCCAAATGAAAAGTACATTGTACTTGACAATAAAGCTGCCATTTGAAACCTTGGGGGTTTTAGCCTTATAAATTATAGAGTCCAGAAAAAAGGGTTTGCAAGTCTGCATTGTGCTGCCCAAAATTCAGATTTATGTAATGCACTCATAGGGATGTGGTACTGAAATGCATGCAAGTGTTAGGGCATTTGAGATTCAAAGCCAATATTGCCCAAAAATATGCAATGCAACACTAATATTTCTCTCTGTTATGCTGTTTTCCCCAGCTGCTGTGAGAACATCCATCACTCAATGGCAGGTCAGAGCTATCCAGTCCACTGCACGCACTAGTGCAGCTTTTTGCTTTCTGTTGAAGATGCTGTTAACTAGCATGACGTCCACACCAGAGGAAACTATGTAAAATGAGCCAAAGAAACTGCACATTACTAATCACACATGGTTTTTACTCATTAGGGCTGATAGCAACTTCTTCTTTGTATATACCAGCCTATATATCTTGAGAAAATTAGAAAAGCAAGGTTACTAACTCTCCTGTATTGAACAACCATTTGAAAAGATTGGTTTATAAAATATATAGAAAGATCTATGGTTTAGAAATGCAATAACAAAGGGTATGAAACTTCAATTATTCTTCTTTGATCATCAAGAGAAAAGTTGCAGCAGTTCTGCTGCAAAATGAATTAGTCCCTCAAATGCTTTCAGGCATCAAAATAATTCCTACTGTTTCAGGATGTGAAAAATTGTTTTGAAAAATTCAGCAGTACAAGAAAAGAATCTTTTAAGCACATTAAAGGCTGTCTTTTTCTGCAAGTGCATTCAGAAAATAGGGAGCATTTCTTTAGCTCCCTATTTCACTTTAAAAATGTGGAATACTAAAATGGCAAGCGTGAAGCTAACTGTCAGGCCATGCAGTTTCACTATGGGGAGGTTATCACATGCAGCTTTGCTGCCTTATTCATTGCTTACAGCTCTTCCAATCAGATAACCTTAACAAACATGGTGCTATCAATTGCCAGATATGGTACATGCTATGCAGCATCTAGTTTTTGACACACTAAAATGGAACAGACAATTCTTCTCTTTATGTAATCAACCATCAGTCACACTATGAAATTCACAAGGAGTATCTGGAAGTGCTGTCAAGTGCCAATTAGTGATGTTGCTAACCCAAAAGGTAAAGAAGATTGTAGAAGAAGCAGCCCAGTATAATTCTCCACTCCAGTGTCCTTAAAGTGGGCTATCATTTATGAATGTACTCCTACAGATGAAAGAGAAATGGGAGGTCAGTGGTTCCTGTCTTCAACAATCTTCTGCAATCTTCTCATAATGAATTGTAAATAGTATCACTATCAACCTCCTCTTCCTGCCCTGGAAAGCAGCACAAATGGCTCTGCAAAGCCAAACACTGATAATACTCTTCCTCAGGACACCAAGCTGAAGGCCACCCTCTGCCCTCTGCCTGTGATGCTGTCTGTGGGTCTGCATGGCTGGGGCTCCCCCTTTCTGCCTTGCCACACCACCCCCCACGCCCCATGGTTTTGGGGTATGTTCACACCATGGATATGCAGGGCTGAAATCCTGAGCTGTTTATCATTTGAAGACAATCTGAAGATTGATGAACAATCAATGGAAACATCTTCCTCCCTCTCAGAGCAATTCTCAGCACAATCTGGCAAAATGTCATTATCACCTAATATGGCTTTATCATGAGGTGTTCCTGCTTTCAGAACAGCAAATGATTTTTACAAGGTCAAAAGCAGAATATCATGCCTGGGTGTTGGCCATCTTGAACTGCATAATGAAGACACGTTCTTCAAAAGGCAGCATTGCTCTTGTGCACAGAGAATACCTGACAAGCTTGGATTTGAAGTGACCAGCCTATGTGCATCCTTTTCTTTTAAGGGTTACGGTATCCAGTAGTCAGTGTAGATATAATGCATTATTAATTAGCATATACAAATCCTATTTATATTAAAAAAAGCTTGCTTAGTGAGGGAGATATAATTCCTGTTATTACCATTCCAAATAGCAAAAACCAAATATTGTCTATAGAGGTAATAAAAACACAAGAGCAACAAGCTTGGAATATATTTGTACTCTTCACACTTTATTTTTTAATGTGGATCACTACTTTTCATGGTAAATTATATATGCTAACAGAATTTTTCTGAGTGTACCTATGTTCCTGAATGGCAATGTTCTCAAAGAGCAGTGCTGAAGAGACTTATCATATGGATGTACAATACTTATACTACACAGCTATTGTATATGCAATAGGCTTGTGACTTCTTGAAATATACATGCATGAAAAGGGTGCAAAATTACTTCTGAGCTGCCTGGGCAAGCATAAGTTGGTGCAGAAAACTCCACACCATGAATCCTTGAAACAGTTTGTTACCAAATCAGCAACATATATGTACGGTCATGCTCCAGAGTCCAATGAATCTGTGGCATCTCTCCATTAAAACTGGTGCAAATACCACTGACAACTGATGTCGTATAAACATTAAAAAAAGTTGAGCAAACTTTGAGCTTTTTCATGTGTTGGACTCTATAGTAAGGCAATGAAAAACTGTTAATGCAGGAAAGACCAGATCAAGCTGGCAGACTATCTCCCTGTGTCATAATTTAGCAAATGAGAAGAACTATTCCCTGGAAGGTGCCAGTCAATTAGAGGACAAGTCACAACAACAAAGGTGTTCTTATCCAGTGTGAACACTTTGTCAAGGTATGGAAACAATTTACAGTGCTTCCAAAACCATAGTTCAGGTCAGTTCATTTTTATACTCTCCCATATGGTTCTGCTCCTTCTATTTCCAGAGTGAACCCTATTTACCTGGACAGGTATGGCAGAAAATATATTGTTTGCAGAGAAAGTGAGAGTCATCAATAAAGAAAACTTCTCAAGATAGGTATATTGAGCATGTGTATTGGCTTGCTCTGACAAGGGAACAAAATGGCGAACAGCTTGTTTTCTACTTGAGAGGCATCTGAGAGCAGAGAACAGGTGAGGTGCTGTACTGTGCCTTCCAGAGGCTCACAATAAAAGCACTGTTTGGGTGGAGAGAGCAAATAAGTGTGGCTTCCGGCCACGTTTTTGTCTTTATGAATCTGAGCCTGGCAAAAGACCAAACATCATTTGCACCAGGTTTTCACTTCCCCCAGGTCTGTAAAGAGGAAAAATCTGTTCAACCCTTCCATGCATAACTGCCAGCATGGACCACATCAAGTGGTCATAGCTCTGCTGTCCCCGAACACGAAAGCAGAAAGGACATATGCAATTAAGAGCAAAATCTCTATGCCATGCCACTCCTTATGGGTCTGGGCTTTCCTCACCACAAATGAGGCTGTGAGCCACCTTTCACAGTGGCTTTCACCCACTGAATCACAGAAAAAAATGCTCCTCTTGCTCCTGAGCACAGACCTCCCACCAAAATACTATAGCTCTTGCAGTTACCCTTGGGAAAATAATTCTTTGCATAGTAAAGTTCAGAAGGCTTAAACACAGTATAATGATTGCTCCAGGTCTACCCTAGATTAATACAGAGAATCCAAAATGCTTAGGAAATGTGATTTTTTTTTCCCCTAACAAATTGTTTGGTATGTTGTCCATACTGAAGTGACATATTAGGTTGGAGTTTCAAGCTTTTGGAAGGCAGCCATGGAAGACAGAAACCATATGATGCCAGGGTGGATTTATACTCGTTAACTTACATGAGACTGTCACAAGCCTCTAAATATTAGCCTATGATTTTTTAGAAAAAAAAAGCAGGACTTTGGGGTGTTAACAAAGTTTTCATTGCTAGCAGCTGCAATGGATTAATCTTAGGGAACTACAGCATTTAGTCAAAGATAGAAAGGAATAATAGTTTTCTCTTTCAGAAAAGGTGAAGTTAAATGCAAAAGCAGAATGTCTTCTCCATGAAGGAGCACTGAAAAATACTTTTACATTCATGTGACATTGAGAAACAAATGACAAAGAATTTTCCATTAATAATTTAATTTGGGGGCCAAAGGGCCCTCAATAACATCATAAGCATACAACATGGAGACAAGTTTATCCCTGAGATAAGCAATCACATAGAGTTTCTCACAGCATGTTTGAATTTGACTCTATGGAATGCAAAATTAAAAAAACCAAAACATAAATAACTGATAGGGACAGCTGCCAACCCACCTCAGACCATCACAACTTTATGCTGGACACTAGAAGCGCAGAACAAATGAAGCTGTGGAACTGGAAAATTGAGTATTACCAGGAGGTTCTGAGCATCTCTCTCTCCCGTGTCTATAAAAGATGACACAGAAACAGCACAATCATCATCTGGCAGGATCATTAGAGCATTAAAATTCAGCCCTGGTGTCTAAAACAATACATTCAAAGATGTGATTTCTGAGGAAAATTTGGGCATCCAAGTTGAAGATCCAGATTTCTTTTGTGGTACATTCTTACTACTGGAAACAAGGATTTTTAGCAGAAAGTATATGGAGTTGGGGTGATGTTCAAATCTGCTAGGGAGTGATGAAAAGAGGCTAATAATCCAAAATCATATTTCCTATAGGACTAAACTGTGCACACAGAGCCTCCAGTTAAGCATTAAGATGTAACCCTCATTCACATTCAGCAAAACCCTCTGACTCATAGGCGCTTTGTTCCTTGAGGGCTGGACAACTGGATTACTCTTTATTTTTAAAGATGGATGGTAGTGATGCTGCTGCTCATCTTTTATAGCAGTGGTTAAAGCACTCACCCAGAAACTGGTGAGCTGACTACAGTTCAGCAACCTTCTCAGTGTGAGAGGGTTCAAATCTACAGCTCCAGCCTAGGCTCTGACAACCAAGTTAAGCCATACTTGCTGGAGATTTGGGGAACGAGGGCAGAGAAGGGAAAAGAGGGGGGCAGCCTGCTTTCTGCTGAAGCTGCAAGGCTGTTCAGCAAAGAATGCAAGATTTATAGGGTCAGAAAGAAAGAGAATTGGAGAAAAAGGAGCTTAACTCTAAACTAAACATGAAGGCTTCCTCTGGGAAAAAAATGTCATCCTCTTCAGTGTTTTTAATGTTGTTAATTAATTTAGTTTTTAACAAGATTTTACATTGGTGTTTCCAAATTTGTGAGATGGAAATGCTTTTATACAATTATAAAATTTAATGAAAATTTCCATTTGCAGTAAATGCCTGATAAAAGGCAGTGGTGGGATGCAGAGCCACATGCCACTCTGAGTGTCACATTGCCCAGCAGTCTCCCCAAAAGCTGTACCATGTGCCTGGGGAGTGAGGGTGTGAGACATGTGGAGACGTGGCTTTGGGCTGAAATCCCCAACAGGCTCTCTGCTCTCTTCCTGCCAGCTGAAGGACACCTGGGATACAGGATGCCCTAAGAATGGGGGACATGCAGCTCCCCCAGTACCAAATGCTGCCCTGATTACTGGGATTCATCATGGAAGGGGGTGTAGTAGTGGCTGGTACAATAGAAATCCAGCAGTGGAGCATGGAAAAAGGGAATGAAATTGTAGGTGGAGCACTAAAATCAGCTGCTTGCTGAAGGCAGTCTTTTCTGGGAAGTGGAACTGGATCCTTTGTGCAAGTCTCCTCACACACTGCTGCCTCCTCAAGCTTCACAGCAAAGAGCAACAGAGGGAAGAAGTGTAAACGAGAGGAAATCTAGAAACAGACAAATTAAAAGATTGTCTAGTTTCTCAGAGCAGAATAAAGCCTAGTGAGAGTGGTGTCTTGTACACTTTTCAGTGCTTTAAAATACTGGGGTTTTTTTCCTTCCAGATTCATTCACCAGCTAGGTTATAACCATCACTGCCTTTAAAAGAACTTCCTAATTTCTCATTATTATTCAGTCAGGCACTTAAGTTAGTCACTATTTGGGGCAAAATGTTGTGATGTCACAGGTTTACTGATTTTCTTTTAAAGTCCATCTCTATTTTGTTTAATCCTCAAGAGTTTGGAGATCAGCAGCTATGCAAAGAATTGTCTCTTTTTGAAAAGCTTGCTTTGGTTGGCTGTCAGTGAATTTGTAGCCACAGCAAAGGCTCTGATACACCAGGGAGAAAATCATGCTTTTACCTAATCTAACCAAACCAACCTTGGTCAGATTGATTCAGTTTCCAGCCTTGGATCTGACCTCACCCTTACCCTCAATCCTGCCTCACTTTCACACTGAGTATTTTATACAGCTTCTATTTTCTCCCTGCATAGCTTCTACCAGCNCCATTGCTTTAGAATCTTCAGGCTGGATGGGCAGGCATGCGGTGCTGGCAGGTGGTGTAGCTGTTAGGCAGCCTTGTGTATCACAAGAGATCTAATGCTATCAAATTTCTTTTCCCCCAAAGACTAAAGAGAGCAAGCCATTGTAAGCATGCAGGAGGGGGATGAAAACACTTTGTCTCCTGAGCAGCCAGCCTTTGTCATTTTACAAATGAAATCACTTTGGAAATTTAGAGAATTAATATCATAATGAAGACGGGAGTACCCATTAGGGTGGTCTAATGTTGCTCTGGAGATATATGATGGATGTCCAGTTGCTGTAAGCCCTTATTTGCAGAGAGTCACCTCTGTAGTTGCCATTATTAGGAAGATGTCTGAAGCAGAGGATCAGACACAACCATTGCAAGATGAGATAGTGTTTGACTGGTTTCCAGGGAACTGAAGGATACAGCCTTAGTTGTACCTGTCACTATGGCTCCCAGCTTTTTTCCCCCTTAATGTCTTTTTTAGCTGTAGGAAGTTTCTCTTTAAAGATTCACTGCTTCTTTAATAGCATGAAAAAGCAGGAATAGGAACATAAAAAAATGCTACCTGGATTGCAAAGAAGCCTCTGCTTATTGCAAAACAATTGGAATAGTTCATCATCAAAGGATTGCAATATGCTGCACTAGCCGGCCTTTGCAAATAAAGATAACCATGAGATCTAACCTGTAGTGTATTACTTGTAGTAACTGGAAATATTCACCTGCTGTGTCCACTTCTGGAGATACCTAACACACTGTCAGAGCAGTGATGCCGTGATTGCCATTCCTGGAAATACAGTCTCAAGAAAGTAGTACTTCCTGGAATTATCTTAATGGGCAATTGAATCATCATTTCTAGCACTCCAGCATCTTTCCCAGAAGGATAGTTTTCCACAGGCAATGATTCCAGTTAGAAACAAATGTGAATATCCAAACTTCAATTCTTTTCCGTTTCCGACTGGTTTGCAGAGAACAGAAGCTTTAAGCAGATGTTAAAATTAGGGGGAAAGGCACCTAGGACATGAGGCTGGAAGGTGTCCAGTATAGTGATTTACCTGCACTTCATTTTATAGTAGCTCTTCTACCCAGGTCATTTATTTTCTTCCAATTATCTGGGTTCCTTTAATAATTCTCTACTGGTCACTAGCGTTGCTGCTTTGTTGTGTTAATTCCAGGGAAGCTCAGGTGCTGGTGTAAGTCGCCAGAGCGGCAATGTCTTCCATGAGGATTTACACCAGTGCAGTGCCTGTGTTTTAAAAAATTCAGGTTAAATTCAGTAACGTCTAGACTTTTTTCCCAGCCATGGAGGTATGCAAGGCAGCATGTTGTTACTAACCTTTTCAAATAAATGTGACATGAAGAGTCCACACTTTGCTCTATATATAATCAGTACTGATTTTGGGGAATAATCAGTGGTAAATAAATGGAGTGCTGTTGAAATACCCTTTGTGTGCGTTCTCATGAATTACTCATGAAACAGGGGTTACAAATTTCTGTCTCTGATACCCAGTATTGGATATGTACTGCTTTTATTTATTTTTATTTTACTATATGGAGATAGAAGGTGTTTGGATTTTGGTTTTATGTGTTGTTTTGTTTTGGGATTTAGGGTTTTTTTGCAAAATTCTATTTGATTCCCCTAAATCTTCAGTTTAGTAGCCAGATTCACCTTGGTGGGAGAAAATGTAACTCTATCGATAGCACTGGAATTCTCTCTGCATATGTCAGCGATGAATTCGTCCCCATATTTATTGGAAATACCTGAGCTGCTGTGATATGATGTGGTAAATCATGCTGAGAGCAAATCAAACAGACAGGCTGTGGCTGCATCACTATTTCATAGAACTCAGGTCATAATGGACAGGACAATGCTGTAGTGTGAAATTCTGTGCTAAGGAAAATATATTCTTTCTAACCTTTTATGAAAATACTCCTCATCCTTTAAAGGACAATTTAGGCAACACAACCACTGCTGGAACTAGTGCAGGAGCATTTAGAAGGTAAAGAGAAAAACACCATTGCCCAAGAGGAGAACAAGTTGTCTGTAGATATTCCCACACTTTTGCTATTCCAAAATTCCCATCAACTGTTGCATACGCCTTCCAGAAATAAAGCTATTAACTCTTGCTACAGTAAATGAAAGCAATGCAACACGCCAGTCTTCAAGCCCGGCAAATTATAAATGTAATATCAGACAGAGAAGAGCTAATGAAAACAATCACATTAAACATAGCTCTTCAGTGCTCGGTGCTCAATAAGTGAGCAGCAGGCTTTCTCTGTCTAGCTTACAGAAAACAGGAGGTAGCAGTTTGCAAGGAGCAGCGTTTTAATGTGATTGGACTATAACAGACAATCTATTTACAGCATGCTCTGGGGAGCTTATAAACAAATGTTGAGTAATTTCAGCCAGCAGTAATTACCCTTGCAGCTGACAAGGATAGTATGATACTTTCTCCTTCACCTTCAGCCCAGTCCAGAAGGCACTGTACACAATGGCACTTCTAATTATTTCTGCATTTCTATGGCTAAAGACCAAAGTGTGTTATTAGTGAACATTTTAGAAGCTTTTTAAAAGCTTGTTTATTGGGACAATTAAAAGTCATCACTATGACAGCAAATAAAAGGTTCCATTCCCAGGCTTGCGGTTGCAGCTGGGGGTCTGCCTGCTTACCTTGTAATCCTTGTCTATGTGAGGCAAAATTTACAGCCACCCCTCACTGCAGCTCACACCAGTTCAATGGCATCGATGCTACCAAGATGGGAAACCTTTGAGGGTACAGAGAATGGGGCTTTGTAAATATCACATTATCTAACCCTGATTAGAGAACATTGAATAAACATAGTACTTAAAATGCTGTCCACTCACCTGTGCTAAAGCTCCCAACACAGTCAAACATAGTGGGGGTGAAGCCCTTGTAGCTGTAGAGTGCCTGTGGTGCAGTCAAAGCTTCAGACAACATGGCATTTTATCTTCTGCTGAAAGAAAATTAAAAGCGTGTTTTAAAACATCCATTAGCACTTAATTACTGGCGAAATACAATGGCTTGGATTTTTTTACCCAGGCACTGGACACACAAATAGGTGAATTCTGGGCTGGAATCAGCTGCCACAGTGAGTCAGGAGGAAGGCAGGGGCAGAAGCAGAGGCCTGGGCTATGCTGGGAGAAGGTCAGGGGACTGGGGAGCTTCCCTCTACATTCCTCCCGCTGCTGGTGATAAGCCGTTTTCCCTACCCATGGCTGTGTGAAGGCAAATCTAGATCTTTTAATTTCCCCAAATCATCAGTAACCTATGCAATACTTCAAACACCATCTTCCCACTGTTACAAAATACCCCAGAACGTTTAGTCTACATTCACAGACATTTCAAATGCCCACTGTCCATGGCACAGCCCCCTGGCTCCTCAGGCACCCACAGGCACAGCCTGCTCAGAGCCGTGCCCTGTGCCCAAGCCCACTCCTCCAGAACTGGCAGAAAGCACTGGTGAACTGCCACTGTGATACAAGGGTGCAGAGCCTGTCCAGTCCTAAAATGTAGATGCTTTTGATCGGTAACTTACAGAGAGATACAGCTGTGCCAACAAAGGAAGGAAGGTGTCCAGCCTCAGGGAGACCTCAGGAGGTTACGCTGTCCTGAGCAGTCTCTTATTTGGCCCAAAGCACTTTTTTTCCCCCCAGTTATGTCCTAAGTACTACATGATTTTTTGTTCACACTGTGTGTTTTACTGTGAAAAACACCACAGCTATTTCCAAGTATTTTTTAAAATGTACAAACAGCTACTCATGGTGAGTCATCATTGGAGTGATTGCTGTAGGCAGTGATAATTAACGAAATTATTGAGTCACAAGACCGTTCACCAAAAGAACTTCTATTTAACATCGTAATACAGTCATATAAGAGCCAAACTATCCAAAAGTAATTGGGAAAGGCAGTGAACTGTGATGTGTGCTGGTTTGCAAACACCACTGCACAGTTTGGTGTTCGCTGAGCTCCCATCCGCCTCAATAAATTCTGTTCAGGTTCCTGCTATAGGAATTGACAGCAGATATCTAATCCCCAAAAGTGGATTATTTACATTTTTTTATATGTTACATTGCATTACATCCTGTCATGTTGCATCTCATCACTAGCAGATATAATATCGCATAACATGATGTGACATGATGACAGACATCAGAAATTTTTTTGTTGTTTTGGGTTTTTTGAAGATTTGATACCTACTGTCCTACTAAAATATTTCTGAGTGATTTCTAGGAAGATGGAGTGGATAAGGTGAGTGCCTGGCTTACACGTTTGTCTGGCAGCTGCTGCACTGTGTCTCCCAAGCATTGTTTAAAATGAGCCACCTTGTTTTGCAGCTTCACGAAACGTCAGCAATGCAATTTTACACGTATTTTGCAAATATTTTTAAAAGATTCATTAGGAGGGAAATCAGCAGAACACATGTTCAATAACAGCACAAACCGACAACAGCTGCTGCAAATTACCTTGTCTGAAAGGAGCCCCCAGCAACGCATTGCAAACTTTAACAATGTACTCGAGCTGTTGATTGCTCGCGCTGCCGCTCGCCACTCGTCTCTGAGACACAGTTGGTGGAGGAACATTAATTTGTCCTTGTTCTTGAGACTGGCAGGTGTCACTTTGCCCAGTGTGGGACGTGAGTGACAGATATTTTGCAGCTGATGAAATGAGAATGCAGAAATTCAAGAGTGCCTCTGGGATTTCACTGGTCATTTGTGGCCAGCACAAGGGCAGGGCCCGCTGCCTCGCTGGCTGGAGCTGCTGTTGCTGCAGGCTGCCGCAGATCCACACCATTTTAAATAATATTGGTATTATGAAGCCCTTCCCCCACACACACACACACACACACTTGAGGGTATTGTGTGTGCTTCGCTTCTTTCTAGGCAGATACTGGCTGGGAGATTGTTCTAATTGTTTTTTTTGTTTTTGTTTGGGGTTTTTTTCTTCTGTACTATGTTCGAGCTTTTTTTTAAAAAAGGATTTTACCTGCATCTGTTATCTTTAATTCTTTGGATAACATAAACAGAAATTACTAAAAGTGATACATAAACTAACCTAGAAAAAATTGATTAAAAACGAGAGCAGTATTAAAAAATGCAATTAATACAATCCTCTCATGATATAGCGGTTAGGAAGAGAGTGGGTAGAATTATATCAATTGAAATGTTTCATCTAATTTAAAAAATGGAAAAATGTACGAATTCCATGTACAAATACAGAAAGCTTGGTGAGAATAAAAAGGTACTAGGAAATGAACAGCATTACAGTGTTAAGGAACTAAGAATGAGTTTTTTTGAATTTTAACACTATCCTGCAGTTCACCTTTATCTTTTTTTAAGACTTAGAGCATTTTCTTTGCAAGCAATATAGTGGCTGGGATTACTAACACTGTCCTCCCCCT
>VXBS01004388.1:585238-644583 GCA_013400255.1 Sitta europaea | reverse complement strand
AAAAAAAGATTTAATTACAACTATAAGGAAAAGAAATTGTCCACTGTTGAAGCCTCTAGATATTTTCAACCTCAGTTTAAATGATGTTGGTTTTTTTTCCATTCAGCAATTTTATGATAAAAAAGAAGGGAAGGGATTAAAATATTCTGTCATTTCTAAAATACTTTTTTATACAAACAAGAGTGTGTACCAAAAAGAAAACAATACTTTAAACTATATTAGTTTTTTATTTAAAATACGTATTATTTTAGAGGGAGCAATTTTTGAGACAACCCAGAAATTTCAGGACAGGGACTAATTTTGTTAAGTGTGTTAAATGTAATGTATATAGAGCAGTATAATCCATAGAATCACTAACAGCATTTTCAATTGTGATAAAACCATATTAACATATTTGCCTCTTTAATGATTAACTGTCTTTGAATATTAAGAGATTTTTACAACATCTTATTCACACTGAGGAGACTGCAAAAGCCTGGGCTTTTTCTCTATTTTATAAGTGAGGGCTTCATTTGATATGCATTCTGATTTTAAAAGAACCATAATATTTTAATCGATCTCTCTGTAAAGATCATGATTATTATAAATGAGATACAGTCATGCACATCAAGCCTGTCTGGTAGATAGGAGGTCATGAGTCAGGAATTATATGAAGAGGGGAAGTAAAAACTAGAAAATTTTCCAACATGATTGTTTAAAGGAACAATTATGTACACTGGTACATGAATTCAAGGCTTCAGTTACATACAGAGTTACTAGCTTTCATTTTTCTATTAATTTCCTTGAAAATAACCTTGAAAAAGTATCATTTGCAAAAAAAAAAAAAAAAAAAAATTAAATTAAACCCATATATTTATTATGACAAACATGTCATTTCATACTGAACTCTTCACATTCATGAAACAGCTGGCATTAAAAACTATGGCAGAGAAATATATCTGATGGGAACATTGATTCAAACCTAGGCTGTGAAAATACTGGTTAATGTCATTTTATTGTAGATAATTAGTTATGTTAAATAATTTGGAACACACATAAAGATATCATCTGATATGGTGCAATATAGCCCTTTAAATATAATTTCCTTATCAGAACTGGGAAAATTCTTTTGAATAGATTTATTTTTTCTATTAAACATCTAGTCTCCCCAAACCAATACTGTTTTGTTTCTACCTACGTGCAAAGTCACACAGATACACAAACAAATACATCTGCACATTTTTCACTTGGTATTTCTACCCCCTACTTGCAAGTGCAAAGATATACTGCTATCCTTCGGAAAACAAATATTTTTTCTAGGTGACATCCTTCTTTAATTAAACTGTATTATTTATAATGATCAAATATAATTAGCAGTAACAAGTATTTAATGAAAACAAACTGCTTCCTTTTCAAATCTTTTCAACCCATTGTACATTAAGGCCATAGCTTCCCTCAGAAGATCACTGGATCAAAACAACTAAAAACAAGTATATGATTAAAAGATTGTCAGGTGCTACATCATTTCACACAGATGAAAATAGGGAAGGTAAACACTGGAGATCCCAATTCATATCATGTATTCGTGTCATGTACAAAGCCTATAATTTCAGGTATTGCTTCCAATGAAACAGTACTGTTAGTGGTTCAATGTGCTCCAGAGCTCTCTTTTAACTACCCCATTTGATATTATTACGCACTAAGGCATTACCTGAGTATCTTTGATTGTTACTGAGCGAGATGAGAGGAATGTGCTGGACTCATTGACAGCGAGGTGCTATAACAACTCTGCTGTAATTAATTGTGAGTGAAAGGGGGTTTGGTTTTTGCAGCCTCGTAAAACTTTTCCCACATGGCTGAACCCACGGTCAGGAGACGTTAGGCAACATTAACTGCCTGCACATTTCTGCAAGGCTCTGGAGGAAGCGGCTCGGCACCGGGGCTCCAATTCCGAAAACCCTGGGACACAAGACATCAGCGTCTACCTTTCATCTTAGCTGAGATTTGGAGAGGGTTCAGACCACAGAGGCTCCTTAATTCTCACTAATTCATTTGCTTTCCTGATTCACTTGGCTTGGGATAACCTGCGAATGATAATGAACCTGTAAGGGGAGCGCTTAGTCCCTTGCCTTTGAATGTGCTCGGCATGGATTGAGGGCTTTCTGTGAATCTTGCAAGAGGAAAAGAATCTTATTAGCACTGATTGCCAGTCATGAGGTTGCCTCTAAAAATTGCTCTTGTATTTTTAACTCTTGCTTGCTTATAACAACCCCAGCTAAAGAGAGAGATGTGTTGTTTACACATTGAACACGACATTGTTCTCAACATTTACTCATTTCTCTTTGCAATTTGATCTAATCATAACACATTTGCTTTATGTATGTCATTACTATACCACTATGAACACTTCATCATTTTTCCCATGATTATTCTACAAGTTCACAACTGGCCAAGTCCTCATCTCTTCACCCCCAGCTAAACATCCTCTTTGCATAAATGCATGCTCTCTAGAATAAAGGGTCTAATTTCATTTTTTTCCTTTTCTTATTAACCATTTCAGCAGAGCACAGCTCTACTGCTTTTTATGTTACTAGGGGATTTCTAGTAGAGTTGTTGTTGTCTCATGTTGATTCCTGTAATTTATTTTTTTATAAATGTATTGTGGGGGATCTAGATTAAAAAAAAAGAAAAAAAGAAAAAAAGAATTCAAACTCTGGTGAGAATATCTGAAAATAAAATTGGAAAAATTGTTTGGTTTTGCTTCTCTTTCTCAGATAAACATCCATACTAAGATGTTTTTATTATTATTTTTCCATTCATTTATATGAATTTAGGTGACTGTACAGAAGAAATGAATGAAACCCAGAAACTTGTGTCAGAGTGATTCAGTTTAGACAATCAAATTCCTTCTCAGGTCAACAATTGCTCATGGATGAGGATTCAGGGTCCAGTTTTGCATAGGTCCTTATTATTACTAGGACCCAATTCTGACTCCTGACTCTGGGAGATCCCAGTATTAAGCAGCATATTCTGCACTGTTCATATCCTTAAAGGTATAGATTGCTTTATTACCTAACTCTACCTAGGTAGATTTACAAATGGGCAACCCGTCCTTTCTGCAAAAATGTGGTGCTTTTCTGTTGTTTATAGCTGTGTAATATGACCCATGTGCCATTCCAGAAAAACAGTGCTTCAGCTTTGGCATTTAGTAACAGGACTGGCATCAGCCAAGAGAGCCTTATACATGTCCCACATCTGGGACACCTACCCACTAGCCAGAAATGAGTGATGCTTCACTGAGACAAAGATAAAATCCTTTTGTGAAGATTTATTTACCTTGTGTCTAGGTGGGGGCAGTATAGTGTTACACTAAATAAAAAAAATCACTTCCAGTTTCAGCTAATGAAATAATTTCCTAAAATCCTCCTGAAATATGATTTTTATGCTTCTCCTCTGTGATTTGCTGTTACCTCAAAAAAATCTCAAAGTGACAAAATATTACACCCACTGTTTCTCAATAGAATTTGCCAAGTTATAATTATGTGAGAATGCTAGAATTCAAATTTGAACTGAAACTTCTTGTGTGGAAATACAGATTTCTATTATGTCAATAAGCTCAACTCTTCTTCAGAAGACATGAATAAGAGCTGATTCGCCAATGGAATTCATGTTACATGGGAATTCTAAAAGTTTGACATTTGCTTGTTGAATCATAAAACATTTCTGCAGGACAGTTACCAAAAAAATCCCAACTTGCTTTGGAAATGTCACACAAAAATATCTACTTTTTGCATCAAAATGTCAAAACAAAACAATGATTTAGGCTGCTATGTTTCAAAATGTCAACTTGGTGCTTTTAATCAGTATTTCGGCTGTCAAATGTGTAAATTTTACTAAGAATTTATTTTAGAAAATTTTATTGAATTTTACTTTTCTATAGTAAATCACGATTTTTGTTGGAATATTACGTTTTTTAAATTATTTTAAATTAAAATGAAAATAATTTTGTAGAAGTTCCTCACAAATAGCATTTTTATTCATATATATATATATATATATATTTTAATACATATATTTACAAAATAAAGTGTTTCACTCAAATGATTAAAAAATCTCTATGAATACACTCAAAGTGTAGCCAACACCATGGAAATAAAACCCTAACCCAACCCTGTACTCTCACCAAAATATCCCACTCCCTTTTTTATTAGTAGTTAAACATAGGCAAATAATGGCATTCCTTTCAGGACAACAGTCTCAAAACTCTCATATTCATCTTGAGAAGAGGAAGTCCTTAAGAGGAGTCCTACCATGAGTTGGAAGAGACCCAACAAGGATTATCAAAGTCCTGCTCCTGGTCCTGCACAACCCTAAGAGCCCCAGCACGTGCCTGTGGTGTGGTGACAGCCTGGCTGTGCCTCTCCTGGAGCGCCTCTGCAGGCTGTGGGAAACACAAGAGCATTCCTGGCCAGCGTTTTGTTTATTTATCTAGCTGGGTTATTTTTCTGCCACCGGAGCTCCCTGATTATTATGTCTTCTCTGCTAGGACAATCTTTATTTAGAGCCCTCCAGGTGAGTTTTAAGCCCATGCAAAGCCCTGGAAATTTTGGAACGGGGTTTGGCTGGGTCCTGCTCCTCTATTAAGCAGCAATTTCCACCACGTTTTCCTCACCGCTAGCTTTTATTCATAGCACTTTCAAAAATTTTGCACAATGTTGAGCAGTTTTACAGCAATAAAACACAACTCTTAACTAATCTATTATCCCTCTATGTCTGAAAATGTGAGTGAAATTGGAAAGTGAAACTCACAGACAATTTTCAGCTCAACTTGCAAATGTGCTGGAGAAGAAATTATTTTCTCCTCTTACACTCAAGTCAAAAAGCATCATTTGGCAAGTTACACTCATTTACATACATTTTCTATTAAACTTTTCTATCATAAAATATTGCCTTTACGATCCAGACACGTAATTTATTATGCAATGCACCACCACCACCATCACAGTGAATTGCATTTTACGTGTTTATACTAACAGGGAAGGTGATCGGCTTCAGCCTCCTTTTCATTATATGCATCATTCATCCTCCACCACCAAGATCTCCGGATTCTGTAGCATATCCATCATTATCTAACTGCCAACTGTTTTCAGAGGTTCCACTGCTTTAAGCTCATTATTTCTTTAGATTGGTGAATCTACAGAGGGTCTTTCCAAAACATACAGCAGTCAGCATGGCGCATATACAGATGAATGGTGGGGGTTTGTCCTTCACAGTCTCTTTGTACCTCTTTTTCACTCCAGAACTGCAGAACATGTAATGAGGAGAAAATGCATGCTTATATATCTAAAAATAATAAAAATGTAAATGGTCTTAAAAATAATAACCAAATAGTGGGATACTTGCATGGAAGGGCTGCTCTGTAAAAATCTACTATACAGATTGCTCAGTAGTTTGGGGTTTCCATCTCCTTATAATTCAGACTAAAGCACATAGACAAAGAGCTCTGCTAAGATAAGGAATTTCTTTCCTGTCCCTATTTACCTTGCTGCATTTAATTTAATCAATAGCTGAATGGGGAAGAGGAGGAGAATTTGATGGTTCAAGAGACTGATAATAGGATATCGAACCTTTCATCTCTGTATCATTGATTCAACATAGGAATTGACACACTGGATCAGAGCAGTGGTCCATCTTCTCAGATAGGCTCCCTGACAGTGGCCTGTACCAGATGTGTTTCAGGGAGGTGTCAGAAACCCTGCAGTAAGCATTTATGAAATAACCTGCCCATAGGAAAAGTTTCTTCTTAACTCTCTTTATTTTTTGGCTAATGTTTACCCTCAGGGTAGTCTGTAACTCAAAAAACTTTTTGATCTTGTGTACTGCGGCATAGGTGATATATTTATTAAAATATATATATAAAATATATAAAATATCTAACTAAAGTCTGCGTTCATCTGAAGTCATCACTACCAAGTTGCACTGAGTTCCAGAGAAAAATTATGTATTTCAATAATTACTAACTTCATCACACTTCTTGTCGTCTTATTAAATAAATAACCTCTTCTGTACACTGTGTATCCATTATTATTAGTGGCCCATATACTTCATCTTTACTCTCATTAAAAAAAAAAAAAAAAACTTTTTTTTTTCTTTTAATNACACAAAAATATCTACTTTTTGCATCAAAATGTCAAAACAAAACAATGATTTAGGCTGCTATGTTTCAAAATGTCAACTTGGTGCTTTTAATCAGTATTTCGGCTGTCAAATGTGTAAATTTTACTAAGAATTTATTTTAGAAAATTTTATTGAATTTTACTTTTCTATAGTAAATCACGATTTTTGTTGGAATATTACGTTTTTTAAATTATTTTAAATTAAAATGAAAATAATTTTGTAGAAGTTCCTCACAAATAGCATTTTTATTCATATATATATATATATATATATTTTAATACATATATTTACAAAATAAAGTGTTTCACTCAAATGATTAAAAAATCTCTATGAATACACTCAAAGTGTAGCCAACACCATGGAAATAAAACCCTAACCCAACCCTGTACTCTCACCAAAATATCCCACTCCCTTTTTTATTAGTAGTTAAACATAGGCAAATAATGGCATTCCTTTCAGGACAACAGTCTCAAAACTCTCATATTCATCTTGAGAAGAGGAAGTCCTTAAGAGGAGTCCTACCATGAGTTGGAAGAGACCCAACAAGGATTATCAAAGTCCTGCTCCTGGTCCTGCACAACCCTAAGAGCCCCAGCACGTGCCTGTGGTGTGGTGACAGCCTGGCTGTGCCTCTCCTGGAGCGCCTCTGCAGGCTGTGGGAAACACAAGAGCATTCCTGGCCAGCGTTTTGTTTATTTATCTAGCTGGGTTATTTTTCTGCCACCGGAGCTCCCTGATTATTATGTCTTCTCTGCTAGGACAATCTTTATTTAGAGCCCTCCAGGTTAGTTTTAAGCCCATGCAAAGCCCTGGAAATTTTGGAACAGGGTTTGGCTGGGTCCTGCTCCTCTATTAAGCAGCAATTTCCACCACGTTTTCCTCACCGCTAGCTTTTATTCATAGCACTTTCAAAAATTTTGCACAATGTTGAGCAGTTTTACAGCAATAAAACACAACTCTTAACTAATCTATTATCCCTCTATGTCTGAAAATGTGAGTGAAATTGGAAAGTGAAACTCACAGACAATTTTCAGCTCAACTTGCAAATGTGCTGGAGAAGAAATTATTTTCTCCTCTTACACTCAAGTCAAAAAGCATCATTTGGCAAGTTACACTCATTTACATACATTTTCTATTAAACTTTTCTATCATAAAATATTGCCTTTACGATCCAGACACGTAATTTATTATGCAATGCACCACCACCACCATCACAGTGAATTGCATTTTACGTGTTTATACTAACAGGGAAGGTGATCGGCTTCAGCCTCCTTTTCATTATATGCATCATTCATCCTCCACCACCAAGATCTCCGGATTCTGTAGCATATCCATCATTATCTAACTGCCAACTGTTTTCAGAGGTTCCACTGCTTTAAGCTCATTATTTCTTTAGATTGGTGAATCTACAGAGGGTCTTTCCAAAACATACAGCAGTCAGCATGGCGCATATACAGATGAATGGTGGGGGTTTGTCCTTCACAGTCTCTTTGTACCTCTTTTTCACTCCAGAACTGCAGAACATGTAATGAGGAGAAAATGCATGCTTATATATCTAAAAATAATAAAAATGTAAATGGTCTTAAAAATAATAACCAAATAGTGGGATACTTGCATGGAAGGGCTGCTCTGTAAAAATCTACTATACAGATTGCTCAGTAGTTTGGGGTTTCCATCTCCTTATAATTCAGACTAAAGCACATAGACAAAGAGCTCTGCTAAGATAAGGAATTTCTTTCCTGTCCCTATTTACCTTGCTGCATTTAATTTAATCAATAGCTGAATGGGGAAGAGGAGGAGAATTTGATGGTTCAAGAGACTGATAATAGGATATCGAACCTTTCATCTCTGTATCATTGATTCAACATAGGAATTGACACACTGGATCAGAGCAGTGGTCCATCTTCTCAGATAGGCTCCCTGACAGTGGCCTGTACCAGATGTGTTTCAGGGAGGTGTCAGAAACCCTGCAGTAAGCATTTATGAAATAACCTGCCCATAGGAAAAGTTTCTTCTTAACTCTCTTTATTTTTTGGCTAATGTTTACCCTCAGGGTAGTCTGTAACTCAAAAAACTTTTTGATCTTGTGTACTGCGGCATAGGTGATATATTTATTAAAATATATATATAAAATATATAAAATATCTAACTAAAGTCTGCGTTCATCTGAAGTCATCACTACCAAGTTGCACTGAGTTCCAGAGAAAAATTATGTATTTCAATAATTACTAACTTCATCACACTTCTTGTCGTCTTATTAAATAAATAACCTCTTCTGTACACTGTGTATCCATTATTATTAGTGGCCCATATACTTCATCTTTACTCTCATTAAAAAAAAAAAAATAAACTTTTTAATTTGTCTTGAAATGAAGGGCTTTTCATGCTTCTAATCAATTACACTGCTCATCTCTATACTTCATCTATTTATGATACATTCTCTTCAAGTCAGAATAACCACAACTGAATATAGTACTCCAGGTCAGGGCATACCACTGATTTATTTAATGACATTATAAGATTTTGGGCATTATTTCTCTCCCATTCCTTTTGCATCCTAACAGTTTGCTTGCTTCTTTGACCCTTACTCTATACAGAGCAGAGACTTTCATTGAACAATCCAGTAGAAGGCACAGGTCTCCTCTTGAGTGACAATAATGATGTATTTGGATGGCTTAAATTATTCCTTCTTATGTTACATTTGTCAACACTGAACCATTATCCTGACCATTCAGTTAAATTTGTTAAAGTTTACCAGTTTTCTTGCTCTTTTTTTGATCTTGAATTTTCTGAAATATTTGAGTTTTCTTTAGTGTTGTCTTTTTTTTTTTTTTTTTTTTTTTTTTTTTTTTTTTTTTTTTTTTTTTTGTGCTTACAAGTATGACATGCATTTTCCTTAACTAAAGTGCAGGAAAAATAAACCATTTTCTGCTATGAAATCAGAAAATCCACCCACATGTATATACATGCATACATTAACCCTCTATAGGTTCACAATGCTTTTTCTTTTCATTATTCTCCTTTACTTAAGAAGCTTCTAGTCCCTTCTTGTGTCTTTCTCTCATGGTTATATCCTGGCATTTTTTTCAAGGAGATTTTTTTCCCAGAAATTTAGTTAAAATACATTTTTTAGGTTGACATAACACATTCTGGTAGATTAGGAAAAAAATGGGCTTTCTTTACATGTCTATGTCACTTTCTGTCACACTGTTATGCCACTATTATATAACAGGAAAATCATGATATTATCATTCTGGTCCTTATTTTAGGTTAGAAAGAGACATACTGAGTAGGCTTTTCTAGAAACATTCCTGAAGGCAACGAAATCAGATTCTGCATTTGCAGTTTTATCAACAATGGCTGTGTTTAATGGGACATCATCTCAAACAGTTCTTTCTTAGTTACTGCTCCAAGTCCCATATGTTTTATCAAGCAGCACAATTATGAAGGCAGTCGTCCTTGCTGGCCTGCATAAAGTAAGTTAGTGATCTGGATTCAGGTCTTAATAAAATGCAAAACAAACCCAAAGAGATTACCTTGTTGGTAGCCTAAGCCAATATATTCTGCACAAGCAGTACAACAAAATGAACAGCTCTTTCACTGAACGGTGTATCTGGTCCTTTGATATTAGAATTAAGGAGTTTTGGCCTTATACTAAACAAATTATTTTGCCATTTTTCTTCTGAGTGCTTTCCTACGTGAGGAAGTGGAAGTGCTGAGTCCTCCAAGCTTTTAAATATTCTTAACAAGAAGCATAATGGTATGACATTAAGTGTGTTAACTAGACTTTAGGTGGAGAGCTTTTTAATGTTGCTCTGTGTTGAACACTATCTAAAATGCTTTGTGTTTGTTTCTTTTGTTAAACAAAACTCTGTATCCAGGACCTACCATGAAGATTCTGTTCTGGTTCTGTGGACCCCCAAGGACATGGAGTAAGCAGCTTCAGATGTGCCCAAGTGCCTGCCTTCACCCTCCTCTACAGATCCCTCTGGGCTGATGCATTCAGAGCAAACCTATCAGCTGGAAGGAAAAAACGCAGCTTAGTTACACTCCAGATTTGCATCTCTTCTAAGATGTTTAGGATGAAGGAAGTGTTTGTATCTACACCTTTCATCCAGCTGAGGGGAGATGAAGAGACCCTGGGATGCTCCACATGCCCCTTCTCCCTGCACCAAGCCTCTGCACACAGATAGCAGGTCAGAGCTGTGGGTGCAAGGCATTTCTGCTTTACGACTGCATGCACATCCCTCACAGGCACAGTTGGCAGGATGGAAGATTTAGCCCATGGCAAGGGAAATGTACATCATTCTCAACATTACTCATGCCAGAAGCTTTTTCAGGTTAATTTGCAAAAAAATATGACCTGAAAACCTAAGACTGAGTTTCAAATGAGACAGTTATTTTAAGGCTTGGTTTACTAAACCTAATTTATTATGTGAGATAACAGACTTCTGCAATCCACTGCATGGCTTCATGGCTGAAATTAGTAATTCATGTGAATAATGCTACTAAAAAAAAGATGTTATGTGATCAATCCATAGCAGTCAGTCATGGTGCCTAGACTGCAGCTATCTTGACTGTTTTTCCTGCAGCACAGAGTAGCTGAGAGGACTAGTTATCTCAGCTGCAAATATCCGAGTTACGGGAGCACAGCTGGAACATCACGGCTCCCTACCTCTGCACAGCCTTTCCCATAGCTAGAGCAGCATGCCACTATTGAGGGCTAAAGATGAAAAAGTTTTTTAACTTGCTAGTGTCATGCTTACAATAAAATGTACTCTCATCTTTAGCATTTCTAAGTCTTTTTGGTGTTTAAAGCATATATGTAGCCTTCCTGGATGTCACCCTTGGTAGATAAAAGTGAACAACATTTTCATAAACAAGGTAAAGCGCAGCAATTACACAGAAGGCACTGAAAGTGCCAGATTCAAGGCTGGGTAAAAGTGCACCCCTGAACTGCTGGGCACTCCAGAAAATACCTAATTCCAATTTAGTAAAGTAGAAGATTGGAAGAAAAAAAATTATTTCTTTAAGCTAAAAGCAGTAGAGTTTTCCCATGCGTTAGGGCAGAAAATGATACTCTGTGGGAGTCATAAGGTAATTTTTC
Organism: Sitta europaea; assembly: GCA_013400255.1. NCBI lineage: Eukaryota > Metazoa > Chordata > Aves > Passeriformes > Sittidae > Sitta > Sitta europaea. The sequence goes on along the minus strand of VXBS01004388.1, from coordinate 633,320 downwards.
TCCTTCAGATAAGGTGTTGCACAACTGGCCAAGCACAACTATGAATGATTTACCTACAGTGCATAAGGTATAAGATACAGCACTTAAGTCACAAGCCCTGGTCAGCTCTTCTGCTGACCAGCTTCTGTCACCTGCCTCCACATCTTACATTAATGTGGGTAAAGGGTAGTTAGCTTTTTTGGGAGTACACTGAAAAATCAGCATTACAAACACTCTGAAACATGGTCTGATATTCTAGTCCAACTAAGTGCTAGGATACTAGGATGTATGCATGAAGACTTTAGGAAGAGGTCTGAATACTATGTTTGCATTTCAGCTTCAGTAAACATCAGGCACAGCTACAAATGGACAGAGTGAACTGCTACAATAGTGATTATTTACAGATGAAAATAGCTCACAAATGGAGTAAAAAAATTAAGCAACTTACTTTTGTACTCTGTCCCTTGAGGGAATGCATTATATTTATATCTCACAGCATGCAACTCCTGCAATTGGTGACCTACAGTAGGAAATACAAAATTAGATAAGGAAATGCAAGTGGAGAAAGATAGATTTGGCCTACTATGGGGTCCAGTAAATAACTAGTTCTTTTAGTACTATATCAAGGATATTTTTAAGTACAAAGAGAATAGTCAGAGGCTAAAAATATTTCAAGAATCCTTCCCAAAGCTGAATATTGGCAATGGCTGCATTGTGGCATCCCCTAGAAAAAATGCTGAAAAACCTGAGAAGGCTTTCCTGCAAAATCTTGTAAATCTCTGGCTAAAGAAATCACCTTACCCAACCCGTGGAGGGTCTGCCGATAGCATCTTCATTATAAACATGGACAAGTGCACGCCTGTCAAACTCACAGTCAGGGCTGTCTGCAGTACTTGGAGGAAGGAGTCCCTGCAGCACAGGATGTTTGATGAGAAACTCATCAGCATCCTGGACCTCGTGGACAGAGCCTGCTGGCACTGCTGCCCCACGGTACAGCCAGGCAGATGGAGGCACCAAGCTGGAGGTGGCAGGGATGCTACAGGGAAGGTGGCTTCTCAATAACATTTCTGCTTCAAGCAACTTCTTGTCAGCAGTCAAAGTTTCAGGTTCAGGGAGCTGTGGCCTCCTGAAAACAGCTGCAGGACTGATGTAACTGTTAGTTTATTTGGCAAGCTCTAATATATGGATGAGGTATTATGAGGCTTGATAAGGAATTCTGGCTTTCTGCATGCACTGCAGAATGGCTGTTTTAGTGGATTTTCACTAATTTCCCATTGCTTCAGCACAATAAAAGGACCCTGGAAAAATGTATCAGACAATAATCAGCTTCCTGTTCCCCATTTTAAAAGCCTCTCATTTCTGATGTGTTAATAGCTTTCATTCCAAACATTTGCTAATATTCAAACATCTGAAGAAATCACAGTAATTTCTCCCTATTACTTTTGTAGCTGGACATAAAAAATGAATTGGACATTCTCAAGATTGAGTGACACAGAAGACAAGGACTTTTTGGCACATTCAGTGACAGTAAATCTTTGTCTTTTATCCTTCCAGGTGGTGAAGTATTTGCACCTTTTTTCATGCTTTTAATCAAATTGCAGACATCTCAACTGACAGACACTCCTCCTTTCGTGAGCCTCTTTCAACAGAGGTATGGCTTAAAGATGATATAACTTCTTAATAACCTTAATCAGGCTACTTTTCACTATGTTTTAATTCATTATAATCCTAATAAGTCTGTGGAAATCTAGAATTAAAATTTGTTTCTTTAATGACTTATCTTTAAAACATTAGCTACACATGGAATTAAATTATTATTTACCAAGAAAGAAACAGATGCATTGGTAAGACAAAACATTACCCTGTTGGATCTAGAGGCTTTATTTAGGGAGAACAAAACAAAATCCATAAGGAGCTGCCCTTTCTCCTCAGCCTAAGCCCAGAAGGTAATCCTGATTTGTTACTAACCCTTCAAGTCACTATTTCATAGCTACTCCAGCATCTTTTGGCAGCACATAAGATGTCCTGCTGCGTACAATTAACCAGTGTGCTGCTCGGGCAAGTGGTACTACAGCTCCCAGTGTGTGCACCATGGTCTCTTTGTTCTTTGTTAAACTACTGATCAATGAGGTCTCAATGCAAACACAGGGGCAGTTCTTCCATATGCTTTGGGTCAAATGCTTGCTGAAGGAGCTCACAATAAGAAAAACTCTGCACCCAGCCCATAAAACCCAAAATACCCCAAAGAAAAGGGTCTCAAAGAGTGCCCAAAAGTAAGAACATTTTTATGTGTCTAAAGTATCTATACAACCAGTTACAGCCTGTTTCACTTGTGCTTTCCACTGAAGAAAAATAATGATGGTAAAACCCACAAATAATACCTTTAGTTCCTTGGGGAGGAAGGTATGTCTGGAGCTGTGGGAACAAAAGGGGGTTTTGGGTTCCAGCATAACTTGTGGTCTAAAGTTGGGGCAAGCAGATCTTTGCAATGCAAACAATATCTGTAGCAGTCTGACCTCCTCACTGGCACCTCACACTGATTAGTTTATAACCATCAGTCACTACCAAACAACAGGGCACAGATATAAAAGGGAGTTTGAGGGAAGTTTTGAGATATGGGTTATCAGGTAGCACTAGCTGCTGTGTTCAGGAAATGTGTTCATCATTATTTGTCTGTCCTGGATTTAGTTCATTGTAAGATTACTGACTCTTTAAGTGTAGTGGAATTTTTAGTGGATTTTATGATTTACTAGACTACAGATCCAAAATAGTAATACTACATGTGTGTATGTTGGTTTGTGGCCACAGCAGCACTCCAAGTGAGTAGACAAAGCTCAAGCCTCAAAAAATGCAATGTGCCAAGTTTTTATACTCCAGACACCATTTAACCAGTATCATATGACTCAGAGATAGATAAAATATTCAATAATTTTCCCAGTAAAGACCAAAATGTAGAAAGCATCACACTTCAGGAGACAAAGGGCCAGAGATATGTGTAAGAGCAAAGTGAAAGGAAGAAGCAAGGAGAAGGAGAGAGACAGGATGATTTCACAGTCATATTCCATACATTTATACTGAGAAATTATGTACATTTAATTCTCTATTTGTGCTACCCTCCTCTGAAGTACTGGCTATTGTCAGAGACAGGAAATTGAGCCAGATGAACCCTAATCTAATATGGTTTCTCCTATAATCCTATTTCCATGGAGATCTGTTATTTTACTGAAGGCAGCAGAACTAACAGATTCTGTTATTTGATAATTGTGAATCTGTTTTTGAGGATCTAACTGCAATAAATTGTCTACTTTCACTTCCTCAGATAACAAATTCTGCCTAGAGATCTTTTGAGTCAATGTGAGACACATGTACAGGGCAGGCCTTCAGGCTCATGACTTGTTACTCCCTACAAGTTAGTCTGTTTTGTGCATATCTGTTTATCCAGCTGGAAATGAGTTAATAGAATTTTGAGGACCCATAACTTTTAAACTCATTACTGTCTATGTTTAAAATAATGCATTTTGATATCACACAGGTAGCTTAGGTGTTTTACTAAATTCCTACTGTTTTCAGAAACATGATACAGACCAACTGAAAGTTTGAAAGAATAAAATTTTAACCCCCCAATCCCAAGAAACAAAAAAAAAAAACAGAAATCTTTGTGGATATTTACATGCGACATAATTATCTGCTATTGTTACAACCAACCAACCAAACCAAACCAAACCAAACCAAAAGTGAGTTTGTATGCTCAACCCTACTTTAATTCTGCGTTGTTGGTGTTTCAAAAACCAGGCTTCTGCTGCATCTGCCCGGCCATACACACTGAAGAGGGCTCCTCTAACAAAGCCCAGCCTGGCCGTGTCGGAGCTGGGCTGCGGGCTCACCCAGGCAGGGCAGCAGCACTGCTCTGGGGCAGGGAGCTCTGCTGTGTGCTCTCCTCTGCCTCTCAGAGCTTGGGGCATGCAGTTTCCATTTGCTCATGCTCGCTCACCGAGGCTGTTATGAGACAGTTAGAAAAATAATGAATACTGTTAAATATGTATTAGAAACTTGTTGTTAACAATAAGAGCTAAAGGGAGGACATTTCCAAGCAGTTAATGATTGGCCAGAGGAGAGGCTGGGGTCCTTAGCACAGTCAGTCATTAAATGTGAAGCAATACCCGTGCGTTCACCCAGTATTGCTATTTGCATCTTCCGCTCTCTCTTTACATCTCCAGCTTTCTGCACCCCACTGATGGGAATTTTATTGTCTTTTCTCATGTGCCTGCCCTATTCCCAGGCCTTAGTAACTAGCACAGGAAATCTCCACTCACAATAGTCTATGTGGTTTCAAATAAATTGTGCTTGTATTGCTGATTAAATGAAGATTATTACTATTAAATATTGAAATGAAGATTTTATCCACATTTTAGCAATCACAGATGAAAAAAAACAACACCTATCAGTGTAATCCATTTATTGGTTTGTAGTGGAAAAATCCTGTAGGGAGTGTCACAATTCCCTGTGCTGTCCCTGAGTGCATTTTGCATTAAGACCTGTGATTTAGCTGAAAGATATAAAAAAACCCCGCACACAGTCAGACAGATCCCTCCTGGCTACACATCTGAGAAGGCTCAGGAGCATAAGGTCGACACACAGCAACTTATGCTCACAAAATGAGCCCAGGACCACCTGTTTCAGATGTTAGTATGCAAAGATTTTCAAGGTCTGGAGGTTTTGACTAAACCACACCACTCTTGGGGGATCTGTTCTCTCTCTCTCTCCCTTCCCCTCTCTCCTTTCTTCCTCCTACTAACCAAGACAGCAAAAGTAATGAAAGTTAAAGGACAGCAAACTACTTCATGGAAGTATGCTTTAAGTAAAGAAGCTGTTTATCTTGTTAGAGATGTTTGATCCTGAAGTTCAGCCATGAGAAGCAGTTCTTTGACACCAGAGTAATCTCAGGTGTTACTATAGATTGACTTTTCACTAATAGTTACCTTTTTTGAGTAATACCTTTTTCCATTTTTTTATTCAGTGTTTCTGAGCTCTGCAGCTTAGTTCGAACTTTAAGACAACCACAGTGCATTTTCTTAATTACATAAACTTTATTTGCATAACAAAAAAGTTCTACTGCGTTTCATGTAAACCCTGCTGCTTCTTACTGGACTTCTTTTTATAGTTATAAAAATGTTCATTTTAAATAATGAGAACACTGTTCTTACTTTCTTTTTAGGTTCTTTGCTATGCATTTTTAACTATGACCTAGAACTATCCTAGAATGTCTGCAAACAGATAAATCAGTATGTTAGTTGTGGATGTATTTATACTCTTCCATAAGGCAAGCCATTCTCATTTTTAAAGTCCATTCCTCTGGAAATCAATCTCAAAAGAAAGGTTGGATGGTAACTGCAATTTGTCGAAACTGCATAATGAAACCAAAGGAAGCAAGCAATGTCATTCCAGGTAAACATAATTTCTTAAGAATGTATTCAATATTCTTAACGGAGTATTCACTACCGATGCCTCTCACTTTTTCTTTAGTTCAGAGCAATAGTAATTATTAATGCAGTAATCATTGAATTTCACAGCTTTCTGTGTTTTGCAAGCTTTCCATGAAAAATAATTTTACAAGTTTGTATTATTCAAAGAGATTTAATGAAGGTTTTGACTAAACAGCTGCATCTTCACAGCCTGTATCCCTTTCATTTACTATTGCCATTACTGATGTAAGAGGCTCATCACTTTTCCCCTAATTGGACAACACTGAAGGTAATAAAGAAGAAGATGGTGTTGTTGAAGTCTTGTAAGGGGATCTTTAAGTTCCTTTTGGAGGGGAACAATTTGTAAATTTGTAGATCAGGAAGAGCAAGGACAAGGGAGAGTGACCAGGCCATTTTAGGACTTCTAAGTACTCCTGAAGTAATTTGGCTCAGAGCTTGCCCATGTCTACCTTAGGTCATTGGAACACTTTGGCTAGCATAATTTAAGAAGTAAATTTCCTTGATCATAATGCCATGCAAGAACTATTTGGGGAGATTGCAGGTGCAGTTTAGAAAACCTGATGGTGCATCTGTCACTCATGGGGACAGCCAGCACTCTCCTGCTCAGGAGCCCTCACTGTCAAGTGTCCGACACATCAGTAACTTCACTCTGCCTGCTTTCATTTTGAGACTGAGTGTCTCTGTTTGAGTCATATCTGTGAGGCTCAGCAGAGTCAGGACTTCCTTGCGGTAGGTGCTTTTCAGCGCGAGCGCTCCCCGCTGCCTCAGTGAAAGGAGCTTACGTGTGGGATGAGTGGGTACACCTCCAACTCACGGCCTCTGTCCTCCCGCTGACCCCCGGCTCTGCTGCTCCTTTTTCCCTATTCTGTGCTCGACCTCTTTTCACAATTGCCCATCTTCCTCTGCAGATGGTCTCTCTGCTGTTCTCTCACCTAATATGGATTTTGATTTGTCACAGGGAAAAAAAAAAAGACAACCAAGAGAAAGAAGGTTGGTTGTGAACTCCACATTTATGCTCCCTGAACAAAAACTCTACCTGCATGAAAATCAAACAGGGAAGGGAATAAAACATGGTGATTTTGAGACCAGATTTTCTCCTATCCCCTGAGAAGCCCAGAAGTCAGGAAGTCGCTGTCAGCTCCCTGTTTCTGCATTTCAGCCTTATTTTCAGCACAGGTTAGAATTTTTTGCCACCGCTTTTGGCTCTTATTCGCCTTTCCTGGAGAGGGAAGCATATGGGAATGCTTGACGGGGCTTAAGATTCTGCAGTCCTGAGGTAGTGAATACTATTACAACGTCAAGCAGCCCTGAAAGTGCTCCGGCTTCTTCCCAAGGACAGCCCCAAATCTCCTTACAATCTGCCCGGGCTGTTCTCAGCAAAGCTCTGCAAGACCCCGGGTTTTTCCCCCGGAGATTCGCAGGGTGTTAAAAAAGAGCAATGCTCTGTGTGGCTAAGCAGTGCTGAAGTGAGACCCTCCAATGACAAACACAACGTGAGCTGAAGACGGAGGCAGTAGCAGTCCTCCCTCCCCCTCAAACCCTGATGGGGCTTCTGTATCACTACAGATACATTATCTTATTTACAGAATTACAAACTAACGATAGGGTATGGAAATGCAAAGTGCTGTGCTAACCTGGAATCTCTCAGTTTCCTCCTTTGGTATATTTGTCTCATAATAAGAGGGATGTTTTTTGTCTGTGAATAATAAACACTTTGAGCTTGAATTAATTCAAATATTTCTCTCCTATCTCACTTGGTAAAATAATAGGGATATTCCAGGCTATCTCCTATTGCTCATTAATGTTGTGTATATAAATAAGCCAGGTTATCTTTTTCTTGTGAGAAATATTTTATCTAACAGGCTCTTGTCTAGTGGTTCCAGTACTCTACCACTCTAAATTAGGACACTTTATCTTAAGGCTTCATAATCTTACGAGACTATAATTGGAAAGTTTATAAAAAAAATCCTGCTTTGTAAGCTTGGCAGCTGAGATAGAAAGAGGGAATGAGAAGGGCTACAGCAGAATTACACCATCACTGCTAGCCTGACTCCGCTTGACAGAGCCGTTTAATATTTTGACAAGACAAAATATAAAGCAGCATTTTATTCTGTAGAGACTTCACTAGACACAAGCATGGAAGTGCTTGTGATCAATAAAGTTTGCGGTGGAGAGTGATTTATTTACAGCAGGGTATTATGTAGAGAAAGAGCTGTGATATTTCCACAGGCTTTGACGGCATAATGGGCCCCTCTCAATCCTTACATGGAAGGGTTAGATTGTCATGGTTGCTCAGGCAGTATTCAAAACGTTATCTGATCAGCCTTAAAGACTTCAGAACGAGACAGATGATTAGTTACCCTAAACGATTCTCATCATGCAGAAATTGATGATTTAATATAGTCAATGACAGACGATTCCATTTGTACTAGATAAAGTGTCTGCGGTTTGTATCAATCATAATAGAGTTATTATTGAGCATAAAAGAAAAGCATGTTTAATATCATTAATTCCAGATATGTCGCTTTCCACATCTGGCATTCATCCATAGAGCAGAACCACTCCAGGCTATCATTCCTGCCTGTGTGCTGGTGACTCCAGTGTTTTTTGTAATTTCAAAATGTTTTTCAGCACCTCCAGCTAGGTGCAATAACAGTTTACAGATTACCTATGTCATCACATTTTGACAAACTTCTCAATCTGATGTGACCTTCATCTTTAGCCATCTGCTTGCCTTTGTTTCTGCCTTTTTTTTTTTTTTTTTTTTTTTTTTAAAACCCTTTTTTTTTTATATTTTTTTTTTTTTTTTACAAACCTCTGCAGTTTAAAGCTGTAGTGGTTTGTTCCATAGTCTTCTAGGTCAACATTTCACCTGTGTAAATCCAGAAACACAGACTGAAATGTACAGACAGTAAACCTGGGTTCAAGTCTCAAGGTAGCTGATACTGGGCAAACCTCCCAGACAGATATTTTCATCAAATGCTTTTTAATCGTTAATTGTTATCAACAATCTCTGCATAAAAATCAGCATTCAAAAAATATCCTATGTGAAGCCAGTCCCTCTGCAGGACCTTTCTTTTTTTGAATTTCTAGTACATATGGGACAGAGTCTGGATGTTTCTAAAACCAAATCATAAATACCTATAAGAGACTGAGCAGAAACCATGCTGAAAATGCAGCTCAGTCCACTGCCTGTGCAATTCATGCATTCAGCCATGGAACCCCAACACATACACCAGAGAATCCAAACACATGTGCCTCTGCTGTCCAGGAGGGAGACTAAAATCCCAGAAAACAGCTGCATCTATGAACAGATATTTTTTCTCCCTATTTTCCTGAATCCCAGCTAAAACTTCAAAGAGTAATGGGGTTTGTTTATTTATTCACTCAGATGGACAACTGCATGGTTTTAAGTGATAAATGCTCAAAAAAAATTTATAAAAGAGTGTGAGTAATCTTGGTTTTAAACACTGAGTCCAAGATTTTCTGTCATATTGCTCAAATAAGAAAATTGGCGAGGCATTCTTTTATATGTCATCATAGGGCCTCCTCACCTTTTCTTCCTTCCTTCCATGGGTGTTTTATACCAGTGGGGAGCACAGTCCAAATGAGTTGGCTAGCTGCCAGTTCAAACAGCAGGAAGTTTACTGATGTTGGAAGCTTTATTTATTTTGTGTTTTATTTTGGAAGGCGGAGTAAAGAAGGCTGGTAGCATTTCAGGGGCAAAGAGTTGTCCTGCACTTCAGGCTGTGCCATCAACCAAGCACTGTAACATCTCCTATCCTGCAGAGTTCAATTTAAAGACCAAATTTGCTATTTACCTCATCTTCTCTACTGTCACTCCTCCAATAGAAACAACAAGAAAACCAAACCATCTGAGTAACTACTATTATATATTCAAGTATTGTAACCAGGGGAGGGAAGAATTGCAGAGGTAGTGCAAATTAGTTGGTAATTCTGGGCAAAACAAGAGGCAGAAAGTTAGGCACATCCCTAAACTGACCTCAAGGCCCAGATAAGGCTGTTAGCAAGATGAGTTCATATTAATTAATAAAGGTCTTGACCTTTCTACTTTATTTTTATTCTTTCTGTAGATGCTGATGTTTTCTTCAGCAGTGAAGCCCTTTTTTCCTGTAGGGAAGAGCTTGTGGCTGCTAACTCCCAGTGCTCCCCTTTCAGGTGCTGCCCATTCTGTTTCTGCAGATCATGGCCCATGAAACCAGACTAGTGAAAGGATGGCATGTTACCACCAGACCTCTCAGCTTCTCTGCCGGCTGATTTTGGTGATCTGGTTTGGCAGAGCCACCCCTGAAACTGTTCCTCCAGAGCAGCCAGGGAGAAAGGAGCTGCCCTGATCTGGTGAGAATAAGCAGCCAAGGGAAGTGAAGAATGTCCTAGGAAGACATTGCTGGCAGGGGACATGTTCCAGCAGTGCCACCATCATCCTCTCAGGGACTTTAGGCAAAGAACTTCATCTTCAGCTGAGATTGTTTTAACATCTAAGACAGAAGCTATCCCTAGGAAACTATCAGCTGTTGCTGACCTTAACATTTTTCACCCCTGCAGCCCAAATTTCTGAAAACAGGTGAAATAGTTACAATTTTGATCAACAACTTGAAAAAAAGGGTGACAGGTATCAAGGATGAGACAAGGAGTAATCATTACCTGATTTTGGTTAGTGCTTTTTGCATTAAAAATTATCTCATTGTGAAAATAAAATGAAAATTTAAGTATTCAATACAGGAAGCTATAAATATAAAATATAGGTGCAGAATATAGCATATGGCTTAAAGCAGTAATGATAAATCATCACAATAACTCAAGTTCACTTGACAGCTGAAACTGCCAGAGCAGAGTAACAGGTGACTGCTTCCTCAGTATCATTAAAGATTTTAGTACAGTTATTTCTTGCTGCAAATAAGTATACTCATATGTGCATTTATATGTATGTATGAGTATGTAAGTGCAAATGAGAGGAATTGCTACCAGTGAGTTATAAAAATAAGACAGCATGTTTTCAGTTCTTCAGGAAAGCCCTGAAAGTATTTTCCTCTAAATCTTACTGGAAATTACTACTATCTGAGGACACCTACCTTTGGGCTTCGATTTCTAGCACGAGACATGGGGGAAGATGCCTGCTTTGATAGGTGATGATGTTAGCATGCTCTCACATGCTAACATGTGCTCTCACATATTCTCTAAGAATCATCTCATGGCAAACAGATCCACCACCTCTTGAAAAAAAACCAAAAAGAAACTTCATAAAATCTGAAAGGAAAAAATTCAAATTATTCTCCAGCATACAAAAAATTCCTATTGAACAAAATGGCTGTTGGTAAGACTAAAAATAAACAAACTCTAATGGAAGATTTAGGAAGAGATGGAAGAATGAGATATCCTGGATCACAGCAGAGAATATATAGGTAGATATTTTTAAAGACTGAATTACTGCCTGAATAAGATTTCTAGTCTTGAGAATTAAAAGGTTCAGAAAAAGCTCATGAAATCAAAAATATTAGAGGGTACTGACAGAGCCATATAAAATGCAAAAGGTGAAATTTTCTGTATTATTAGGACATAAGAAAAAGAGTAATGACTGCTTTAAGTGGGCAAGGTATAGAAAAAGAGCAATAATACAAACTGGAGAGGAGGTACAGACACTGGGCACTCTCTGCTCCAGTGTGTATATCTGATATACTCCACCACTCAGCTGGCCATGTCGTGGCCACAGTAGAATGCAGCTTTTGCCTCCTGCAGAGGGCACAGCTATCTAGTCTTCTCCACCACAGGACCCTACTCAGGTGGAAATAGGATCTGTGAAGACAACATACTGCTGTTGACAGTCATAGCTGGTCCCCCGACCAGCAACCTTACATTTCCCCTTGCTTTGTCCCTGCTTCACTTTGCCTGATACCTTGTATTCCCTGACTCTCTGGAACAGCTCTCTTCTGCAGCCCTTGGATTCTTCTCTTGAGCACTAGATTTCTATACCACTTTAGCATTCCCAACACTCTCCCAGAGTTTTGTACCCAACTCCCATTCACAGGTCCAGTCTCTGGACCTGCTGAAACACTGGGAAATGGCAGCAGGCAGCCACACAGGCAGTGTCACTTCTGCACACAGGTCCTGGTGGGAGCAGCCCTTGTTATCAGTGACCACAGCTCAGCATTAGCCCCCTTGTAAGATGTGCAGCATGGCTTCCTCGCTGCACAAAGGACAATTCCTCCAATGGAAAATAAAATTGCTTAGAAGCTTAAAATGAACAATTATAAGAATGATGAGAATTATTATACAATACTGGTGGGGACTGAGGGATGTGAAAGACACCTTAGGAAGATGCTGGAGAGAAAAAAAACATGACAGCTTTAGTGTTGGATGGGTGCTAGCAGTAGAGTTTTTCCCAGATGCATTCAGGTGAGCAGTGGATCCCAGGCCCTGATAAAAGGACTCTTTAGCCTGACAGACCCTAGCCTACTCCCTTGCCATTTAAAAAAAAAAAAAAAAAAAAAAAAAAAAAAAATCTGTTTTCTCACTAGTTTTGTAAGCCTGCCATGATTTACAACTCCTTGTCCAACAACAGGATTTTCCCATGAGAATCAATCCCTTTTCAGTTTCAGACCTGTCTCCAAAATCTCAAGATGTTTGGTTAAAGTGACATTTCAGCCACTTTCCTTCAGCAAAAGTGACACTGAGCACAATAGCAGAGAAACTGAGGGATGTATGTAGACAGGCAAGAAAATCAAACTCAAGAACCAGTGCTGTGTGGAGCCACTTAAAGTCAAGACATATATTTTATTTCTCACCTTTCAAGCAAATACATGTCTTTGTGTCCACTCTTTAGGGTTACATGGAAAAGTGAAACCTTGGAGACAGGAAAGAAAGAGACAACAGGTTATTACAGACCTCACTGCTGTCCTGAGTGATTCTTCCTTTTCTCCATATAGTGAATTAGCTCTTTGTAGAATTGAGTTCAAGTCTTAAGACATAGTAAATTACTATTCTAATTTACCAGTGTCAGCTCTGTTTCAAACCACTGTTAATCATTTAGTTTTGTGTGTTTTACAAAGTTGAGCAGATATTTCTAAAGGTATTGTGGGGCACATGGGGGTACATCTTACACACTTACACACACATATATCAATAAATTCACAGTTATTAAAATTTATCTATAAGAAACTGTGTTTGAGTTCCAATCCAGCTTGTGGTAAACACCATCCAGTAATTTTGTTTGGGGTTTTTTTGTTGGTTTTGGTTTTTTTTTATGCAGGTCATTCATTCAGTTAAAATTCTGTTGAAACAGTGCAGTTGATCTAATTCCTTGTAATCAAAGCAGTCTGAGGTTTAGTTTGCTGTAATTGTACTGCTACAGACTTTAAACAGTCTAAAATACAGGGGAGTATGTGCTATTGCAGCCCCAGCGAGCATCACCACAAGTGTCTGTGGCTTCTCCATGGCTTTCCTATGCCTCTCCATATTATCATGTTTCCACTTGAGTTTATATTTGCATCCTGCCAGTTTGATATTATTTTTCTTTTTCTGAACTTGATGTTTGATGCCTCAGCATAACTGAAGGTGAATCCACCCACAGTATCATGCAAAGCAGAGACGCTCATTCCCCCACTTGGTTTTGCACAGCTTCCCTAAGCCCTGGGTTTTCTCCTGAAGATTTCAGTCTTAGCCAGTCTGTTTTCTGTATCCTCCAGGAGGGATTGTGCTGTGCATTTTCCACCACTGGATATATTATTCTGCCCTTAAAATATGCACATTTCTAACACCTTGTTTTCCTTTAAAGAGCTAAAAGCATAGGATCATCTTCCCCTGTCTCTCTCTCGCTGGATGCCCAACAAGGAAGGAGTGGGCTCAGAAGGATTATCACAGGAAATTAACCTGCAAATGGACAGGGCAGAGATGAAAACAAATCAAGGTATGAGTGCCTAAGATTGACCTGAGTGATGCAGTTGGTAGGATACCTTTGGAAGGGTGGGTTTGTACTGCAGTGAACTTCAGAAAGGCTTTCTGGCTTGGTCTGTCATTCCCAACATGAGGAATAGTACCTGTAAGCTGAAACAACTTACAGAGAAATCTCCTCATATTAAGAAAAATGTAAACAAAATTAATTGATTCAGAGCTTGTATGAGGATATCTGGATATACTGTGACTGCCAAATTGTCTCTCTGAGAATATATATACAATCCCCAGCTTGTTCCAGCCTGCAGGGTCTTTATTACAGAGGTCAGTTAAAGAAAATCTCCTTAGAAGTGTTCATTTCCCATTCCTGCACAGTCCTAGGTTCCCTGGGTGCTCCATGTTCCTGAGGCCTGGCATGTGGGAGGAGAGTTTCTTGCCACATTTTTGGACAGGATCCTAACTGGCATACTCTCCTAAAATCACAACCTAGAACTCAGACCTCACATACTAGCATGACCTTTAGCCAGAATGATTTGCATGCATTCATGTCTTTATAGAACAAAAGCTCAGTAAAAGTATATGGAAGTGTCCAATTAGTATATCAGGTTGTTAGTTGTTCTGTCCCTTCATATGATTAGGTATTTTTCACATAAAAATGTACTAGAATATCTACTAAGGGCAAAGCTGTGAAAACTCAAAACACCTTTGATCAAACTTGCTGAAAATGAAACCAAGGAAAAGGAATCTTACAGCCCACATTATATAAACAGATAACAAAGTAAAAATGAGTGTATTTGCTGCCACCCTACTTTGCAGCACATGCAGTGAACACCTACAACACAATAACATACATTACTGAATAATAAATCACACTTTGATCCAAATAACCCAAAGCATTTTACAAACACTAATTAAAATTTGAAATATCTCTCTGAGGTACTTAAACAACAATGTACATAATTTGTAAGTGGGAAAAGTGAGCCAAGGGAAGGTTAAATGAACTCTATCAGGATGAGAAGGGGAATCAGTGAAAAATCAGGAAGACAATATGTGTCTGTATCCCACTCCTCCATTCAAACTAAGGGCATCTGTCCTTGAATCTGCAGAGTGAGTGTTACAGCAACTTTAAAAAGGTTGTCCAGAAGATTACTGTCAGAATGCATTTAATTACTATGAATTCTAAGTATGTGGTTCCAAACTACTATGTAGGCTATATCACATTGCTGTTTCCCAGTATTGCAAGACTCTTAATGGAAAAAACAATCCCTGCTCATCATATAAACCACTTCTGGATGTGACTCAGTGACAATTGAATACAACCACGTGAGTTCTCCTGAGATGACCACTAATTGGTCCTTCATGGTGTGTATTGCCACTTCCAGGAATTTGCATCACACAGAAACATAAAAACTGTGGAATAATTACAGAAGAGCTACAGGGAGAGAGTGTAGCCACAAGCAATGCTCTGGCCTCTCCTCCTGGGCTGTGTCATTCTCTCCTCAAGCAGCAGCAGGGCCAGCAGGGGCAGCTGCCCCACCATCAGGAGCTCCCAGTCCCTTCCACTGCACAGGTGCATCACTGAAGAGTTCCCCCATCCTCCCCCATCCCCCTTCTGGGGAATAACGTTTTGCCTCATTGTAACTATATCTGCCCCCATGAAATTATCTGAATTGCAAAATAACCAAATAAAAGCAAAAAATTACCATACTTATTTTCTAGATTTATTTTTCCCCTGTTAGCAGGGGTCATTCCTCAGCACCAAGCAGAAGCATAGGAGAGAAGCAAAGCAGGAGGCAGAGCTCTGTGTCTGGAGGAGTGGCCCCTTCAATAGACAATTTTCCACTAGAATTTTTCACAAAAATTGTGCAGCACTGGAGGCAGCTTTGTGACATTCCTGGGGTATTTAACATTATTGATCTTTTTGACAAATGAGTAATGTAATATGTTCATTACCATTAATCATCCCTTTTCTAATTCAGGTAAACAAGGGGTAGTTTGGCTCATGCTCAGCTAATATCTATTTTTATGATTATTTTTACAAGGACCCTGTTTTATGAAATTCAAATATATATTTATTTGGAAGATAAATATTGATGTTCTTTTAATTTTAACAAAGTATTCCACGAAGGATCAACTTTCCTAGCTATTCTATTAAAGAAACAAAAACCAAACGCTATTGTGTCTTAGAACTACATTTTAAAACTGGGTCTGATGGTTTTGGCTCTATTAGCATGGAAGTCGACAGTTAGTTTCACAACAATGCTGGGTGGAGAAGAATCAGATTCCCATCCCCTTGCTTGCCTTTGGCAGCTGGGTTGTTATTAGATGTGATTAAAACCCCCACAAGTTCCCATCACACAAGCAATCAGCTCGTGGGTTGCCCAGTGCAAATGCTGCTCCCAGAAGGTTCTGCTTTGCTCAGCAGGTGTTTGCTTTGGGTGTGAACTGGGACCATCACACGGGCTGGCTGTGGCATTGCTTTTACTTGCCTTTCCACCAGGAAGGAACATTACTGATCCCCCACCCTTTCCCCAACTCATCAGCATCCTTTATCCCCAGGATGTCAACCACCCTGCAGGGGACAAAGAAGCATGAAGAGTCTGATTTTCCAAAGATACCCTTCCTGTTGTGATATATTTCAATAACATTAAAAATACCTCCTTGTTATCTGCTCCAAATCTCTCTAGTTAGAACTGTTAAGAGTTGGTAAATGTACTTCTCAGGTTGCTTTAGCTGACTCCTTCAGAAACCCTTCATCTTCTCATGCTGACTTTGCTTCCTTTTCACACCTTTTTCAGTGCTGATACTGGGCCTGTTCTCACTGGTTTTTAAACACAGACTTTTTAAATCAGATTTTGAGCTGGGCTTTTTCTTTTTCCTGGGAACTGTAGGCAGGAGCACTGCAAGCCTAAGTTAAGTGTTTCCAGCCCTGCTGTCCCTCTGGTCTCCCAGGAACTCTGGAGAGCTGTGATGCTGCAGCACGAGCACTATTTCCCATGCCCTGCCTTTCTAACATTTGTGGCAGCACTATTTTTAGAAAGGATAAAGGTGATACTGCTATTTTCCCCTATTATTACTATTTCCGTGCTCTGATGCTGTTCTACATGTACAGTACTGACAGCCTGATCACAGAATAATTTATAAATACAGATCTAAAGCACATTTATTTCTCCTAATGAACATACCAATAATGCTCTCACAGTGATAATTCTGTTTTCTGAAACCAACAAACCCTGAAATAATATTGATAGGATCAATTGCTTGAAACTTGGTAGAAACAGTTTATATTGAAGATACAAGAAGTCACAATAGGAATTATGCAGGCAAATGACTCCACAGAGAATAAAAGGTATGAAAAAAATCTCACATTTTTTTAAAAAACACAGCTTCAATAATTTATCATGTCATTTAAAAGACTGAATAGAGGTAAATATTGAGATTTTATGGAATAAAAAGGAATTATTCCTAAAATATGCCATTAGATAATACAGAACTGTAATTTCATTTTTTAACAGCCTCAATTTCCAATAATTGCAATACCAAGCACTAAGAATGTTTTTTATTAGAGTTCAACAAAATTCTCCCTTATGCCTTTGAATGCAAAAGAAAAGGTGGAATCAGCACTTCAAAAAATCCAGATTATGGTGGAATCATTGTAAAAAATCCACCATTAATGTAAACTCAGTTAGTTAAGATGTGTATTAATAAATATGTGCTGCAGCCTCATACCATTTTCTGGTACAAAGCTTTCTAGGGCACATGAAGAAGGTCTCCTCCACTGCCTCACCCCTTTTTACTACCTGATTTTACACCACACAGATAGTGGTATAAGAATGAGAAAAAGCAGCTTACTGCTACTTCTTGGGCTCTCAAGTGTCTGATGGCTGATTCAGAGAGAAAGAAATTCAACAGTGAATCATTTCAGAGAGAAAAAAAAGCTAAGAGATAGTAGTTCTGAACTGGATCAGCTAGGCAAGGAATAAAACTGGAGCTTCACCAAGTTTCAGATAGCTCCAAGACAATGTCAGAGGAGTTTCAGACATATTGCCTTGAAAATGAAGTTAGGAAGAGAATGACTGAGTAGTAAATCACAGAAAAGCTGGAAACTGAGGCAATGTAAAAAGGAACTTGACATCTCAAATAGTCAGAGGACTAATAAGAATTGATACAGAGAGGCTGTCCCTGACAGCTGAACTGGTTCACATGGGTAGATGGAAGAAATGGAGGCCACACAACTCCTCTTCTTTTCCTACCTGTAGTATTGGGAATATCACATTTTTTGCTGGTCCGATTCACTTAAGGTGGAGACAAGAAATAAGAATCCCATGCCATGAAACTGCACTTAGAAAATGATTTTTGGTCTTGTGCCTTTTAATCCACAGCACTAAGGGTCATTTTGGTCTTTAGGCACAAGCGTCTGACTTTACAATAGAATTCATCTAAGAAGATCTGGTGGCTGGACAATATTTTATTTGTCCTACTTTTAAAGCATGGCAAAATAAGGAAGAAAAGAGCATGTCTTTCTCTCCCACCTCTGATAATTGATAAAAAACTGAATGATTCCAGTCACATACTTTAATTCTTAAGCTGATGTACTTTATTCATCTGATGTCATAATTTACTGCTTTTTCCATTGTCATTAATACCTATTATTGTAGACAGGTAAATAACTGCTGGACAGCATAAGCACATGATTATCCTCTAGAGACCTCAGTTTTATTTGCAGTAGCTCTCTGTCTTTTCACAAAGCAAAGGAGTGTATAGATAGTATAAAGCTATAGAAGAAATTCAGATATATGATATTGCCTGCTAAAACATTTCCTGATTGTCTTAGGCTACCTGCTGGCTCCGCTACAGCCTTTCAAAAATAAGAAATCAAAGACTAGGGAAATGTTTTGAGCTATGTAGTGTTCATAGTGGGCTTCTCTGCCGCTTCACAGAAACTGCAACATGTTAGCAGTTCCTATCATTGACCTTCCCTGTATTTTTTGCAGCTTCAGCTTGAAGTTTGCTTGCTTTGATATAAATCATTGCAACGCTGCATCACCATGGAGCAAAATCACACTACACAGGGTAACAGGGGAAGCTGATAACTGGACTTTGGCTGATTATGATTCTTTGCTGTAATAGAGGGAAGTACCTTGAAACTTAAAACTCTCCATTATAGGATCATCAGGTTTGAATATCTTATTAAGTTATCATTGTTATGGTAACTGGTAACATGCTGGTAACCATGATAGGCTCACAAGAATACAAACAAATTCTATTTGGAAAAAAAATTAATTGAAAATTGCATATTGATGTCTTCTCCTGTTATCATTCTTATCCTTTCTGTTTTTAATGGTGCTGATCCAAATGTCTCAGAGTTGTTTAGAAAGCAACTTTAGAGCTTGCTGGGATCACGTATATGTTCTTCAGTGCTTGTTTTGCATATAGGGTGCTGCCCAAGTGGGTGTGGTCATTTCAACTGTTTACAGTCTATTTATTTAATATTCCTGAAGAAAGAAACTTTAAATGAAGAACAGGATTACATGCCTGACATGTTTGCTCCACAGGTTACAACTCACTTTTGTATTATTGCAGCTACAAAAGCCAGACCTCCAAGCCCCAATCTTGCTCATATGAAATTATAATAATGATATGCAGCCTATGACAGCCTCTTTTTCAGATTTGCTTTTCCAAGCAGCCCTACTGAAATTAAAATTGCAACCCAGATCAATTTCTGCAGGGAAATTGAAACAAAAAGAAAATAATGAATAAAGGAAGATTTCTTATACATAATCATTTATACTCCTAAAACTTACACCATTGATTGCTGACCTCTGAAAGGTGGAGAAAGCACCTGTCCCCTGAGTAGATACTCAGAGTGTAGATTTTGTCTATTGTGACTTGGTATTCAAATAGAAGATTTTTTTTTTCTTCCCACGCAATAATTCTCACATGTGTTAACCAGTGAAGAGAGAAAATTGGATGTATTGTGTATCATGGAAAAAAGACCTAGTGTAGACTGAAGAAAAGGCATAAGTATTCAAGGGAGCAAAAAGATTTTTAAACATTTCCCTGATTTCTCTTTTGTTAGTTTGTACTTGTGCCTATGAAGGCAAACTTTGCACTAGTTTCTGAGATGATAAAACTTCTACATGGTGCGAGGAAGTTCAGTTTGAACAATAATGAGCAGTCACCAGCTCTTTCCAGCGGGTTAAGAGTTATTTCAGATACTTACAATCACCAGAAAAGCTTAACAGTTAGTAGCAGAAAAATTCTGAATTTTTATCCAGGATGTCTATTTAGTAGGAAAGCCAAAGGCTGCTGTTACCCAAAATTACATTTGGACACATTGGCAGGTGCCACTGTCAATGGAAAGACTGCAATAATCTCTCCAATCAATTTGCTGGGTTAGAAAGTTGACATTACTTTATTAGCATCACTGGATGCATGGGGAATTCTCCTCAAAGCATGCATGCCCAGTAGCCTAAAAGACCAGGTTATATTCCTCAAACTAATACATATTCATCACATTTCCTGAATACATGCATATATGCTCATTGTTTCATGGACTTATTCAGGTATGGTCCTGGATCTTCTGATGAATCTTTCCTCCTTGAGAGTACCTCAAATATGTGGTCAGGTCATAATGTACTCTTCTTATCATTCTTTGTTCTGACACACAATTTTCATTCTCAAAACTAAAGATACCTGCTAGTACATAGTAATCACTAAAATAAATAAAAAGAAAGTATTAGTTGGCACAAGACTTATTAATCTTAGATGTAGGGAGTTAAAGCAAGGCCACATAAACCTCAGGTTTGTTTGTAATAAACACTGTATGCTTCAAAACTAAGCATTAACTGTGAATATAGGCTAAAGTTAAAAGAATTTTAAGCTAAAGCTAAAAGAATTTTTCCAACATCTTCCCGTTCTGCTACTCAGACTTCTTAAAAAATTTAACTTGCTTGGTAACACCATTAGACAGAGGTTCTGTAGCTTGAGCACAGAATCTTTACTGACCTTAGAAATTCCTGCAAGCCCCTAGACTTTTACCTTCTACAAGCTATTGACAAATGCTTTCACATATGGACTCTGGTAAGGCTATATCACAGTATGTCCTACAGTAATTTCCTCCAGATCACGTGTCTAATTGCAACTCTGAATAAATTTCTGAACAGGATGGTGTAGTTATTAGACTTCATATTCCTGTCACACATGTGGGTCCATGTCAGAAAGGTGAGCCCCTGGGCTTGGCATCATATGAGTCAAGGGAAAAGAAAACCAATCTTATGGAAGAAAGATCATTCAGTGGCTCTCTGCTTAATATTTTCAGCAGAAAAGTAATAGTAGTGTAAATACACAAAGGACAACAAAGTAAAGACAGGTTTTGTGTCAAATTCCAAATTCCATGCTCATGAATTCTCCTCCCCTGACACCCCCAAAAACACTTAGACACAAACAAAGCTTGGTAGGGGAAAACTCCTTCAGCAATCATCTAGGGAGATGAAACTCAAATGAGAAGTGGGAAACCTAGATTACATGAGTACAGATTCCCACCTAGTGACACCGGTGACAAATGTAACCACCCAGATAGGTGAAAACCTCAGGTGTCCAAGCAGACACAGGCAGCATCAAAAGCCCAAGATTTATTTGCCCCCGGGGCTGAGCTATAGGGGACACCTACTCATTACAGAATTGTTTTTATTTCCTCCTTCCTTTTCCCACCCCTCTGTAAGAGCACTTTGCTCATTCAGGCCAGATCTGATCACATTTTCTCCTATCCTCCATCCTCTTTTGGCTTCTGGGCATCTTTAATATGCACAACAAAGTGTCAGTTTCATTACCAGCAATCTGTATTCAAGGATATAAAATTTGTGTAAATTCCACAGCATTGCACAGTGTTTCCGTTTAACCTGAATGAAATTCAAGTGCAAATGAGGTGTTAGTCATTCATGAATAGAACCCATAATGTGTAGACATGTTTTTTTAAGGTGAATTTAGTACCAAGCAAAAGGTGCCAAATTGACAACACTGAAAACTGAAGTCCGCTACAGATTCTTGTAAAAGGGATGATGAGGGAAGGCAAACCACACTGCTGCTTATAAGTGCTGACAACTTGCACTAGGGATGGAAAGATAATTCAAACATAACGTCCCTTTAAGGCTTCACTCTCTGTAGAGGGAGTATTAGTCCCTACACAAATCTAGTGGGTTTTGTGACACAAAAATTTCAGGGTATGGAAGACTGAGAAATGCAGAGCTCCGAATCATTTCACTTAAAGCATTCTGTAATGAGATTTAATCAACATTCAACACCTAGGGGTGAAATTCCCCCTCCTTTCCCTAGATTTATTTTGTTATACTCCCAGGATGGTCTCCAATTTGTTATTGTTAAACAAGTGATGTCATCCCCAAGTAACTAAAATGACTGGAAGTGCTAGAAATAAGTATCAAAGAAAAGGCTGAAACAATACTTTCATCTTGAAAATACCCAAGATTTGCTTTAAAACAAATACATAATCCTGCAATGTAAATGCCAGATGACACCCAGCCGGTGCACAGGTACTGACTGACCACAGAAAGATCTTCCACTCAATAAATAATTGAATATGGCAAATCCCATCCTGCAGTTTCTCACTTGTAAAGCGCAGGCTGTAACCACCCTAGTTCAATGTGATTTGACATCTAGGAAGAAGGGGTTGTAGACAAGAACAACAGATTTTCTTTAAATATCTTCTATACTACCTACATCCAGGCAAAACACAGTTCTGCATTTACAAAATATAGGGTATTGAAGACAATGACTGACTGCCAAGAATTGCAGGGAGGCACCCTACAAAGGCTGCATATCTGGTCAATGTCATGGCAAATAAATTTCCCTATGACTAAAGAAAGGCTACAAACACTGGAAAAACTCTAAACTTCAAATATGTGCAAATAGTTTCTGAACAGACAATTGTGTTTCAACAGTAAGAATGTACTGTACATCCAAGAAAGATTTAGGTCAGTGTTCATTGTCAGTCGAAGCAGCAAATAAACCATTAAGAATTTTTAGAAAGGAATAGAAACAGAACAGAAATAAACAGTGCCTTTGAATAAATCTATGACTCACCTGCATTTTTAATATTTCTGCAGTTATGGTCTCTTTTCAGGAGGATATGGTTAAATGAAAAAAAGCCAGTAAGGATGATGTATATCAGTAAAAAGGACTGTGTGTGCAAGACCTCCTCAGCTTGAAAAAGCAAACTAGAAGCAAATGCAGAAGTCTATCCATGAGCAGTCAGGAAAGAGTGAAAGGGCATTGATTCCCACAGCATCAGTTTTTCACCAATTCTCAGAAATGTAGACAGCAGCAAACAAAATCCAGTTCAAGAAGAAAAGTTTGAGCATGAGTGAGCAAACTTGTGGAACACACTGCAGAGGTCACAAGAGAGGACTGGGACAAAACACAGAGAAGAATTTTGTGGAGTTTTCTGCAAGAAACATCCAGCTCAGAAATAACCCTGAGCTGAAAACTGTTGGAAGTGGAGGAGTAGAAGAGGTAGCAACATACTGCCTTGGTCTGACTAGACATCCACTGTCAGAAGTAGGACGCTGGACTAGATGAACCTTAACCCAACCCCGTAGGACCATTCCTATGTTCTTATGTTGCTGGCTTTACCCCACAGCACGTAGCTATAGATTTCCAATAGCTGAGTGCAGATAACATTAAGCTATAAACCAGGTAGTTTTGCTGGCACTGACTGTGATATCTGCCCATTCACCCTCTGATGCTTAAGTGAGCCTTGACATGTACCCACACTGGGTGTCCCTCAGAAATACAAGCACGTGCATGTGTGCACGTGTATGTGTTGGGATGAGTAGAGGAGGGGTAACCACAACTTCACCCCCATGCAGCTGGTGATCTGACAAATGGTCTGACTCATTCCCATTTACTCTTGTTGCTGTGGATTAGCATGAACAGAGGCAGAAAAAGATTTCAGCACAGACTGGAACATGATCAAGCAAGAACAGGAGACTGTGAAGAGGAGAAAGTCTTTGGCAGCTCAGGGTAGCATGTCTCAGTAAAAGCCACAGATTCTCTGGGACAGTCTTCTTTAGCATGTGAATTTACCATCGACACAGCTTGCCAAAAAAGCAGCACTGCTGGCTTTTAACGCACATACAGGTACAGTGCTCCAAGCCTCACTTCCAAAGTCCACAACCAACTGCTACCTACAAAACAAATTGTCTCAAGCTTCCTTTACTTCATCAAATCATGCACTGCAAGAACGTCATGTTACTCCAAGGATTATTATTTGTAAAATAAATATTTTTAAAATAAAAATCTCCCTTAAACATTCACATATTTTCCTGGCTTTTCTTCTTCCTAAGCACTCCCTCCTTTGCATAACTCTAAGGGCTGTTGAGTGGTAGATAGAGCAATTGCCATTTTAAAATTAACATACCTTGACACACATATTCACAGATGCCATGGAGTGCCTCATGAATTTGCACATCATCTTTGCATGTGTGCTGTGATTCTCCGCAGGGATAAAGATGGTGAAAAACTGCCCAAGACTCCCTGGGACTCCTCCTGCTCCTGTGGACTGTGGAATGAGACAGGAAAGAATTAACACTGCCTTCCAAAGTGACCAAAAACATATCTTTTATACAGTGATAAACAGACCCCTGCAATTGCAGCAGAATGACACTGCTGGTAACTGCCACAGCTGTCCCAAAGTAAGCACTGCACCCCACGTTTGCATTGTCTCTGATTCTTACTATTTTCTACAGAGGTAGGTCAGTAAAACTGAACTTCATAGATACCTCAGGTCATATGCATGTTAAAATACATGGTTTTATCCATGGTAAAATATTACTATGAAAACACATTTGATCAGCTTACAGTTTTTCAGTTCCTCTGGTTTGACAATATGACTGACTCATTATGTGCAGCATAACTAAGCATTAAAATCTGGTTGTCCAAAAATTGTGAGCCCCCCAATTTGCTTTGAAATCATGTGATTTTGAAGCATTGAGGTTATTTTGTCATTTCTACTTGCTGAGCAGAATCTGAGAGAGAGTAAATAAAGGTGTGTGGTCTGCCCAGCCACTGGTGTTTGTCCCCTCTGCAGCAGCAGCTAATTCCTTTGGGGATTGAAGGCCTTACAATGTTGCCAAAAATTTTAACTACAGTGAAAGCTATGTGTCAGAGTAGCTTTTCAAAGGTTTTAAATAAACACTTATATGTCCCAAAAATCGGGGGAGATCAGATCCATAGGCAGCCTTTGTTACTATGGTATGCCTTTTTTAGTTTAGAAAGGACAGGACTTTGCTTACACTTATTATTTCAATACTTTGTCACCCATAACTCACTTCATTTTCTCATACACTATAAGTTTTCCATATCCAGCACAGACTCTCTGGATCCTTTGCTAATGCTTTGAATTAATTTTTAAATTAGTTCCTCCCTGACTCTTGTTTAAATTTTAGGTGAAGAAGGAGGCTAGTACTAAAGGCAAGAATAAAAACTTTGTGTGACCATTTGGAACTCTCACCCAATTATCATAATCATACTTTCTAATTTTTTTAATAAAACTAAAAATCCATATCTAAACAAAAGCTTTATTCCTCTATCAGAAATGAAACTTTATTCATAGTTATTAACCATTACAGCAGACATACCCCTTATATAAATATCTATAAAGTAATGAGTCTTTCCTGGAATAAGTTGCATATTAATTAGATCCTACAGCACTTGAGAGACTTTGGTTCAATTCCCACCAGTAAGGTCAGGAAATGCATCCACAGTAGTTAGCAGCTAGTTTCAAAATCTCAATGCACCGAGCATGATGGGGTCATTCAGTGGAGCAGATACCCCAAGGGAAGGGTAAAACAAGAGCCAGGGATTATTTCACAGCACTGAACTGGTACACTGTGGGAGTGATGGACTTTCCTTTCACAAGAGAAAAGCTTACCAGCATACTGTCCTTGTGGCCCACTCTCATTATGAAGAATGTAGCACGTGAAGCAATTAATTGGATGATATGGGCTGGAAAAAGCTAAGGAAATTGTGTGCGCATGTGTGTGTATGTGGTGGGAGACACTAACACAGGAAAAGAAGGCCACTGTGCCCACAGTGACCCTGCACAGCCAGACACAGATAAGGCAAACCCCAGTGCTGGTAGAACAAGCACCTGCAGTTATTCCCACTACCTGCTCAACAGGCAGACGTGACGAAATAACCTCACGCCCCTGGAAGTGTTCAAAAGGAATGTGCAAGTGGCACTTGGGGGTGTGGTTTAGCAGTGAGCATGGTGGTGGCTGGGCTAATGGCTGCCATTGACCATCTTAGAGATCTTTCCCAGCCTTAATGAGTCTACGATCTCTGTAAGGCTTTGAAGCTCCAGTGCTGAGCAGGGTAAAATAATGCAAAAAGCCTTCTACCCACTTGAATTTTAAATTCAAATGATTCACTATTATGGGAAGATGCATTAAATATGTAATCTTTATCCATAGACTGCTAATGAACCAGGCTGTAAACACTAGAAGACTTTGTCTAGAATATGGATTTTACATGGGAACACAATTCTTTGAACACGTCCATGCTAGAGAGGTTAGTTGGTTTTTTAATATATACTTCTGTTATTCTATCAGTTGTGACAAAGCAAACATATAGGAATATTATCTGTAATCTTTGAATTTTGCTCTTTTCCCATTTTGAATTACAGAAAATACATGGAGCAAAAGTATTTTTATATTAGATTTTAGTTTAAACAAGTTTAAAGTATTAATAAGTTTTTTTATGGAAGACAAAATTCTCCTGAGGTACTCATGGATGCAAAGACTGGAGAGAAAAATGGCTTATCAGGCTAAAAGTAAAATTATAATTTCTTTCAATGGGAAAAATTCTCTGGTAACTTTTCACTATATAAGTAGTTGTCATAGAAAAAGAATCCTATGTGAATGAGCAGTCTTAATGTTTAGTAGTAGAAAAAATACGCTAGAAATGACAGAACTGGGGAGAGAACTTTCTTCATGGGAAAGATACTCCATTACACACCTTATGAAGGTGCTACAGTTTCTTCTGAAGCATCTGATGCCATCTGCATTTGGAGACAGGATACCAGGCTACTGTGACCTTTGGTCTGCTTTGGCATGGCAGTTCCTCTACTCTTAGATTGCAGGCTGCACTAGCATATTATTTGAATGAATTCAGTGTTGTGTATCTACACAAATCATTTAGAGGCAAATAATTTATCAGAAATTTTAGAAAAAAATAACATTTGATCTTGCAGGCAGTAAATAAGTAGTGGGTTTTATTAATTGTAATCACAGCCATGCAGATTATATTCTCTAGGACAAATATATTCTCAGTGCCTGTTTCACCATGTGTGTATGGCACATACAGGTGGTGTGTTACACTGGCTCTTCCATTACACTTACTGAAAGTGATTAAGAGGAATCCACACTTCAATGGGAGAGGAGCATAACTAACACACTGCGCTTTTTTCTTCATATGCATCTTAGGTTTCTTGCTGCTCCAGTCCTGAACACCTACATGCCTCTGAGGGTGAGGGGTTATGGGGATCCAGGATGTTTCTTCCTCAGTCTTACCTGTGAGGGTAATCAGCTTGAGGTGGAGTGTCAGGGTCCTGTGGGTCAACACTCGTTACACAGCTGGCACTGAAAAGAGCTGTGGCTTTTACAGGTAAGTGATCCCCTGGAAGGACTAAGGATTTCTAGGAGCAGATGGGATGCACTGAAACAAATGGGAAAAAAGAATCTCCACCAACAGGAAAAAGTTCACGGGACCTGATGGGATGCACCCACAAGTTCCAAAAGACCCATTCTGGTAGTAGCACTCCCAATTCTCTTTGAAAGGTCACTGCGAGTTCCTGAGGACTTGAAGAAAGAGTCACTCTTATTTTTAAGACAGAAGAAGGAGAGCCCAGTGAACAGCAGCATAGCCTCAACTTGGTCCAAGTAAAGGTGAGGGGAAAAAACAGTCCCAGAAACAAGTTGAATATGAAAGAAATCATCCATTGCAGCAAAGGCAGCCACCAACACTACATGCTGCATTAGGAACACTGTCAGCAGGTTGGGCAACGTGATCCTTCACCCCTGGTGAGGACTGCCTGGGGGTGTTGGGTCCAGCCCTGGCCTTCACAGTACAAGAAAGATGGATTTAGTGATTTAGGGAAGTTTTCAACCTGGGGATCTTATCAGTGTGTATAAACACCTGGCGTGCAGGAGTAATAGAGAAAATCGAGCAAAACTCTTTTCAGTGGTATCTGATGGAAGGACAAGAAACAAAAAACGCCAACTGAAATACAAGAAATTCCATCTAAACATAAGAAAACACAGGTTGGCCAAATCTTTATGAGCTCAGCTGGTCAGAACTGATTACACCAAGGTTGTAGGTCTGATCCCCATATGGACCACTCACTTAAGAGTTGGATAATCCTTCTGGATCAGAACATTCTGTGATTCTGTGAAGTTTTGTTATTAACAATGGAGGTTGAACATTTTTGGAGGTTGCCCACAGAGGCTGGGGAACAATAATCTTTGGAAATACTCAAAACACAACTGGACACGACTCCTGGCAGCCTTCTCTAGGTGATCCTGCCTGAGCAGAAGAGAGGACTAAGTAGTCTCTGAAATTCTACCAACCTCAGACATTCTGGGATACTGTAAATTACAGTCCACCTGAAAGATTCCTCCCCAACAGTCACACAAAGATTTCTCTTTCTTCAGGATGTAAGTTATTTGCAGCATAGAAGCACAGAACCTTTTCCATACCTTTACTTCTCTCACAGATATCCCATGTTATTTTAAGGGTAATCCTCTTTACCTGAGCACATTTTCCCTGCTACAGAGTCAAAGAGGAATGTTACTCCTGCTGGTGTTTATGCACAAGAATATAAGAGCTCTTGATTACACTAAGTCTCAGGCTGTGAATCACAAGGAAGATTTTCAATGTCCAGCAGTTAAATGTGTTAACTATGACATTTCTGAAGTTCTATTTTTGTATATTGAACAGAAAAACAAACAAAACAAAACACTCCTTTATAACTGCTCTTTATGATAGTATTTGTTCAACTACAGCTTTGATGATACCACTACATGCTGCAGCATCTTCTTAGAGTTTTAGTTTTATAAGCTACATGTATTAAGTTTTCAGAAGTAGATTTCTATACAAGGATTTTTATTCCTAATGAGAAAATAATCTACAACCAGCATTCTTACATCTCACATTTTCTCCTTGCTGTTAAAGGGTTTGTTTAAAATTTACTTCACAGAATAAAACACAATTCATATCTGGTTATTGTCCTAATGAAATCTATTTCTCCTCCTTACAGATCTCTTCACTGAGATACTAAAATTTAACTCACTTGAGTTATAAATACTGTGTGAATTAATAGTCAGCATTGTTTGGAAGGTTTTTTAATTGGCCTGCAGGGAGGCCCTCTGTATATATTAAACAGATCATGTGTCTGCCTTGCAACTAAACCACCTTTCTTTGCACACATTAAACTCAAAGCTGTTTAATGTTTTCTTAGCAGTATTTGGGTTTATTGTTCACACTAGGAAATGACTGTTATGTTAATCAGCACGAACCAAGGTCAGTGATTGGTCCTTAGTGGTGTCATTCTAGAGTCACAATGCCCCACAAATAAATAGGTTTGGCTGTTCTTCTTACTTTTATTTATAAATTCTGTTTTATAACAGCAGTAAGATGCTGCAGGCCATGCACTTCTTGGGGATTATTGCACTTGTCAGGTGTTTAAAATCACTCAGTCCTCTGCCTATGCCTTATAATACCACTGGAGGTATATAATCAGCCAAAATACACTGCCTGGAGTGTCTTAATGCTTTATTATGACATATCTAACTTTCAAAATAAATAATTTATTTGGAAGCTTGGAAGTGTCATAATGCTATCCAATCAGTAGCTGAGAAATAAATATGATATCAGGAGAACACATGAGAAAAAGAGAGAAGGTAGAGAAAAATGCCAGCTCATCAGTCATCCCAGGCCAAAACAATGTGTGTGCACGCCTATAGAGATGTGTGTACACAACCAGTGGGCTTCTGCTTGTGCACAGACCTGTATCTGGTGAGAATCACACAATATGTGCACTTATCTGATTGCTGATATAAACCATGGAGCAACTGCATCAAGTTAATATCACAAATTGAAAACATAAGTGGGCTAAACAGATGTTAAAATGTCAAGCTGGACCTCCTAATAAATAAAAATTTAGAACATTTTGTACTTAGTCAAGCCATTCCATATTTAAGAAACAGCTTCTGTGTTTCATGGAAAGGAAGCCTAGCTACATCAGTTGGTATTACAAATTGCATATCACATCGTTATCATTACAATCACTAAACTACACACATTATTCAAAACTGAAGGTTAAAAGAAAAACAGAATAAAACAATATAATTTTCTTTAAAAACTCCCCAAAACACAAACAAACTAACAAATCAATTGTACAACAACTAGAGAAATTTAATACTCTTGAGTTTAAACTTTTAAATTAAATTCCAATTTGTAAATTATTATGTGGAAATAAGGAACTCTACTTAGGCTAATTGTGCTAAATAACAGTGCAAACCCTGCAGGGGACCAAATTATCTTTCAGTGAGGGAATATGAAAAGTTTTTTGGAAAAGGGCCAGTTTTAGGTAGGGGGTGTTTAAAGCCTTGGGAGTTACTGTAGCAAGAGAAAAGATTAATAATTTGCACATGTGAGACTCCTGGCAAGCAGGACGCAGCTGTAAAGAATTAACCCCTCCTGAGAGACATAAAAACATGGAGCAGCTGAGAAGAAAAGGGTGAGGGGAGAATGCAAAAGTATGCAGAGTACAGATCTCCTAGAAGAGAAAAATATGTAAAGTAGGGTTGAACAATGTACTGGGATTTTATTATTATTTGGGAGGGAAAGGCAATCTTCTTGGCAAATTGTGGATATATGGGAAAAAATGGAATACCAGCAGAAGACTCTCTTATTACTGCCTGCAAATGCAAATAATCTGAATAAAAAACTGAAAGCTTCCAAGTCCTTATTGAAAGGATACTCTCAAAGTGATCTGGCCTAAAACTAGACCAAACCGGCTTTGTTTTGGCGTTCATGCATGCCTGCCTCTGCCCTGCGTGCTGACTCCATCATTCTTGTCTGCGGGCAGGGCGCTGAAATACAGAAGATGCTGAAGTGATTGGAGGGCAGGCTCTCACACACACAGGCATTGAGCAAGCAAAGCAGATCCGAGGGTGAGGCATTGTGTAATTGTGGGTCTCTAGCTGCAGAAACCCAGCTCCCAATATTTGTTCTTCCTGGCTGCCTACCAGAATAATTTCTCTTGTGAGGGTCCAATTTTGCAGCTGCTCAGCATGGCAGAACCGCCCCCCTCCCCCAGCCAAATTCAATAGGGCGGTGCATGGGCAGCAGCATGGGTGCACTGGAGCTCAGATGATAACTCTTTCAGAGTCTGGTAGAAGGCCAAAGCAATCCAATTTTTAGGTTGTATTAGAAATCTGAGACTATTACCCTTCAAAAGGAGAAATTAGGCTTTAGAGAGGTGATATAGGTAATCCTTCTGCTGATTTCTGTTGCTAAGTATTTTTTAATTTTCTCTTTGGAAAACAAATTGGTCAAGACAATATTGGAAGTGATCATTAACTGAGAGAAACAGTGGAGATGTTTATTCAGATTAAGTCACAGAAAGCAGCATCTTTTTCTATTAAATGAAAAAAATGGTCTTGAAAGTAATATAACTTTAACTGTTACATGGATTATCTAGAATCCTGATGATGGAGGTTTTTTTGTTTTTTCCCCACTTTATAAGGATATACATAAATAGATTACTTGGGTTTATTGTATTTAGATTTTAAAACAAGGCCCAAATTCTTATATGAGCTCAAGCAGATTCTGTTTTAAAAAGAGGAAACTAGAAAGCATACACTTTTAACACAGTAACTGTTTCAGCGCAGTACTTTTCAAGCAAGTACTTTCAAAGGGTACTTTGGAGGCCTCAGGAGGTATAGAACCAATAGGTTCAGGAGATTAATAAACCTCCTTGCTTCCCATACATTGTTCTGTAACAAATAGAGTATATTACAGCTGCTCAAGTGTTTACTGGTCCCTCAGATTTCAGGACTGTCCTCTCCCTCTTCTCCTGCCACAGCTGCAGTCGTGTTGGCTAGGCACTAGGGAAAGGTGAAGCACACAGCTGCAGGTAGTGCTTTGGGAGTGGTGTAGGGCAGGCAGGGAACTGCAGTGTGATGCATCTGTATACAGAAAATTTTAACCTGTTCCCATAAATAATCTGGTTTTCCTCAGATGTTCTAGCTCACAGGGTTACCTGTCACTCACACCATTTAGCTGGGCACCAACTCACACCAACACTTCTGTACTGAAGCTACAATGAGGTTTGGCAGATTCCTTTTATGTATTGCATCTTCTATATAGTCATTTATCCCCATGTATTTAGCAATGCATGTAAAACTTGTCTTACTTACTCCCTGCACCTCGCCTTTCTCTGCTAGAAGCACACGTGACCCCACCCTGCTTCTTTTCATCAAAAAGGACGTTGCAGATGTCCTAATTCTTCACATCACTTATTTCTTTCCTCCCTCCAGCAACTTCTCCTTTTCTAGCACAGAAAGCCAAAAAACTTGATGGGGTCACCTTCACCTTTGTTAAGGTTCAGTTTTTCAGAAGTCCACCTCCAAAACACCAATCCCTCTTTAAATGGCAATTCCTGTCACAGATCCCAGTATGGACCGAGTTATCAGGGCTGCTATAGATGAAACCTATGCAATGTAGATACAGAAAATTTCAAGTTGACTATATTTTAACTGGAGAAATATTTTTGCGACAGAATACACATATAGCTGAACTGCATACTCATTTTTACATTGTACCCACCCATGGTATGAGACTAGATTAGGCTGTAAACAGAAGTCCACAAATTATCCTAAATAATGAAAATGTTTTGGGCTCATTTGCCTTAAACTCAGCAATCACCCAGGATGCTTCCATCAGCTTCTGACTGCAGGATAAAAAACAAATCATATACAGGCTTTGAAATGGAATCACTTGCTCAACTATGTTAGTCAATGTCATTGTCCCACCACCTCTCTAAACTAAACCCCAGACTTATTCCACAAAAAAACCCCCAAAAAACTCAGACCTTGGTTTCCTTGTACATCTATTTTGTACTATACTGAGTGTTTTTATCTCCTTTGAGTTGACTACAGATTTATCAACCAAAGCATACAGTGTACCCTCTAAAATACACACACACAAACATACATACATGTCAGCAGAATTGAGAGTTGAACATTACTGCAAGTAAAATTGGTACTTTACTGTAAGCCCCTACTTAAACTTATTCTTAATTCACTGGGCTTTCACCAAATGATCTGAAGTTTCTCAAGCCTGTTAACACTTGAGTCCCATATTTTAGAAAGTTTCAGCAGAAATTTGTTTTCTGGGAAGAAGTATCTTTTTTTGAATAAAATTTCCCAAATATCACATTTGAACATAAATGATTTAAACAAATAAATATGAACCAAATTCTTCATTTAATAAATATATAAATAAAATTCACAACTAGCAGCTGCAGAGAGGCCAATGGTTTATTTAAGTCAGCAAGCTGGTGTATCTCTCCAGCATCCAACAACCATTCAAAGGCCTCCTAAACCAAAATCCTGCAAATATTTCTGACAACTTCTGATATTTTTTTTTTCTTTTCTTCTATGAATTCATGTAATTTTCTTCAAATCCCTTGTATTTTTGGCCTCTGTACATTCCATAGCAGGGAGCTGTGATATCATGCCTTATAAAAAGGTAATCCTCTGTTCTTCACCTGCTTTACCTCGGTGCCCAAACCCTTTCCTTGTGTGCATCCTTGTTCCTATGCTGGGAACAAACCCTGGTTTATGCCTCTTCCCAGACTTATATATAGCAGCTGCTATATATATGTGTGTCTATCTGTACACAAGCTGTGTATCTCCTGCTAGTATATCAACATCCAGGGTACCATTGCAGATGCACAGCTCCATCCATTAGCACCAAAATCCCTGCAAAATGTGAATACTGTGCATATTTCAGATTAATGGGAGAAAAACCCATTTCTGGTAACTATGAATTTCAAATAATTTGTGCCAAAACATCCAATGACAGGATAGCCACCCTGACTGTAGGGGGAAAAAAACCCCGTGACCTTTTCCTACTCAGCATTCAGCAAACCATTCAGATCTTGCTAAATGCTACATCAAAACACTACACAAAGATGTATTTAAGAATACCTTCTTCCTGGTATTGAAGGCAACACTCCAGAATCTGTGTGCATGCTTGTGCCAGAAGATGGATGTGATTTTCACATCAGTCTTATCCATTTACAGACTTGGGACCCCAAACACAAAAACATATTTCATTATCAAACTGTCTTAACAGAAAACTGCAAATTAAGTAGCTTTAAAACTGCTCAGTCAGGTAGTACAAAGGTGCTATGCTTGCAAAGGTTTCCACGTAGACATTTTAATTGCATTAAATTGTGACTGAGAAATGAGGCTGGTCCTGCAGTGCATATATTATGTAAATACAAATCTTTTAAACATAAAATTATAAAAAATAATTGAAAAAAAAGAATTTTTTATTTTGCACCTAGGAGTGGCTCCTTCTTCAACTATGTAATAAAAGATTCATTTAAAAATTTTAAAAATAACAAAACCACTTTGGAAACAAGTAAAAAAACTGTAAGGAACAATTTAACACCCTCTAGAAGAAGAAACCAGGCCATACACTAAAGATAAGCAAGTGAAGAGATACTGTCTTAGCAAAGATGAAAATAAGCATATGCTGAAATATTTCCTGAAACAGGGTCTGGAGGCCCTAACACATCTCTTCTTGCAATTCTGATATTTTTAAAGTCATTTCTGAATAAAATCTGCCTGGATATTTCAAGAAAAAAAAAAAAAAAAGAAGGAAATGTCAGTTTCTGTGAATGCAAAAAACGAATTAATAGCAATACACCCAGACTGTAATTTAATGGACAATAATTAGTTTCTATTGATATGCATTTTTTAATAAAAGCTGTAGTAGTTGTTTGTTGAGAGAGAAATATGTTATGCTCTGAATCTGAAATCCATTTCCTGCCAATGCATTTTCTCTCTGTAATATTACAGGAGATGTTCTGTGAAACACCTTCTCTCTTTAAACCTTGATAAAATTCTTGACTATGTCAAATGTAATAAGTTTTAGACAAATGACTGTCATCTCCTTGAGCTGGAGAGTTTGAAGAGAGCACAGCAAGTGTGTTTATTTGCATTAAGCACATGCATTAGTGTAGTGTGTGTGAGGAGCTCTGGTACAGCTATTTTACAGCCAGTGTGAAGAGATTTTTTTCTATGTCATGCTAAAAGACTGTAAACCTTGGTGATGTCTGTCTTATGCAATTTAACTCATTCTAATTGTTCTACAAAGAGTTCTTTTGACTTAGAAACTTCTTCAAGACACTCTTTTCAAAAGACATATGGAAAACCCCACTCTCATGATTATTAATAATGTAGCTACTATGAGAAACTCTCAGAGTAGCAAGGAAAAAAAGCCCATAGAGACAGAACTTAATTTTATAGTGGCTGGTAGTGCTTAGTTTCATTTTCTTAAATGTTCCAGCCATTGAATAAAGAAATAATTTGAAAAGGAAATGGCATCTACAGTATTTGAACTTGCCTTTAGCATAAAATGTTTTAATGTTTTGAGTCTATCTTTGACAACTGAAACAGACTTTACTGAATACTGGTAAGAGTTCACTTTGTAATAGAAAAGTAGTCACTCCCTGTGATCACTGTATCTTTTTAGTATGCAGCCCAGAGGATTCAGAAAAAGATTACATTTACAATAATTAACATATATGTAAATGGAGATCATGGCTATGAATGATAAATTTTCATAGCAATTTAAACCTTGTTCAAATTAATCAACCATACAGACACTTGATTAATGAAAGGCAGCGTCACTTTAAAATGCAACATGTTAATACATATTACTGTTATCGCTGATCAAAGAATCTTTAAACATAAACCAATTAAAACAAAGTTCAATCTACATTTTTTACTGGTTTAATTCTTACAGAATTATAAGAGTATTATAAAAATTTACGTATTTTATTCCCCTTCATATCTATTTACTAAATTGACTGTAGTACAGAATCACACAAGTAATTCTGCTACTTCATTAATATGATTGGATGTGAAAACTACCAGATTAGTTTTTCAATCTAAGCATATACATAATGGCTGATTGCAAAGTGGGCAAAATGCATCCAATTTCATTCTTCATTTGTAAAACCAGTAACTTGCATCTCATCTCCCCTATTCTCAATTCAATCATCAACAGACCAGTCCAAGCAGGAACTTTGAGTGACTGATAGCAAGGGAGCTGTTTAGGGAGACTGCCTTTGTGGCACCTTCCCAACAGTACCTATTTTCTAGGAATAAGCAAGAGATTTTTATGGCAACGGTAGATTTTTGCAGAAGTCACCCAAGCATCTAAACAAGTTTTGCTAATTTCAATGCTTGTCTTATATAATGATGTGTGCCTTGTCATGCAATACTGCTTCTCTTTACTGGAAAATTTTATGTGTATTTTTCATAAATATATTTAGGAAGTTACAATTTCTTTATTGCTACTAAGGAAAAGGCTCACTTACTTCTAAGGTGTGCAGTGTTGCTCCCTTTACCTTGTGATCAGGAAAACCTAGCAAAAACATACAGCACATTTCATATTGTTGCCTTAATGAAGACTTAGATGCCATGGTCATGAGAAGAGAATATATGTCAGGAGGAGACTTAAAATGATTGGCTGACCTCTTTTTCTTTTATTCAAAATATATCTTTAACACACATTACCTATCAAAATTTTTATGTCCAAATACTGAGCTTTACTGTAAGTGGTAGTATTAGTAAAAGAGTAAGAGACAGTAAAATCAAAGTAAAAGCATTACTTTCACAATAGAGATAGAATAGACATAGAGTTGAATTTGGAAAATGAATCCAGTGGGGCATATATATAAAATATCCTTGTCTGTATGGGAGCTCCCACACATGTGAACACTACTTGAATTTCAATATTAGGAAACAAAAATGCAGCAAAATCAGTTTACTAACCACAGGGAGTATAATAATTGACCTGTTCTCTTCTCCTGTGGTAAAATGAGTTTCTGGCGCTAAATAGAGTCCTTGAGAGAAGAAATACCTGTTAATGTTTTCCAGACACAACAACATGATAATAAAATAGTGCATTCCTGCAGACAAGCTTGCAGACTTTCAGCCCATACTAGTGATCATGGTAATATGCAGTGTGCAGAGTCCCAGATGATATACATTTATCTTATACATGTACATTTTGCCAAAAATCCATCGGTCAGTTGGAGCACCTCAAATCAGTGAAGAACTTCAAACACAGCAGTCTCTGGAAAGAATCCTCTGCAAATACTCAAACAGTCCCTACTACAGAGTACCTCCCAAAACCTGAAGCAGCTCATGGTTTCTTCCACCTCTGGATCAAAACAGTTTGGACCATGTAACTTATCCAGTATCTTGAATTTCATAGAAGATTGGGACTACGTTTGCTTTACTGCTGTCTCCTGGGCCACATCTCAATGGCCTTGAGTCCAGCCCCAAGGTCAGTTTTGCCACTTCCTGATTTGCTGATATGTGCCTGAATTGGTCCTGTGGCCCAAGTTTGGCTTTTACAAGAAAACACTCATCTGTGTTCTGCACACAGCAAGGGTTTCCCAGGCTCTGCAGTCAGGCCCTCAAACCCCATTCCTCACCTGTAAGTCTCCATCTCTCCCCTCTGCTTTGTGAATGGGCAGCCTGGTTGGGAACCCTTCCTAGACCAGCCCTGGCAGCACCTGCAGCAAGCAGCTGTTGGCATTGGTAGTCAAGCTGCCTACAAGCAAAATGAAAATGGGAATGGGAGCCCTAATTGCTAAAAAAAAAATGCAGAAAAAAAAACAGATTTAAAAAAATGCTGTGCCTATATGAAATAGAAGATCCAGGTGTTCTATGGTTGATGGAGAAAAATCACCATGTTAGCAGGTGCCTTGGGATAAATAATTGATGTGTAATAATTTTTTTAATTCACATTTTCCATACAGATTTTGCTCTACTTTGTGCATTTTTTTAATACTGTGGTTTTCTACATATCTAGGTGTTTGACAGGTTGGAGGAAAGCTTGCAAATGCTTTGCACAACTGACCTACTGAGTCTGAAGTGACTGAGAGGGAGCCCACAACTACTTCATCTGACTTCTGTTAGTCAACACACTCCTCTGAAAGTGCTGCAGAAGATATAGCTAAGGACAGCTTTTAGACTCTGGAAAAGCACCAGAGTGGCTCCTTCTCACTTCCTTGCATAGGGTGAATAGTAAGAATGATAATGCTTTAGCTGGACTACTCTTTTAGAATTCTCTTAAATAAATATTATAAGAAAGATGGCAATATCCTAGATATCATATAATTGCTTTTGATTTCCTCTCCTAGTTACATACTGGCATTATAGTCCCTCAATCACTTCTTCATCCTCGGTGTATTTGTAACTCTTCTCACTAATTCTGTTTAGGCATTTGATTTGGAAAGGAAGCACTTGGCTAGCAGCTGGGTTGGCTTATCTTACACTTGGGGTTTAGGTTAAATACCCATGTTCTTGTAACCTACAACTGATTTTGTACAAATTTTTTCTCCTCACAAGTGCCAACAGAGGCTGCTGAAGGAGGAAAAAATGTTTGTTTGTTTGGGGGTGTTGGGACAAGAAGCAGAAGGAATTTTTATTCTATTCACAGCACAAAGTATGCTCAGCTTTTAAGGAAGTGTGTGTATTTGCTGGCCTGTAATTTTCAAGCATGTGTTTTAGCAGGAAGCAGCAGTGGAGACACAGCAGTGGTCTAACAAAGAAGGATCCATTAACTTGACTTTTTTTCTTTTCTACCAGATTGCGATTTGCTCACTAATTGAGGAGTGCTAGTTCTTGGTAGCTGGAAAACAGAGCTACAACCTGGCATCAATCTTCTTTTGATAGAAGTCAGTGGTGGCTATGGGCTATTTTGACACTTGACTACCTGTCACCCAACATTGGTATCCAGCCTTACTAACCCCTGCCACAGCTGCAACTACTTTCAGTGAAGGAGATTTTGAAGCAGAAATATTGACAAGTCATACAAGACTGGCCTAAGCCATGAAATGATGGCATTGACAACATCCTGGTTGAGTGCTACAGAAGTGCTAGAAACATACATTTTTAATATCTCCTTAAGAGTAAAATACAAGCTCCAGAAATTGTTTTCGACAAATTTGGGAATAAGTGTTGATATCTCAGGATCAATTTTTAGTTGATATAGAAAGGTAAGGTCATTGGTCAAGCAGATATATTTCCCCTGTACACCTACATTTGAAAGTCAGCAGAAGATTTCTCAACCCTGTTTTATCATTCCTTTTCTTAAGCTGAGAAAGATATTTGAAACTCAGCTCTTACCATTGCATTTCTATATCCAAATGCCAAAAAAAAATTATTTTCCCAGCTGGCTTCTTATTGCATTAGACAGTGCTGTGCTACCATGTTCAATTGAATACTGATAGTTTTTACTGCACTTATATTTGCCAATCTTGTGAACATTTGGTGATGTTGCTCTCCAGGCATTGAGTTCTGCTACGCAAAGACCCAAATTCAGTATCTCTCTCTTAAAGTTCAATATTTACAATAAACTTTAAAGGATGTTTTCATTAGATTTCAGGGGGAAATCACATGAGTAAAGAGAGATACAAATTTAATAGATGGAAGCCTTGTTTCTCACAAGCTGAAACTGTAAATACACTGGTTGGTAACTGGATTCTGCCAGAAGGAAAACACATTCTGCTTTCAAAATATCTACATAAGGAAAAAGTGGCTATACAAGCTACCTAGCTTGAGGACATCACTGGCTGTGCAAAACAGGTCCCTCTCACTCAGGTTTCTCCAGCTTTGTTTGAATTAATTTTATCCTCCAAAAAAGCCAAGATTGTGACTGAAAGAGAATTATACAATGTGAGTAGTTTTAATTCTGAGTGCTGAATGAAACACATACTTAGAGTTCTGCATTATATCACAATCCCTGAACTCTTAAAAAAAAAAAGAAGTTCTAAGGGCATGAAAATAACCCCACTCACTCTCTGCGAGGAAGAGTGCGAGCTGTTAAAGTGACCCGTGAATGTCGCCCACAGACAGACAGGTTCCCCGGCGCGCCAGCCCCAGCGCACACGGCTGCTCCAGCTGGGGAGCTGGCTCCTCACCTCGGCCTCCAGGAGTGGGTTCTCCACCTCCACGGGCTGGGTGAGAGCAAAGAACTCTCCCACCCTCCGCAAAGCTGGGTCCTGGGGTTTGCATGGAGGACACTTCCTCCATGAGTCTGTAATCTCCCTTGCAAGAGGTTCGGAATCAAGCATAAAACCAACAGACATTGTTCTGCCGGCGGCAGAAACGTAGAGTTCAAGCCCATTTGTTAAAATGTGTTTGAGAATTGTGGTAAGACATTTTAGAACATTGTAGCACACATGTGTTAGCCAATTAGGGTAAAACATTCTGGATGTTTTATTCCTGTTAACCCAAACATCAACAAGCAATCACTTCTGGGTTACTGCTAAGATGTCAGTATTCTAGATTTCCAGTTTAAGTGCTGAACAAAAAAAAAAAACAAAACAAAAAAACAAAACAAAACAAAAAACAAAACAAAAAAAAAAAACAACACACCAAAAACCAAAAAACAACTTTGCCTAAAAATTTACACTACAGAATGACCCTGACTAAAATAAATTAATGTTCTAAAAGTCGGAGTCAAAAATATTATAAGAATTTGTTTTCTGTAAAATATGTTAGTGGGAAATTCATATAAATTATCTATTTTTTCTGACTTTGTAAAATAAAAACAGTAACCCAAATATTAAAGTCTTAAGATACAGGGTTTTTATATTTAAGATAAAAAACTTAAATTTAGTAAAGCTTAAATTCAGTTAGGCATGAAGATTCCAATTAATTTTACTGAATATTATTCATAAGTGAAATTATCTCTTGGAACCTTTGAAATCTTAGACAAGTTTTCCTGTGTGAAAGCTTTCCTAAGAGCCACACGTTCAAATCTATCCTTTCTTTAACTGACCCACAGAACTGCTGTGATAATTTTATTCATTTAATGGTTTAAGATCCTGATATATTTGCCTGTGGTCACGTATTTATGAGTTTAGCACTGAAAGCAGAAAAGCAGCATTTGTATCCCCTGCGGCACAAGGGGAGAGCTGGAGGGTTTTCCCCGGGCTCTCCCAGCAGCCCCAACCAAGAGCAGCCAAAGGCAGGGCAGCCCAAGGGCCGTGGGACCAGTGGAGCTGAGAGGCCAGAAATGGTGCTACTGGCAACGAGGGGCAGTAGAAAAAATCTTCCAGGTTTGTTAGCCAGGCTATTGTACAAAGGAGGCTGACCCAGAGGTAAGAACAGCAATGAGCTCCTTAGGAGTGCCAAAACAAGGGGAGCAAGGGGAGTTCTGTACACCAGACAGGGAGCCAGAGAGAGGTACACAGTCACAACACAATCATGTTAGTTTAGGATCAGGATTAAGTTTTTGATTCCAACAGAAAGGTTGGGGGATTATTAAAAATGCTGTTTAATTGCTGTGACTACCCTCCCTGTTAAAGCATTAAACCTCTTGTTTCTCATTCATTATGAAACAAAAGACCAAGCATTTAAAATACTCATTTGTCACCAAGACCTACTAGATAAACTGCTGCCCTACTCCTTTCCTATTAGGGCAAAACAAAATAAAATATTCTCATCCAATTATATTGGAAAGGTGATCTTGTTGAAATAGCTATGAGCTATGATTTGGGAGCATCTATGCTCAATATTCATTCTTCTTTGCAAGAATATTTTTTTTTTTTTTAAGTCTGCACCATCAGGAATTATAAAATCCATGGTTCCCATGTGCAGGTGTTTTACCAATTTCTCTCTACAGTTGCACCCATATACCTGAGGAAGAGGCTGGGATTTCTGGTATATTCCCAGCCTCCACCAAGAGGCTCTTACCACAAAGGTACTTTCATGATTGCTGTTGCTAGTGGAACTGCAAAGTGTCAAAAACTGTAAAAAGGGGCTGGGTTGTTTTTTTTTTTGGTTTTTTTTTTTTTTTTTTTGTTCATTTGTTTGTTTTGAGGAAGAAAAGGAAAAAAAAACTAACAAAACCCCACCACAAAACTTACTCCAGGCAAATCTTTAGTTATTCTTACAATGGGCCCAGTCTGAACTCATATCTCAATAGATTACAATCCACATCATCTCACATTTGGCATAAGTGCCAATTCCTCAGAGCTACAAAGAACAAAATATATACTTAAGTCTATACTCACCTCAATCAGTCTGTGTCTGTGCATTCTGTGGGGGATTTAGGGGATGCACAGGTCATTGTATCAGAGAATTGAAGAGACATATTACAGTACATTATGCTGGGCTTCACCTGGTCTGGACACACATGAAAGAGAATTCAGCTGCCACAGCTCCCTTTGTATCGCCGTTTTTCAAATCCAAGCTGAAAAGGAGAAAACAAGCTGAAAAGGAGAAAAGGGACTCAACTTTTTTAAACCCACAAAAACTACTGAATAAAGATATAATCACAGGTTTGAATGAAGGTAAACAATGTTATCATCAAATTACAGGCAGATTTAAACTAAATATTCTAAACGTGATATTTCCATGCTCATGGAAAATTTGTTTCCATCTACATTAATTGCATTACAGAGACTTAATGGAATGCCTAGTTAAATTGTTAGAAGAATAGGTAATATCCATATAAAAAGAAAAGAATAAAATATGGCACCTGGCAAGGTTTTAAGTTAAAAGCTTACTGTTACTTATTTTGTATTGAATTTGTATAAATGACTCAAGAAGATGTAAAATACAAATGAGAAAAAAAAATTCCTATAACAAAGGAAAAATTATAGAGTAGGATTTACCAGCCATTCAGGTTTGCATTTCAACAAAACAGCCTATATCATGGATTTGTGTGGAACAGGTTTTGAATTTAAAAATAATATCTGCACTAGATGTATATTAGATGAAATACTAAAAGCCACCTTATTCTTCCACAGGTTTAGGCAAACCTGATTCTTCCACACCAGACCATTGCCCTTTGTGGGCACCTATATGCCTCAGTAAAAATTTACTTGACTTCTAGTTATGGTCCCAGAACTGGAAGGTGATTCTGGGAAGCACTGAGAGCCATCAGCCCAAATTACTTCTATGAAAATTGCAAACAAAAGGCTTCTCATGCACTCAGGGAGCAGAGAAAAGATGAAGTTGTTCATAGTAAACTCCAGCTTATTATAAGTATGAAAATGTCTACAGATAAATTTCTGAAAGCAATTTAGTGCCTTCTTTCTGAATTTAAAATGTCTTCTTCTTCAGGAAAGCTGATTGTGCAGATGAGTCGTGCCTTTTCATAGATATAAACAAACTATTTCGATTTTTATTTTTTCAAGGTGATAAACTGGAAAGCTGGTGGCTTTAGTTGGAATGCCATAAGTATATTCATGAAAGTAAGGAGCCAGATCCTGTCACTGAGGAAATGTGTTTGTGAGCAGCCACGGAGGAAGAACTCAGTAAATTCTGGTTTAAATCTTTCATCTCTTTATTTTACTAGTTCAAGAGAAAAGGCATCACTCCTATACACATATTTAACAGTCGGTAATTACAACAGAGTAGTCTTTGATTCACAGGACTTTGCTCACTAGTGACTGGAGCTACACCATTAGCCACATGGTGAAAGGGTTTTCACCAGACAGCAGTAGCTGCAGCAAAGGCTATTCATTTCACTTATTTTCTGTAAAAGACCTCACCATCCTTCATATGTTTAATGCGTTTTTTTAAATTTTACTTACTACCTTGTTGCCTTTCCCCAACACAGTTTAGCTTCCCTTTTTCTTGTGAAGCAGTTTCGTGTGAGAATTAATTTTGACGTGTTTGTGGGTTATCTACCACTAAGCCACAGGAAAGCCTAAATTGCTCTCTTGCTTTGTGGTCTCCAGACTGTGGAGGGTGAAAAGTTACATGAATCGAGGAATTCCGGAGCATGAAGTAAACATTCCCTTGCCATAAAACAGTACTTTCCCATCTCTAGAATTCCCCGCAGTGGTGCGGTTCGTGCAGCTCGGCGGCGGCGCTGGAGGCGGCCGGTNCGCACACGGCAGACCCTCCGCCCCCGGAGCGCTGCTGGGCCTGCCCTGCTGTGGAACGCTCTCGGTGGGTGCTGAGAGATCCTGACTCCACTCAAGCCAAGAAGGACCGGCCAGTTCAAAGAGGCAGCAAAACCCCCACCTGTGCTCCAGGCGGACTGGGACCAATGTGTCCCCACAGAGCCACAGCGGCAGCCTCCAGAGAGTGAAGCAAAGATTGCAGCCACAAACCTCTGCAGATGGCATGGACAGGCCCAGTAAGCAACACTTGTCCATGCCTTATTCCGTCATGGAAAACACTTGGTCCACTGACAGTCTCCTGAACTGCTGCTGTTTGCAATTTCAGGTGCCTACAATTCAGACAAGGAAGGTGGAGGGAAACCTTGCTAATATCATCAGAATCTGTCAGGTTTTCTTTTCCATATTCATTTATGTACAATGATTAGCTCGTTCTTCTCAAATGCCAGGGATGTATTGCTCACTGGAGGAACTTCAGTACCCAGCAGTCTTTAATGTAAAAGGCAAACCTTTCCACTAATGAGCAGTTTGTCTGGTGTTCTTAACCTTATCAGCAGCTCCTGAAGTGATAAAGGCTTAACTATTATGCACTGAAAGGTGTTGATAATTCTCAATCTTCACGAAGAAAAAGGCTCTTTTTTTGTCACTTCTTAGAGTCTACTGTTAAACTTCCCAGACTGCTTACAAATTACCTTGCCTGTTCTGCAAAGCAGACAGCTGGATGCGTTGGTGGGCAGTCGGCAGGTGGAGCCTCCTCTTGTCAGGACAAAAATGATACCTGCTGCTTAACAGAAAAAGAACACTGTGCAGTTTAATGATTAAGACCTGTTCTAGAAAACGACCAGAGCTCTGAGTAGCTGGCACAAAAAAAGAAAAAAAAAAAAAAAAAAAAAAAAAAAAGAAAAAAAAAAAAAAGAAACAAACAAAGGTGACAAAGCCGACGTGAATCAGTGTGAATCCCTAACCACGGCACAGTAGCCAAAGCAGGGTATGAGAGCTGCACTACACTCCCTGTGTGTCTGAGAAAGAAAAAAAGAGGGGGGAAGAAAAGGAGCACAGCTAGTTTAGGCTTATCTTTGCAGGGTTATGGAGTGAAGAACACAGGACATCATTGTGTCTGCGTAGCTGCAAGAGAAACAATAAAAGCTTGATCAGCTGAATGCTTAAATATGGCTGAATGTTTGATGAGATGAAGATGTAATTTTGTCTATGCTCCCCAAGGGTCTGGA
The DNA here is from genome assembly GCA_013400255.1 of Sitta europaea. NCBI lineage: Eukaryota > Metazoa > Chordata > Aves > Passeriformes > Sittidae > Sitta > Sitta europaea. The sequence continues at coordinate 588,468 of VXBS01004388.1, read as the reverse complement.
TTAAATATGACTACAGGGCCTAATCAAATAGCTAGTCACTGAACAACAGTCCCAACTGCATTTTTCATTCCAGGCATGCTGGGCTGCCCCCTCCTCATCCAAGTACATTACTTATTCACTGGTTTGTCAGCACTGTGCATTATTAGCGCTTGAGAGATAAAACTTTAAGTGTTGCTCCCAATTAGCACAACAGTGACCACGCACCATGCTCTGTGCTTAATGCCTGCTCTCAGAGAGGAGCTGGTTTTGAAGGTCTGAGGTGGAGGAGAAAAAAAAATGAAACAGCTTAAGCATTCATTTTGAGTGGAGAGACAGCTCCTATTAACATTTAACAGCATTTGTGCAACTTGGTGCGGAGGTTATGATGCAAATGAGGAGGAATTAAAAGTGGCCAGGGGTTTGTCATTGATGGATTGCAGTCTGGTGGTGTTCACACTTCTGCCGTGTCCATCAGAAGCGATTACTGTGTAATTAAACCTTATTTCTCGACTCTTCAGTGCATAATTACTTTGTGAATGTAACCATCATCTAAAAAAGCTACCAAAATGCTTTAGCATTTAGTCTAGCAGTCATTTCCCTAGCTTGTGTCAGATATAACCATCAGACAGTGCAAAAGAACTGTCACTTTTAATAAGAGGCAAAAAATTAAATGAAACAGTATGCTTATTACAGGAAAATTAGGCGTTCAAGTGGTAGAGTCCTTTTCTGCTATTTGCATAATTTATTCTTTTTTGTCCCTCACACCAGAAGCTTCAGGCAATTTTCTTCACATTTAAATAGATCGCACATTTAAGGCTACTTAAGGAAAATTATCACTTTGCATATTTTAATTGTTGTGAAGAAAGTGAATAGAAGAGGTCTGCAGCTTGGGCTCTTGAGTCGGTCAGATGCTCAACTCTCTGATTCTGGAGCTCCCCACTGCTCCACTAGAGATAACCCTACAGTTCACAGCCATCCACTTGCATTTCATCAGCATGCAAATGCAGCTCCAAGCACTACAATAAGTGGGTCTTTGATATTTACAAACTAGCCACTAATAACTAAAATGTAATTTGTTTGACATAACTTTAGATTCTCTTATCTGACTGCCTTTAAAAAAAACAGATAAGTCTTTTAGCTTCACAAAACCTAAGATATCATCCATTCAAACTGCAGCCTGCCCTATAAAGTCTGAAAGCATTATTCGTGGTGAAATCATGTCAGGTTCTCTTGTCAGTGGAGTTTCAGCAACACATCTTTCTAATTTCATTTTCAATTCTTTTGTTTAATTTGCACTCCTCCCCACCTTAATCAAATGAAATGAAAATTCAAATAAGACTTGGAGCAGGAAGCCCATTTTCCTTTTACTTAAGGAAATACATCTATTAGTCTGATGTTATAGAGAAATGGATGTCCCGGACACCAAGGCTGCTCACTTTACCCTACTCTGTGATAAAGAAAAGCAAAGACAGAAAGACGGGGTTATGGTACAGCACTTTACAAAGCAAGATGCTGTAAACAGACTGATGACTGTACAAATTCAGTTAATTCTAAAGCTAATGAAAAATTAAAAGGGAGTTCTAATGAAAAATTTGATCAAATGTTATTCAGATTATCTTTTCAAGTAATTAAGTGGTCTGGAAAAAAAAGGTTCCCCAAGGTACATTTTAGCTTGTGATATTTTTCACTCAGAAAAAAAAAATGCAACAAAGTTAAGTAAGAGTGAAAGAAAATTTTCTATAAGCCATGGTCTTTGAACATGGCAAAACATAGATTTCATTAGATCAGCATCACTTTTGTTTAATTATCAGTGTCCATTCCCTTTGGCTACTGGTCATTTTAATACTTAACTGACTTTAAATACACATGCACAGCTTTATTAAATATCCCCATCATTTCTATTATCATATATTTGCAGAAATAAACTTATCTTTCGTACTCAAAAACACACAGACTTATTTGTGAAAAACAAAAGACACAAATGTCAACATAAGATCATGTCCTGTCATTTGTAAAAAAAACGAATAAACAAACAGACAAACCATTTTCTCCACCCCCACCCATCATTGCAGTAAAATACATATTTTGGAAGGGAATATGCACATGCAAGTTCATCCTTTTCAGGTTCAAGAAAGTTGTCATGGACATTAAGATTTTTTCAGAACATTCTGATAACGAAGAGGTGTTGGAACAAAAGAGAGTCCAGTATTTAAAGCTCATATGAATGAATCCATGCATCCATAAACTTTCTTGTGTATATCCAAAATACTACCAAAAATAACATGCAGAGTATAATAAAGAATGGATCCTACACCCCTGTAGATTAGGTCCAGAATAAATTCATTTTCCAATTACACAGAATGACAACTGAGGTAACTTTTATGACTGTGCAATACAGTGATTAAGGTTCACACATAAATGGAAATTCAGGACATGCAGATATAAGAAATATTTGTCTACAAACAGAGGTAGAGCTCCCTTTATTTTAAACAAAACTATTCATTGGAAAGAACCATTCTTTGGAAATTACCTCGCTTCTACTCTGCTCTCTGCCTTTCCAAATTCCTCAAGATTTGTTGCTTTAGGAGGAAAGTGGCACAATAAATTACAGACAGACGCAGAACAAACTCCTTCACTCCTGTATGTGAAGAAGGAAGGACATAAGCTGTCTTAGAATTTCACCACAATTCCAGCAGCTATTCCCTCTTAGGATGGCAATACATGCACAGATGTAGTGGCCTGGTGGATCTCTACCGAGCCACCAAGACAGCACTTCCCAATGTGTATGAATAAGCATTCTAATTAGTATTGCTACAGCGGCTGCAGTGCTTTGGAGGAGGAATGAAAATATTATTATTTATTTTCATGTTCTATTTTTTAGTAAACATATCTCATTAGAGCCTTAATTCACAGCCATAACAATAAAATTAAAGTTATTAGGCTCAGCAAGTAAAACAGCAATTGCAAAAAACTTCTGTATGATTACTATGAGTTAGAATTTTTAAAATATAATATTAAAATATCATTACAATATGCTTGTACCATGATATGGGCTTCGTAATATGATCAAACCGAAATACTACAAAAAGCTTGAGGGACTTTCATCTGTCCTAGCCCATGCTCACAGACCTCTGCCCATAGTTGGGTTATTCAGGCAGAGGTGGAATCAAGGCCCACGGCAGACACAGCTCATCCAAGGGAAGTTGCAACTGTAAATGCAAATACACTGGAAAAGCTGCCTTAAGCAGTAA
>VXBS01004388.1:535238-580238 GCA_013400255.1 Sitta europaea | reverse complement strand
ATATAAACCACAAGAACAAAAGCAAAACAAAAAGGAAAAAAAAAGAAAAATGAACCACACGAAGTTGAGGTTTGGAAATAAACTTTTGCTTCTTTTTCTATTATAAAACAACAAGAAGGAATGAATGTGCTCCCAACCTTGGTGTAGTACAGAACCATTTTATAAATATTTAACATTCTATAGGACTGATTCATATATTCTCACACAACTCTGTGGCAAGGCTGACCCATACTGCCGACATTCTACATATCACTGAGACAGGGAGGTGAAATTTTCCTGCTTTCAGTCTAATTGTCTTTGACAATTGCAGTGCCTAGTGCTACACTGCTTGTGTTGTATTTAAAAACAGGGGAAAGAGTAGAGACTTGTTCATTAAAGATGCAGTATCCCTGGTTCACAAAAATGCATCTGGCAGGTTCAAAATCGAATGTCAACCAAAGGTCCTTGCAGAGTGTGAGATTCAGTTCATGTATTGGTTAGTCACCAGCACAGCTGGGCTTTTTTTGAATTCTGAAATACTAATATCTCCGTGTTTACTAATGTGCTTCATATAAATCTGCAGACAATTAAATGACTTTTTTTCTTTTTTTTTTTTTTTAAGTAAAGAGACAAAGCTAATTTTTGGACATGGTGTGTATGCACATATAAATATTATATACACACATGCACACATACAAGATGGAAAGGAATTAGTGCTGTGAGGACAAGGTTAGCTTTCAGAGCTGATGATGAAAACCAACAGATATAGATTATTATACATTGGAGGGATGACTTTTCTATCAAGGGCAGAAACCAGGAGTAATTCCTTTAAGTCAAAAGGGTTAAACCACCTTCGAACTGGAGTAAGTGAAAGCGTAGGAGGTTCTACAACTTTTGGTGGCCTTGTTTTGTGACAAAGTGTATCCTTCACATCTGAGTAATACACTCTCCCTTCGTGATGGAGTGCTTGAGAGAAAAATGCATGGGGATTATAAGAACAGCCCTTTACCTGAAGTCATTTGTATTTGCAGACAGTGAAAACCCTGGTCATATCCCCAAATTTGCTTTCAACATGTTAACATTTTGATGCAGGAATTAATTGGTAACTCTTTAACTAGACAATCCCCTAAAGAAACATCCTATAAAAATCCACCTAAATATGACCTTGTACCATGTTACAGAGCATAGCATCCAAATAGCTGGTAAAGACACCCAGATGGTGTTTGGCCTATGTATTTTGGTCAGATGGTTGATTTTCCCCTTGGTACGTTTGTAATGCTCAAGAAAACATTTTGCCCATCTATCTGCATTTGAGTAGAATACAGACGGACTAATAGATAAATAATCTATGTGAAAGTAAATAGCCTTAAAGTAAACTGCCTTCACATTCCATTGATCAGCTCAGTCAGCAAACTTTTATATATTGTCACTAATGTTCTAAATGTTTTGAAGAGAAACATGCCAGAAGTACAGAGTATTTCCATTTCTGTCTCACATAAGGTCATTATGAACTCCTCCTTGAATTGATATTGATCCTTCAGCTCGCAGGAATATTCCTCCAATTTATTTTACTTTTGTTGCTATAGGAATTGTTACTGAAGGTACAAGGAAGAAAAGGAGCTGATGCAGAATGGAACCCACACAAAAATATGACGTAAAGCATCTGCAGTGATAGGCTGACACAGCAGATGCTCTTTAACCATTTCAGGTTCCTTAAAATTCAGGGTTGTGCCAGTGGCAGGAGCCCCAGACAACCAACTGGACATTTCTGTGGCAGCAGCCTCCAGCTTTGTCCAGTTGCAAAAGACAACAGTTTTCTACAATGGAAATGTCTAAGACCAGCAAATATTTCATCCTGAAAACACCATTACAAACACATTTTGTCTCTCTTCTCAAAAACCAATCCTACCCTTTGGAACCTGCTCAAGTTCAGGATCGTGCTCCAGCCTTCCTGGGTGCTCTTTGACTAGAAGGCTGCTGAGAAGGGTGAAGGACCAGCAGCCTGCCAAAACCTGCTCACCAGGGACGAAACAGGGGCTGAATGTGGGAGAAGGAAGGAAAGCAATAAGAAGGACAGGACATGGAAGGGGATTTATCCAGCTCAGGCCTGAACTCCATCAAAGGAGTGGCCAGAAACCAAGTTGGGGAAGGGCTGAGGTGCCTCCTGTTAGCAGTTCCAGGCCAAGCTCTCACCTAATTCAACAGGCAGCCTCCCAAAGCTATATCAAGGACAGCTGCTGATAAGGAAAGATTTGGGTAACAATCTGGCTCTGTTTTCCTCCCCCTACAGCAACTGAGATAGGTTGAAGTTTCCCACTTCTGCTGCCCCAAAACTGAATTGAAACCTGGAGAACACGGGCACATGTGTGCGGAACCTGCATCGTTCACACCATTTCAGTTTCTGCCTGCTTCTCACTTTGGTTAACATTTGAAAAAATCCATTTCCCAGAGTGACTTTTTAAAGAGAATGACTTAAAGCTGGAAGCCAACGGGACTGTCTATAATTTTGTTTGCTTTTGGTTTTGCTACAGGATAAAAAAAGCAGGAAAAAAATACTCAGTGTGTAGTTTTCATTTTACAAGCTGCAAAAAAAATCTGCTAGGAGTATAGTTGGGAGAAAGAGTTTATCAAAACTTGTCTGAGCTTTTCAAATGAGCACAGCTCAACAGCAGATATGAAAGGTAATGTCTAAGACAGAAATTGGGTCAGCAATCTGCAACGGTGTACTTGCCAGTGTGATCAGTGTGAACCTACAGCTAATAGGGACATCAGCATCTCCCAAATATGAGGATGGTGGAATGTCCGGGGTGAAGAAGCAGCCTGTAGAGGTTTGGGGAAGCAGAAAGACTGGGTCATAACAAGGATCATAGACTGTAATTGCTGTTGAAAAGAGAAAAAAAAAATAAAAATAAGAAAAGCAGGTGATGTACTTAAGTCTTACTTTCTATATCCTTAATGAAAGGCACTGTTTTTAAAATGGTACTTTTATGCTTAAAACATAAAGTTTTAGATAGACAAAATGTTTGCCAGGAATCCATCTTAAATTAGATTTTGGTTTATTTGCTCTGTTTTTAGCATGTTCTATCTAAATATATATATATATATATCTTAAAAGAAAAATAAAGAAAAGTAATAATCAAGAGTCATAAATTTCCAGCAATATCACAAAATCCCTCATTAGCTTTCTGAATGCTAAATGTCTCCATTGATTTAACGAAATGGACAAGGTCTGTACAATTTTTGAGAAGACAAACATGACCTGGTAACAGATTGGTATCTCTCTTCTTGGGGCTTTTCAGTGCATTTATTTAATGGTCTTGACGTACATTACTTAAGAGAAACATTAAATGCCAGTGCTTTGCAACAGTTTTGTTACTGTTTCCTTAAAGTAAACAAACAAAAAATACATTCAAAAAAGCAAGGCTGTTTTGTTCATGTGATGGCAGAGGCCTTGGGCAGCTGCAGCACGCACTGCTCTTGCTCAGAGACATTACCCAACATCAGTCAGCTGTCACCCAAAGAGTTGCACAGAAAGCATTAAAGGATAAAAAGAAAGGGGGGCTGGGGTGAGGGAGAACTGAGCAAAATGCCACACATGCCAGCTAGTCTTTCCAGAAGGAAGACACCAGAATATGTGGTTTTTTTTTTTTTTTTTGGCAGGGGGGGAAGGAGGGGGGAAAGAGCACTAACACAGAAAAACTTGACTTCAGGGGAAAAACCAGCAGCTCTCTGAAACTCGTTTAGCAGGTTTGCATTCCTAATGTAATCTGACTTGTGTTGGTGGTGGTTTTTGCCCTGTTCCTTACTTTGCTTTCCAAGAGAAACGTAACAAAACTGAGGTAGAAATAATGGTGGGCACACTCCAGCCTGAAAGATTTCTAATGGATGCTAAATGAAGATTGCATTAAGGACAATGAAGCCATACATACACAACAAAAACTCAACTTTACAGTTTGGGAAGGGAAGTAAATGTACTTTGAGGGTTCAGTTTTGCTTTGTTATTTGTATTGTTTGTTTGGTCACAGTCCACTGCACTGCTATAAACAACTCTGCAACTCATACCTCTGCCAGCGACCTACACTGATTCCACTCCCTACAGCTTCACCAAAATAGCCTCAAAACTATGACTAGAGCCATGCAACAAAGGCCAGCCATCACAGCTTAAGGTAATTTGCCTCTCGGAATCCTACCAAATCTTATGTTTGACTGTTTCAGATGCTAACATAAACCGATTAAGTGGCTATTTCATTCATCTATGCACCTTCTAAAGACTGTATCACCTTACTATCAAGGAGCAATATGCTGAAAACTCTTACAGTTTACCAACAAGAAAAATTGTTCTGCTCTGGTTTGATGTGAGAAATTGGCAAAAGAACCATTCCTGAACACAGGGAAATGCTTCTGTTTCTATTTTTAAAAACTGTAAAGCTTCAGTCATATCACGCTTTAGTTTTTTCCTGGATACATTCAAAGTAATTTTCCTTGCCATATTCCAATTGTTGAGGTAAACATACATATTTAATATAAAGTAACATTGAAGCCTAGCCTATAACTCTCAGCAGTACATAGTGCTTTCAACACATTCCTTTGAGGTACTGTACAAATCACAATCACTTTCCTGAGTTTTTGCAGACAGAACATTAAAAGAAATGAACTGCAGAAATTAAGGTCCAGATTACCATTACCCTGTTTTACCTGTTCTTAGTTTAACACCACAGAACAGACAGGATTGAGGAATACTGTTGCTCTTAGAATAGCAAAAATCTGGCTTTCTGTCGCAACACAACCGTTCATCTCTTTAGTCCAATAATGTTTGAAGTTAAAGCTCTTTATATTAGCACATGCCACCAATGTAATTGTGAGGCAAACAAAAAATAAAGCACCACTTCAGGCACTTGACAGCAACTAAATCTCAAGAACAGCAGAATGGAATCAACACACAGGGTTCATGTCCTTCTGAAATCAACCCACTTGCACCTTGCTCCTTGGTGAGTATTGTCTAGCTTGAACAGAACTGAGCATCAACATGCGCTTTCTGTCATGTGTGGCTTTTTCAGATCAGCAGCTCTTGTTTGATGCACTTTTCCTTCAAGTATACCCTGGCTCTTTAGAGGCAAGGTAAATCGTAGTCTTCCCAGTACCCTTTGCAATTTTAACACTACTGAAAAGGGTTCTCTACCCCTATGTAGCAGATTCTGTGTGTGCCAACATTCATTACATTTTTTTTAAGTAGCATCACTGACTGCAACCAAACATTTTGTTCCATTCAACGTATGTATCAAGCTCTTTTTGAGATATGCTAGGCTGTATCTTGCAGAAAGCATTTTCAAAGTCTTGATATGTAACTGGCCTCAACTGGCTGGGCATAATGGCTGAAAGGTCTGTGGCTGGCATGGCATGGAGTGGGCCCACCACGGCTTCCTGACACAAGTGAGCCACATCTAGTCCAGAAAAGCCTTCTGTGCGCTGGACAAGCAGTGCAACCTCCTTGTCATTGAGACAGTAATTGTGCTGTGAGAGCAGTTGTACTATTATCTGGTGTCTCGCTGTGCTGTCAGGAAGCGGGATTAAAAGTCGTTTCATGAAGTACCTTCGAAGAGATTCATCAATTTCTTCTGGTTTACTCGTGGCGCAAATTACTACTATTTGGTCCTCAGCAGAAGTCAGTACAGTGTCCAGCTGCATAAGGAACTCGGTTCTCATCCGACTTACTGGACTATGTTCTTCACTCACTTGAGAGGAAAGGAGCATGTCAATGTCACTAACAAAAATCACCGAGGGTTGGCGACACCTTGCCACGAGGAAGGAAGCATGGACAATTTTTTCTCCTTCCCCTAACCATTTTGTGACAAGGCCAGAGCCAGTGATTTTGAAAAACGTGGCCCCCAGCTGACTAGCTATACATTTGCCCATTAATGTTTTGCCTGTTCCCCGAGGTCCAAATAAAAGGATGCTCCGAGGTAGAGCAGTCAGTCCATTGAATGCATCTGACCTCAATACTGGCCATAAAACCTCCTCCTTAATGATGGCCTTTACTAGATCTAGGCCAGCAATGTCACTCCAGTCCACGGGAGGTCCTTGGTTGATAATCTCATTGGTAACAAGGTCAATGAGGTGTGTGTCAGTATTCTTCAGTTGCTCGTCCACAGAGTGGTTGGATGAGGTAGCTGCACGAAGTCCCGGGCCTTGCATTGGGTGAGGGAGGAGCTGCCTGTGCTCATCACCATGCTCATTCATTACTGGGGAGCTATACTTCCCAAACGAGTCACTCGATCTCGAACCCAGTGAGTTTTTAGCAGTACTATAGGATGGGGGTGTTAGAGCCCTACTGGACTGGCTACTAAATTTCCTTTGCTGTTCAGAGGACATTAGCTGCTTTGTTGGCTTAAATGCTAAGGATGATGTCTCAGCACTTCTGTCAAAACCATTCCCTCTGTTTGCATTTGAAATGCTGTTGTCTGGCATTCGATACATTGGACTCTGTGTAGATCTCTGTTGGCCATAGCTGTAATTTCCATAACTGGAGTCCATTTCTCCTTGCCCTGCCATGTAGAAAGCTTTCCTTTTGAGAGAGCTGGCTGAACTGTTTGTCAGGGCAGACGGCGCGATTGGCGTCAGACCGTGGCCCTGGTAGGAGTAGCTGGGGACAGTGGTTGGGGGCAGAGGGGTTGGAGCAGGGATTCCTGAAGGCAGGTAAGCCGAAGGTGGGGGGGCACCCCCAGGGCTGTACCCAGGGCCAACAGCGGTTTGAGGAGGATAACTGGCGGAAGGGTAGCTGTAACTGGAGAGATTGGAGGTCCCGTTGTAGCCAGGGACGAGGGCTGGTGGTGGTGGCGGTGGTGGGGGCTGTAAAAGTCCCGAGCTGTGCAGGGGGGATGGATGAGGGGATGGAAGTGCAGGTGCTGGCTGGCCGCTGTAACTGGTATGCAAATAGGAGCCGTTGTATCCTGTGGCATATTCCTGAGATGGGAGCCCTGAATGAAGACTGGGAACGGTGTGACTTCCACAGGTGCTGCTGGAGTAACTGGGTTCAGCCAGGTTACTGGCCACCCCAGGAGAGCTCCCGATGCTGGCTGAGACATCTGCGGGAGGGAGGGCTGCACTTACCCCAGCTTTGCTGGCGGTGATGACATCTGGGACACAGTTCATGGGATACACGCTCTCCGAGTTCAAGGACGGTTGCCAAGGCTCACTTTCATTCTTCCGACCGTTCACTAGCCCCGAGGGAGCTTCAGAGTAATTGCTGAGAATGGGTCGCTCAGCCGGGCCTTCCAAAATCCCAGAATATTTTTCTGCATACTTTTTCAGAAGGTTGGAGGCGGTCAGAGCCGAGATGTCGTCGTTGGCCCAGGCGTACTGGTACGTGCGCTGCAGGTGCCCCCGGTAGGCTTCCACCTTGTGGGCTGGGGACCGGGTGGTTGAAGTGATATCGAAGTGCTGTTCTGGCCACTGGGCATGCTCCGGCGTCCACTGCATCTTCAAGCCTAGGGCAGCAGGAAACAACAAAGTTAATAGTGACCTCAGCGTTTTCCTTATGTTTTTAAATGAGTTCTCAAACATACAGTCTGTGAACTTCTTCAGCTCTCTGAAACACTGTACTTAACACCACAAGTCCTTACGGAAAGAAAAGGTAAGGCCCTTAAGAAGTGCCACGGTTGGTTTGTCACAGGCACATACATGCACAGAAAAAATTTTTGTCAATTCAGTTGGGGGTCAATTTTTTGTTTAAAAAATATAGGCAATGCTATAGCTCTCAAAGCAATTAAATAAAACTCAGTATATTTTAATACTTAGAGTGGAGATGTACTGTAAACATACAAGGCATCCAACTGCTCTGTCCTCTTTCATCACTGTTTCAGTTTTATATTTTAACCAATATAAAAATATGAGACACAGCTGACAGATCACATCTAGGATACCTCTCTTATTTGGTACTGAACACCTAGTTAGCAGAGTATAATGCACCCTGTGCAGAACAATATGACACAGACATAGCAGGTCATTCCATAATCCAACTCTCATCTAAAGTGGTCCACGACAGTTTCAAATCTGCTTCGTGGAGTGCAGCAAAGCAATCTCCCAGGCAGCGCTCTGTCGCTTTCATCACACAAAGCCTACAACTCGGTATGAATTACAACTGGCTCCTTTCTGCCTCTCAGTTTTGTTGTTGAGGGTCTGGAAAAAAAAACAAGCATGACTTGTCTGTCGGTCTCCTTGCCTGCTTTCTCTTCCCCCCCTCTGCTTCACAGCCTTCAGGGTACAAAGAAAGAGGGCTAAAGAAAAAAATAAAGGAAAAAAAAAAAGATGAAGAAAAGGAAGAAGAAATGAAGCCAAGTCCCTAAAAGTTCTGTGGCTTCCACAGCCAGCTATAAAAAATCCCCAAAACAAACAATACAAAACCAAAACCAAGACCTAGCATTAAAAAAAAAAAAAAAAAAAAGACAATATCATTTTAAAACAATTAATGTTTTAGTAATGTGATGTGATTATCCTTCCTCTTCGTAACGTAATCCACTGCAATAGGTAAGAGCAATTTACAAGGGTTAAGATAACCCCGTCCAACTTGTACCTATGCATGGTAGACACATTGCTGGGTTTTGTACAGCTGTATCATATAGACCTCCTTAATCTCTCTCATATTACCAAAAGTGATTTTTGCAAACAGCCTTGTGCCCTCTGGCACAGATTCCCTGATAAGGAGGAGGCCTAGTCGAAATGAAGCATCTGTGGCACTAGCTCCCCTCTGAATTACTGCAGTCTATTTTGACAGCTTCTACCCCCTCCTGTTTCTCTCCCCAACCCCTTTAGCTCTTCATTGCCTGACTCTGGCATCTGACATGGCCAGCTTAGCCTCGCTGAGCTAAACCTAACACAGCACACAGTTTGGTAACAGAATGGCATGTTTATTCCCTTCTGACTCCCTCTTCCTTGTTTGCAAAACCACTGCACCAGACACTGGAAGTTAATTAGCAGGATGATGCTGTGCTAATTGTGTTAATTTACAAGGTTTTAGTCAAAGAGAATCATGCCAGGGCTGGCACTGCTGTCATGCTTCTGACTTAATGATTAAGAAATACTGAAAACAAGGTGGGAAGGATTGCAGTAATTACACAATAAATGAATAAAGCAACAGATTCATTTGCAATTATATTTTATTGTGGTTGCACTCATTTGCATTTGGATTCTTTTTTTTTTTCCCTTTTTCGGATTCATGTATTTACAAATCACCAAATCATTTAAATTTAGACTGAAAATGGCAAAGTATCTCTAATTGAGCCTTATATTTTATTAGTACACTAGTGCAAATCTCACTCCGCCTGAGCATGCCACTGATTACTTGTAGATTTTTTCTTCCTGAGCATTCTCTTTTTCTCTCACTTTTCAAACACTTTGACAACTTGATAAAAATGTCTGTTAATAATTATACACTTATGCTAGAAAAGTTAATTCAGAGAAGCACTTTTGACAAATGCAGCTTTGAGACTGAGGCTTTGTCAGATTTATTTCTATCATTTAGCATTAATATAATATTTTTCCCTAATTGTTTCTGGTGTTTCAACCGTTACCTTTCAGAGGGAGTAAGTATATCATGAAATTGGGAGAAATTATAGAAATCATGTATTTTAATAATTGCCTTTAAAAAATGCAATTTTAATGAGAAATTATCAGAAGCTTCTGGAAATCACACTTTGTTAAATTCTGCTGGAAATCTGAAGAACAAATCACCAAGAGCCAATTGCCAGTAATCAGTATCTGAAATTATTCTAATGTCGTAAGAAACACCTCAAGATTTTTTAAAAGCCAAAAATACTAATGTTCTTGTAACATAGAAATGCATTACAGCATACAAGTTCACTGCCCCATTAAGAAAAAAAAAAAAGTCAAACAAAACCAGCCAACAAACAAAACCTATCTGTGTTCTGCAATGTTTTGCTTATAAGGTTACCAAAACACTGAAAGCTTCTGTTACAGACATGCAGAAAAACTTGAGTAGGTTGATGTTTCATTAGATACTAATGAACAGATGCCATGGGAAAGACTCTTTGCAAAGAAAGCACTAAAGCAGCAGTGAAACTTTGGAAAAAGAAGGCAAAAGAGACACGGATGGAGCAGAGAACCTGATAGGGCTGTATTTGTACCGTAGTTAATGAATATGCTTCTGGTGAATTGTTTTTAACTGCTTCTAAAAAAAAGCCTATTCAATGTAGAGATAAAAGAATGCACTGGATCAGAGCTCAGTAATATCACACATTACCTGCTCTGTATGCTTTTCAAAATACCTTTCACACATACTTTAAAAATTTCATCAGCTAGTCTTTTCTATTTAGAAAGGATTATGTGTTTTTAAAATAAAATCATTAAATTTATAGTCACAGTGGGGAGATGTATTTCGATTGTGCAAAAATTCAATTCTTCAAATTTTATTCATCTAGATTAATTTCTTTTCCTTATTATGAGGCTGCAAAAGAATGTCAGAAAATCTAAATTATCCATTATAAGAGGAGGGAAAAATCACACCATCGGCATTCTTGATTTAGAATAATTGCTAGATAGACCAGTAGTTTCACACTGTCATGCTATCTTTGGATATGCTCACTGAACAATAATTGAAAGTTTATTTATTGATGCATATTAAATACCAGTGCATTTAACAAAGGCTGTAAAGGCAGGATTAGGCTTTGATTAGATAAGCTTAAGAGAACAGGACTGTTCTCATCCCATGAAACATGAGCATTTATTCCAGCACATCGCAATCATTAGTGTTATTTGGAAGCACAGGTTAATAGTTAACCATAAGCATATTTTTTGCATTAGTAAGCAGTGAAGAAATCTGAATTTACATGAAGTCTACTGGAATGGTCTGGACTGGGGGGCACAAAGAGCCATTTCCTCAATTTTATATTAATTGAAAAAGCAGAAAACTTTCGCTAGGTTTGACTCTATTTGATAATAGTTCACAAATTGTTTGACAAAAGTCAAATGTCTGATTTGGGAGAAAAAAAGAAACAGCAGCAGCTGTTGTACTTTTTAATTATGCAAATATTCCCCCTTCTCTCTGCCCACCCTCAGCCCCAAATTGCTTAATGTTTGTAGCCACTTCCTCTCCATATTTCAAATTTTATTAATTGCTTTTTGTTTGAGCTTATACATATTTCTGCATTTCTTTTGTTAGGAATCCAAACGCTGATACAAACATCTAAAATCAGGTAAATCAGGGCATATTTAGAGGTTACATTTATTTATTTTAGCGTAATTTAAACTCTGACATAAACCACAGCCCTGCAGATAGTGTATTTGGTTAATAACTTTCTGAAAATCCAGAAGAAACACAAGGCTGAATGTATTTAAAAAAAAAAAAAAATCTTTGCTAACTTAGGAAGCCTTGGAACTATTGACATTTTTGAACTGCATAAAGTGTGCTGGTATGGGCTGTAAAAGGCAAAAAGAAAGGATTCTGTTCTTTAAGTACAGGTATGTACTTATCAGAGGATTGCTCTTAAGATAAATTTAATACATTATATAGAGAGGCAGTGTAGGCTATTTTAGCAATATCTATTTTTCCTTGTCCTGACAGCCTTGCTATACATCCCTGCTCCATAATTCTTACAGTTGGATCTATCCAAATTACATTTACAGTAATTATAGTTAACAATTTCATTATGGAATTATGTCAATCTAAGTGTTTGACCATGTTTGCCCTTCTAATATTGTTCACTTAGCCTGAAAACAGAAAATCTAATACACAATACTTCATCAGTTGCACTTATAATAATTCCATATGGCCGAAAGCTACTTACATATTCAGATATATGAATTCAAATTGAAAACAAACAAACAAACCAACCCGAAAAAGATAAAAAATTCCAGAGTTACAAAAAACTAACATTGACATCTGAATGCAAAAAGGAACAAGCAACATCCTACACATCTTCAGTGTCCAATGAGGCCTGATCCTGCTGGGAGCTCAGATGAGTTTGCGCATACAAAGAACCCCCCAGTGCTGGTGCCCTCAGTACCAGGTCAAAACTTTTCAATCCCTTACAGGATTATATCTGTCAAAAAAGATAAATAACTAGCCTTTGCTTTCAATTTAAATACAAGGGTTTCTGTTGAAAACAGGCATGGAAACATAGTCCAGAAATAGGACCACACTGGGTCTACCATAAAGGATTCACAGTGTCCAAACTCACCAGCTTGCCTAGTAACAGTGTGCTTTAGAGATTGTTGCTCTAAAGTAACAAAGGATAGTTACTTTAGAAAGGATACTGGGAATTCAGTAAACCTCTCGTCTATTCACACCTCCAATAAAATAATCAAACTAAAAAGAAATAATATGCAGTTGTGGATTTCTGAAGATACGGGACTGGAAGAGATTACACTGCACTTCTACAGATGCTGGTAAAAAAACCTAAATGTCCCAGAGCTGCTGTGCACAAGTCACTAGAAGCAGGACAGTACACAAACCTTCCCAACCAGCTACCAAAGTTTCAGTTTAGACCAGGGGCCTTCAATTGTTCCTTCAACGTATTTGAGGCAAAAGAAAATAATTCTCTTCTTGCGATCACTCTTTTCCTGCCCCAATCACCCCTGCAGTGCATAGGTCCTACCTAGCACAAATCTGCAGCTTCCTTTGCAAGTATCAGGAGTCAAGCAGGTTCTTAACTTTAGGCCTGTTGTTAAATATGATTTGAGCAACTGCCTAATGCACTGCTGAAAAGGGCTGCACTGCACCAGGGGTGAAAGTAAATGGATGCTTCTGCTAAGTGTCCATAGCAGACAGGAAGGAGCAAACTGCTGAAAGATAGAAAACATCTCCAAAGCATCCAAAGAAACAGCTCTAAGTATCACCAACCACTTTCCCTCTAGACTTGAAAGTGCATGTGAAATTCATCACTTTGGATTGCTTACACATTTAGCCTAGGACTCCAAAAAACAACCCTGCCCACTGAACTACTACCCTCAGCCCTGTTCCCAGTTATTCAAGACACTGAGTAGCTACACAACAGATCATAATGATTTTAGCCAAGGTGTTTCATTTGGAACATGTCAGTATACCTCAAACCACTTACTTCAGTGGGCTGAATGTGTTAGTACCTTGAGGATCAGGCCCTAAAGTCACATTTTAAAGTCCTTTCTCAAGTATGGGGCAGAGCTGAATAAATGAGTCACGCTGTAACCGCTGTTCAAGATGTAGGACACACAGCTCCCTGGATTTGTACTAAATCTGATAATATTTTATAAGACTGTATACTGTCATATGTCCAGTAATAATAAAAATTAATTCAAGATAAAACAATTCTTTTACACTCAATTTTTTATTAATAAGCATAATTTCAGCTGTTTGAAGATAGTGCAACTGATCTCTCTTAATTGGAAACAGGAGGGATTTTGAAGAGTGGATTGAGCTAATTATGTTTTGCAGGGACAAAAAAAAAAAGGAAAGAAAATTATTCCCACATTTATTTTCTAATTACTCTGTGAAGACCTCTGCTCTAGTCCATGAGGAACTCCTTTGACGTCAAAGGACTCGGTGGGAGGATGAGCCTCCAACTGAGATGCCCAGCTGTACAGTCCCAACTTTGCAAGCTTTTTTCAGTAAGTGGCAGCCACAAACTCACAAAAACAGGCCTGGGAAGTGCTCTCAGTATTTTCTTGGTAGGGGTCTGTTCTTCCTCTTATTATATATGCATGCCCTGCACATCAGTGGGAGCAAGCTGTTGGCAGGGTATTTACAATATGATTTCCATCTAGCAAGGATAGTGAAAGCATTTCAATCTTTAAAACAAAACACTTAAATTATGAGTAATATTGAGGATCACATGTATGTCAACAGTACTTAAAGATGAAAGTGGTAAGAAAAATGCAACATATTTTATGCAAGCCTGGAATGGTTAAAAACAAAATAACAAAATTAAAAACTAATTCCAAACTGATGCACCCCAATTATCTAACTTAAATACTGTCAAATGATTATTCTTTTAAAATCACACTTTCACACCTCACAACAGCAAATTGCAATACATCTACAGCAAATTAGTACTCTTCCCACCAGCCCCCTCCCTGCCATTTACATAAAGCAGCCTTTGATAGTCAGAAAGACATTTCTGGCTAAACAGCCTTTAGAAGATCCATTAGCTTCAAAGGCCTTAAGAAACAGAAACAAGGAGAAATAATAGCCAAGCCAGCAAAGGGAAACCATGTCCAGCGATGACAGTGGCACATTCTGCCCGCAGAAGCGGGCTGGTAGGGCCGGAGCTGCTGCTGGGCGCTACCGGGACCGGCCGCCCCTGCCCTGCTCGGAGGCGCTGGCTTCTCTGCACAGCAGTCCTGACACGAAAACATCCTTGCCACACAATCACACTGATGCACAATCACCGTGTACCACGAGTAAAACCATTTATGCACACGTGCCTTGGAACCCATCTATGTAGAGGATTGGTCGTATTTGTGATTAAATGCAGTTTATCTTTGAAATATTTTATTATGTCAGTTTGGCCTCACCATACTAATTTGCTCATAACACTTTTCTAAACCAACTGGAAAACACACTAACAGAAACAATAATTGAATTTTCTTTTACTCTATTATGATGCATCCTCTTGCCAGGATTTACGTCTTTAAGCTGTTCTTGTCAAGTAGCTCAAAACAGTACCATGTCTTTAAAGGACCTAGCATGCTTTGTCAGTGCCAAATAAATAAGAACATCATAATATCTGAGAGAATATTCAGAAAAACAATAGCTGTAAACAAACATAAGCATAACTTACATGAAAAAAAACTACTTTTTGCAGTCCACTGAACACACTTACAACTATAATGTTTTTTTTAAAAGATTTAATATACCACATAATCTGCAATTTATGCCCATATAAACATGAAAATCAATGTAACTGCTGCAGGATAACTAGTGATTCTGAGAATTAGAATATTCACATGACAAAAGAATAATGAACGAATACGGAGCTTGGTCACTTGGCACAAGTATTTATGCATATTTGAAATTACAAAATATTTTAGACCTGGAGTGTGATTGTGCTCCACTGAAGTGCTTATTTTAAGGCTCAAATAAACCCAACTGAAGCTTTTAAAAGTGCAGCAAAATGCATACTCTCTTTAAAGGCAACAAAATAGGAAAAGTAGCCTTTTATTTGGTTTTTCTTCAAGAAGTGGCATTTGAGGCACATTTACCTTGAAAGAGGATAACACAAGTCCTTAAAAGCAGAGCAGACAAAATACCTCATGCTTTATCGTGTTTCTCTCGTAATCAGCTGAAGCAGGTGAAACACAAAACCCTGAACTTGTTTTTTAGCAAGTAAGTGAGAGGCAAAAGGAATAAATTTTCAGCACTACGGAGCCTGTCATGGAACATTCGGATCTTGACCTAAACACTTCTAAGAAAAAAACCCTTTAATATCTGAAAATTATAATTTACAAATACTGGATTGTGTTATTTTTCCACTTCTGTTGCTAATCATGTTTTAGCAAATTGTTTCCTTTCACTCTTTCATCACACTTAGAATTATTGCTTTGGTTCCTTGCCACTAATAAAGCTTTTTTAAAACTCTTTTTTCATGTATCGTAAATCCATTAAGACAATTTCCTTCTTAAGCTCCCTTCCTTTTGCCAAATGAAGATCATCAGGACATACCACACGTGTCCAAAGGGACAGCAGAGCTAATGAATATGTATGTGTTATGTCACAACAGAGCACTCCCCTTGTTCTGCAGTATCGACCTTCTCTTATGTGAGTAAATAACAGGTGAGCAATTGTGCATGAGGATAAATGGGGTTAAAACTGCCATACTGGGACATACTTTATTTGAACAAAGTGGGTGCACAATAAATACAGATTTAACTCATGCAGAATTATTTTTATATCGTTTTGTTCCAAAATGTTAGCTAGACAGCAAGAGTTACTGAAAATGTATTTCTCTTCAATTAACAGCAGCAGTACTCTGTATAAATTTCACTATAATATAATTTTAATGTATTTTTCACTCATCATATCTAAAAAAAGTAGGTATGTATTTCACAGCTTTATGTGTAGCAACAAAAGGTTAATTCCAGAGATTCATCTAACCAGCTCTATTTGTTTTACAAATAAGAAGGTAAAGCTCAATTTCAATAAGTTTCAAATAATTGTAGTCAGGTTTGACCCATTGCATTCAACTAACACACGTGAAAAAGCAAATTTATATGTAGCACAATGCTCCAGCTTGGAACCAGGAATACTGTTTTCATTTTAAAGCACTTATTTCAAGACCTCCCCTTGTAGGGTAAGTATGAACAGTTGCTTCACTCAGATTACAGTACCTCTGCTAATTAGCTAAATGAGAACAAATACTGATTAAATGTATATATAGAAGTAATCTGACACTCAAGAAAAAAAAATCCTTAACATGTGTCCACAGAATACAAAGCTTTCACAAAATTTTTTTCTCTTATTTATGCTTTTTGGCAATCTGCACATTAATTTTTAATGAAATAGTAAAGAGATGTTGCGTCTAACACTTCAGTAAAAATATTCTATAACCAGGACTGGTTGACATAGTGCATTAATTCAGTGTCCTTCACTCCTGGGACCTGTGTATAATTTAGTCCAGCCTGAAGAAAATAACTTTGATCTGAAGGCTGTGGAAAAAAGCTACATATGAAATGAGTTTTGGTGGGTTTAGTGTTGTTTCTTATATACAAGACGACATATGAAGATAAACTGCTTTAGAATGCTCCTGACATGGCCCGGGATTAAGAGCAGGGAGCTCTTAGCAGAGCTCATCCACTCTCTCCCTTTTTCCCATCGTACCAGACACACATCACACACATTTCTCTCGACTACACGCATCAGAGCAGCTACTGCTGGCACACACTGCCTTTCCAAAGAGAATATCCTGTGCAAAAGGATTGTATTAGTAACCTGTACACCGATTTTGTGTCTCCATTAAAAACCCAAACTAACAACGTCTATATTACCACATGGGAGATCACGTTGTTGTAAGAAGGGATGATGTTACCACATGGAACTCGAGATTTCCTCCCCAGGGTAGGGAACACCTAAGCTAAGTCATCAGAACTGTACTAATCACGCTCTTAGGGGAAAAAAGAGCTCCGGCACAGTTCCTTCCCCAGCACAGCTCCTTCCCCGGCTCGGCTGTGCGAGCAGCTGACCCTTCCTTTCCTTCCTGCTCCCCCCAAAGCAGAGAAACAAGATTAAAAGCAGAAGCACAACCAAAGAACTGACATCCTAGAAAAACTAAGCTGAGATAAATCTTTCCCCCACTTAAACCTTTCAATTACTGTATTTCACAAATTCCAAAGATTCTTTCTTGCTCACTCAATAAAATGTATCTGAATTAGCTACTGAAAAATGGAATATAGCCAATTTTTTGCATGCTCTTGGTTTGGGACTTACTGTATTATTTCCTGAGCATTTGAAAGGAACTATATAGATTGTTCAGTTGGCTTGACAAATTATCTGGGGGACGGGGAGAGGAGGAACAGGGAATTTTCTATAGACAAATATAGAAATCTCTCTCTCCCCTTCTCTTTCCATTTATATATTTTAGACACACAGGCACCAAGGCACCAGAGAGAGAATGTCTCAGCTGAGAAATTGAACTCTGTGTATGCTGATATTTTTTCCATATTCCTGAAGAGAGTGGTAAGGAAAAGAGACTAACTTGTCATATTAGATGCTGGTTCTCCTTTCTCAAAAAAAAACAAAACAAAAAAAAACCCAACCCCCCCCAAAAAAAACAAAAAAAAAAAAACAAAACAAAAAACCAAAAAAAAACACCCCCCCCCCAAAAAAAAAAAAAAAAAGTGAAACTTTATCCTGCAACAGGAAAAGTTAAGCTATGTCCTAAGATACACAATATGTCATTGATAGGGTGCACAGGCAGAAAAAGAGGGCAGAAAAATAACATTCTGGTTTTAAAAACAGAAAGAAATTATAGAGCCCAACTGATAAAATGTCACATTGTTTTGCAGCTATCACATAAATTTAGCCATTTCTGTAAACAGCCTACAAGATACAACAAAAATCTAAACCATGCAATGATTGTGTCAATAACTAGCTGAGTACTGTTGATAGCTTAAATAACAATAATCTGTGTTATTTTTCTGTAATTTTGTCCATAGTCTTATTGCGTATGTAGTCGCCTAATGATGAAATACTTCTAAAATTTGCTTCAGGGTACAGAAGTCAAGCTCCACTGATTAGCATCTCAAAGCGCACTACAGGCACACATTTGTATAGCAGAATAATAGCACTTGTGTTTGTATGCTGCTAAAAAAATCCCCAACCCCCCCCCCCCCACACACTATTTTACTTGGTGTTTGATGATGCACACTAATGAAAGTCCTCTCACAAAATATATACACTATATCACAGCTAACTGTAAGAATTTCAAAAACAAGGTAGAAAGGTAACATGACAAATAGGAGCCAAAAAGGTGTTTTGGGGCCAATACAAGGTACTTAGGCCTCAGGTTCACAGGCTTGATTCTTCTGTCACTTCTGAAGTCAGAACTACTGAAGTTTACAGTTTATTGCAAATGAGATAAATGTGCCACATTAAAATGTGTTAATTACACAAATTATATTTTATTCACTGGTGTTTGGGGGTGTATGTTTAATAAAAATTCATCACAGAAAATATTTCATTACAGTCTTGATAGAGAGTTCTGATATTCACTGCACTAGCTCAGTTTCTGATTAATTTCCTATGTCTAATTAGGTGGCATTCAAACTTTATTGAATATGAGCCTTCCTAAAATTCGCTGTAAACTGACTGGACAGTGTCTGATTTCAGCCACATTCTGAGACACCAGTCCAACAAATTGCTTTCAGCAGCCCTATATCCTTCCTTGTGCGTCCCTCTTCTGCCATTTCTCCTGGCATACTTTACTATAAGGTTTTAGTTAGGAAAGTCTCCATCTAATTTTGTATTACATAATATTAGAAAGGCGCATCCACATGGATTTAGTATTAAAAATGCTATACACCATCAACAGAAACATTAGAATCTTACTAAGTATTCAGCAATTATAAGCTTAAATTATTTTTTCCAGTAACACTTCTTTCATCTAGAATGTGTAAGTAGCATACAGGAATGACTTAAAGAGTGCTTAATGCTAATATAATTAAACACACTTAGCATCAAGGATTAAGTTCATAAACAGATATTCACTGAAGTATCTGATATCAGTAGTAAACATCTATTAAAAGTAGATTTTACTCCAGAAAAACAATTTTTAAAGTTAAAACAAAGACCAGATTGAATTATGAGATACTGTGAATGCTGTGAGTTTTGTGATTGCATGTAAAAGATTTACAGATCTGTAAAATATTTACAGATAACAATTGAAAGGTACATTACACTTATCAGAGGAATGCATAACCTCTGCAAAGCAGGTAGGAGTGAATCATTTTAATTTTCTCTCTTCTTACCATTTTATATTATTACACAAGGGAAGCAGAGGAAACGTAAATATGACCCTATTTAGATATACTAACTGAAAAGCCTTTGTAGAATTTTTAAGCAAACAGGATAGTGCTTGCAATGCTGCCCATCTAGTTTTCCAATGTGTTAAATTGGATGGTTACTTGGACAGCTCTCTATTCATTACTGAACTGTGGAAAGGAAACACAGAAGTGGCATTTTCCTTTTAAACCATCTAATGCCTTGTAGCCAGATTCCAAAGCATCAAGGAGAGATTTCTTTCTTTTCCCCATTTTTTTCTTTTTTTTTGCTAGACAAGCTGTCGTAATTGAAATGAAGTCTAATCAGACTCATTACTGTTTTCAGCAATTTGCACCACCAAAGATGCTTATTAGGTAACAGTGTTTAATAAACCGCTCTTTAGAAAACTACCAGTAATGAGCTCTTAACAGCCAATCTTTAGCGTGAATGTAATGTGAAAAGTGTTCCTAGCACTGAATAGATTTTCACATTTAGTAGTGTCATAATTAAGCTCAAGGAATTGGTAGCTGTGATGATAGATATTTACTGCAATATAGACTTTCCTCCCCATGAAAAGATATTTGAAAATACTTGGGATTCAATATTTCCAGATGAAATTTTGAAACTGTTTAAAAGACTGTGCGAGGCAGGATTAAGTCTATAAATGATACTTAATCAGAGAGTATTTAGGGAATGTACAGGGTACTGTGAGTCCGGTATCAACTGCAAAGCATGCATAAAGTTAATTCCACCCAGCTTTGTTTGACTGCTCTTCCATGTCTTAAGAATTCCAGTCATTAATATACAAATAATAAATGTTGTTATCACCAGCCGAATAATAATGAACAAAAATGGCCAATAACAGGAGATACTTGAAAAAACACTTGTCAGTTCTCCTTCTACAGTAACAGCTGAAAATGCTTGAGAATAAAACAGCAAATTGCTTGGTTTCAAAATAAAATTATAGATATCTAATAAAGGTATATATATTTACACACACATACATATACAGCTAATGTTTCTCCTACATGTTTCACATACCACCAGGTCCTAATAACTACTTAGCACCAAAAACCCCCAAATTCTTAATGTAAAGAACACCACAGCTTTGAAAATGTAATATTGTGATATATATTATTCATAAAAGACAGCCACCCACAAAAGCTAAGTTTTCATCGATAGAAGGTTCAATTTAACTAGACGTACACCTTGCCACACTAGTCGCATCAATACTACTACCTAACAAATGCTGAAAGTGGCAAAAAAGAAAATAAATTGCATGTATAAACTCTAGCTAATTAAATATCCAGAGTGAATCTTGAGGAATAGCTTCTGTTCTCTCATACGATTGATTTCAGCTTGACATAATATTTAAAGTTATCAATAAGAAATGACCGAGACAACCTTTTTCTCTCCCACTAGGAGAAATACATAGGGATGCAAACGTTGTTTTGCTTACTAGAGATTCTGCTGGACAAGGTTTGTGTTGGCAGCCAGGACTTTGGAAAGAAGTGCATAAACATGAAGAATCAATAATGAAACCACCAACAAAATGATGAAGAACAGCTCTCTTGGACCAAGATTTTTATATCGGAATTCCATGCTAAGATGTTAAGAATCCTTACTGAATGAGTGCTCTCACTGTATCCTTTGTATACTCCAGCCCCAAACTTCAGCAGCCCTAAATGCAGCCTCTAAGCCTCCATATCTGTTTGCAGCTTTCTGAATCAATAGGACAATGAGAACTGAGACTATCAAATTAATGCCAGTTTCATTTGATTTTGTGGTATGTGCTTCTTTGCACTACAAAGTGGAAAAAGGAAAAAAATCCCAACACAACCCCACACCCTTAACTCATTCCCAGGTGGGTTTTTGTAGCTTTAAGATCAAAATATCTTCCAGTTTCTTAAGTCTGAACTGAATTTTACTCAGATCCAACATTTTTAGAGCGGATGCTGCTTATCCTATCATGCAATTCCAAACTCTGCACCTTTAAGTCACATACTTAGCTTCTGCTCTTTGCAAAATAACATAACATAAAATATGATAAAATAAAATAACAGAGACTCCACAACTGCTTTGGACTGCCTCCTCTTGTACTTGTGAATAATGCATTAAACTTCACATCATTTGTGAGTGACAACCCGATGGTCCAAGATGTGTAATATGCATTTTGTACTGTTGATTTTACTAAGCACATATGCTCTGAAGCATCAATTGTTCATCAGTAAGTCCTTCAATATCATACATTATGATATTTTTTTGTAGTTTAAAACTGGTGTTGACAGAAATGTAGTATCCACAGGAGGTATTTTAGGCATCATTATAAAGCTACAGTTACTACTCTTTCTTACTCCTAACACAAAATTAAAGCAGGGGGAAACCTTCAGTGTACTCCCTCTGTGGTCGAACACTACCACAAAAACAACAATAATAAGTTACAGAATCACTTTTCTGCCTCAGATCCTCTGTATTTTATCAAGTCTACAAAATACCAGTCTGCTCACGTAAGATGCTGACTCCAAACAATGCCAAAAAATTTCAACAGAAATGGAGACTTTTCATCCTAAGCATCTCTAAGCCTGCTTAGCCTGATCACAAAAGTCTGATCTGCCTTTTAGAGGAGTTTCCATTGAAGAATTGGGACCTACCAAATTTTACACTACTCCAGGCTGCTACCCTGAGGTGGCAAGTCATAGATACTTGAGTATGGACTAGCATAAGAAGCTGCAAAAGCGTAGGAAGTCAAAGAAGGAGGTGAAGCCTCAGGGGCAAGTTGAACTCCAGGCAGAATTTGCCTCAAAACATTGAGCTGAAAGAGCATCAGCATCCTATAAAAAGGACAGAGAGAAGAACCTTAACACCCATATTTAAGGTGCTGCCATCAACCAGAGCCTCCACGCTGTAGAGGTTGAGGACTCTCCATAGGGCCAAGCAGGAGATGATAGCTCAAGTGGGAATGTTTGCTGCCATCAAAACCAGAGTTGAGCCCTGGAGTGGCTTGTCTCAGGACAACTCCACCACAAGACAGCGTAAACAGAAGAAACGGGACTCCATGTAAAATTTATTGCACCTTCTACAGTAGCATAGACACTTTCCTGTCCGTAATTAAATTACAGTAACTCACTTTCTCCAATTGGATCCAGTATCAACCACAATTTGCCCTTCAGCAAAAGGTATCATAAACAATTGTAGGGTACATTTGACTACAGAACACCTCAGGTTTCTGTTCTCTCTTCTCTCTTTCATGGTGATTTTCCAGTATATGAAGAGGAACTACAAGAGAGCTGGAGAGGCACTTTTTATAAGGGCACGTAGTGACAGGACAAGGGGGAATGGCTTCAAACTGAAAGAGGGCAGGTTTAGATTAGGCATTAGGAAGACATTCTTTCCAGCAATGGTTAGTGAGGCACTAGAACAGGTTACCCAGAGAATCTCTGGATGCCTCAGCCCTGGAAGTTTTCAAGGCCAGGTTGGATGCACTTTGAGCAATGTGGTCTAGTTGAAGGGCATGGCATATCCATGACAGAGAAGTTGGAACTACGTGATTTTAAGGTCCCTTCCAACCTAATCCATTCTATAATTCTATGAATTTTTTTTTTAAATTTAATTTTTTTTGTGGAATAGAAAGCAGTTTGGATGAAATACCATATGAAATTGTTTCACTTGGTGTCCTGCGTGGGCTTTTTTTGCAGGCTTTTTCAAAGGAACAACCCCCCTACCACTTTCCCAAACCCAAAAATAAACTCCATTGTTCCAATATAAGCAATCACTTGTCCGAACAACTGCACACAAACCAACTCTGCAGACTGCCAAGGCTACTGTTCTATTATAACACATTTACAAAAGCTACATAATAGATGAGTTGCAGCAGATGAGAACATTTGTCCAACAGAACTGCAATCCTTTATCTTAAGGCATACAATATTCCCTGTATTTCAGACTGGTTTAAACACACAGACTTGCCTGGCAGCTCTTTCTTTAAAGGTAGTCTAGTACACAACTTTCCTAAGTGAAATTGCTTATGGAAAGATCTCCTTATGAAAGCAAGGAAGCAAAAGGAACACCACCAGGTCCTATACAATACAGCTGTAGGTTTTTCTGGGGGACAGGGGTTAATAAAGCAAATGCGTGTGTAAGTGAGGAACACATTTGTAGGCTTTGGAGGGATTGGGGTGAGTGCAGCAGAATTTAGCAGTCCTTGTCTTTATTTTTCATTAAGTCTATTTTCTCCTTCTCCACTATAAAGCTTTCTGTTTATTTTAGCATAACTCTGTACCTTTGTCATTAAACAATCAAGTTCTAATAAAAAACATAATGCAAACAGCCAGTTGTGTAATGAAAAACAACACAGGGTTGAAGGGGGGTTCCTGCCTGATCTCAGCAGCAGATTAGCTTATGCCCTGCAGCATGAGATGGGAAATATGTTCCTCGCTATTACAGTTTTGATTCTGTATTTGTATTTTATGTGGATTTTAAAGAGAAGAATTATAAAGCTTGAATTCAGAGAAACTCTCTCTCTTTCCATGTATACATATGTATAGACATACACATATATTTATTTCCCCTCCCAGAGCAAAGATGATATTCATCTCTAGTGATGGCTCAATGTCTAGACCAGAACTAACACACAGAAAAAAAATCACACAAACAGAAAAGCACCCCCATGTTTTGGAATCAACTGCAATCCTGAATACATATCCTTTTGAGAAATTCTAAGTGACTGTTTTTTCAGCAACCTTCCTGCTACACTATTGTATACTGCAATATTATTTCTGCCTAGAGAATTATATAGTTTCATTTAAAACAATGTTTTAAAAAAACACAGTTAATTCCTTTTATACTCAAGCCATGTTAAGAGTTTATTCACTGGCAACAAGACAGGAGATCTCCAATAGACACAGATCTTTCAGATGCATCTTTCTTTCTTTATCTGACATACATGACCTCCTTCTCCCCTTCCCCATTCCTCAGTTCTTTACATGCATTTCTGCACTGTCCTCTATCTCAAACTTAAAGCTGTGCCAAATCAAGAGCAGCAGTGTTAAAGGGTGGTCAGAAAATAGGACAGCAAAGGTTTTTGAAGTGAACAAAGCAGCATCCTGTTCCTACCACCTATCAAGCTTGTTTCTGGTTTCTTCATGTACTGAAGGCCAGGTTGGGGGATTGCCACTCACTTCAGGAATTAAACTGCAGATACAGCACAGCCCTCCGAGACACTCAATCCCAATGGCTTGTGAAAATCATGTGGAGAAA
Organism: Sitta europaea; assembly: GCA_013400255.1. Lineage (NCBI taxonomy): Eukaryota > Metazoa > Chordata > Aves > Passeriformes > Sittidae > Sitta > Sitta europaea. The sequence goes on along the minus strand of VXBS01004388.1, from coordinate 555,541 downwards.
TCCCATCTCAGTCTATGTCAGTGCACTTGCTAAGCAGCAAGTGAATACCTAATCCACCATACCAGTATGTGGGGTTAGCTGCTCTGAAGATATAGTTAATATTGGGAATAAAGAGTAAAGCAGAGAGCAGGAACAAGAAGATGACATTTATTTCACATTAGAAACTTCAGTCCACAAAAGAAAGGAAAATGACGCAGAAATACTCAAGTATTTTCTAAGTATGAAGCTAAGGTTAAGGAAAATTTAAATTTGCCCATTTTCCTGTTAGCTGTTTGCATTTTCTTCTTTTTTTTTTTAACTTTTCATGGTTTTCATTAGGCACATTATTACACAGGTATGTTATTATGCAAAGATCTTCTGTCATCTTTTCAAGAATTTCAAGAAAACATTTCAAGTAAATATCCTATATTTGATTTACTAAAAATTGCCTTGTGTCTTACCCATTTCTTTTTTTCATTCTATATATTAAACTGAGTTTGCCATGACTGAACTAAAAGGTATGTGATAACAAATGGTTACGGGGCATGGGTTGATATTTAAGAGGTAAGGTTGCACCAAGGCATGTTTGATGGGCCATTTTGTATTGAGGATAACCAGCAATGACATTTCTTAAAAAAGGTCTGGATGCTAAAGAGGAGGAATGCTCTAAATGCATCAATGAAACCTGCTGCTGAGCATGACTGCTTTTTTTAATATTTTGACTATTTTCAAAGGAAAGTCATGGTACAAATGTTTTTTTTTCAATAAATCTCTGGTGAGTACCGGGCACTTCTAAGATCAGTTACACAGCATACTCTTAAAATGATTAAACTGTCTCTCACAGCACTTTAAATGATAGAATGCCCAGAAAAAGCACAAGTGCCCCACAAATTAGGAATTGTAGCAGTAGTTGATAAGCTAGAATGAGCTCTGGGGCGTTTTAGGACACACCTCACCCTCATTACTGGGCTGCCCCTCTCGGAAAAACGCTTCCCCTTGTGTAAGGTCATTCAACTAGATTAAAATATCTCACTGTAATGTTACCTCTTTATAACACCTAACATACTTGGGTATAGAAGTGCTGCTTACAGGATGAACAATGAGCTTACTTTTATATGCACTGCATAAAGATATCACCTGTGTGATTTAGCTGAAAAGGAAAATTTAATATGGGATGGCTCTGTCTAAAGTCACAAGTTGCTATGACAGAGAAATTAAATTGTTTAAACAGTTCTGCTCCCGTCTTCAAGTTGTTATGAATGTCTATAATTTAGGCCTCTGTGTTGCTAACATGCATGTGGATATCTCGTTAGTCATATGAATAAAGCTGCATAATTAGGCAGTGGTGCAACTTGTAGCCTCCAACTCTTTCTTCCACTTCCTTTCCTGATGATCCTTGAAGAAACTGTGATTTATATTGGTGGCAGATCGTGCCACCATTATTCACAGAAATACCCTTTGCCTGAGATTTCTTTGAAGTTAGTCACAAGAATTAAACCTCCTAGCAGTCACGAAGGACAGGGATATACCGCAACAACTCCTCCACCGCCCACGCGCGCGGGCACTACGTTTGCTGGGACGGGAATCTGGGCAGGCGACCAAATGGTTAACTCTGCTTATCCTTTCATCCTCCAAACTGACAGAGACTTCTTTAAATTCTTAGGACTCCTTTTACAGAATCTCTGTTTGACAATTTCAAAATGTGCCCAAATGTGCACCAAGTTCATCTCTATTAACAGGAAATGAAACTGAAATAAAGAGGTGCTCTTCGTGTTGACTGCAGGCATTTCAGATTTCATGGCAGCCTGTGTCTCCCCAGTGCCTTTCACATGGAAGAGATAATGTGTGTGAAGAAAAACAAAATTGCAGGTTTAGTAATGTCAAAATCTGATTTATGCCAAAATAGAGATGTCAACAATAGCAGAATAAGTGACAAGTGTTAAATTACCCAAAGAAGTAAATTCTGTAATTATTTACCTCCCTGGCATGTGATCCTTAACGACCTCCAGACCTAAAAGGAACAGCAGGAAGCATACACATTTTGAAATTCAGCATTTTTTCTTTTTTTTTTTTTTTGAGAAAATACTTTTTGCCCCCAATTTTTTTTTTTTAATACAACCAAGTGTTATCATCAACATTTCAAATAAAACGTCAGCATCAAGCCCTACAGCTGAATATGCTGGGAGCTGAGTATATAGTCATCTGCAAATGGACAACTTTAATTCGATTCCTGGCACCACTGGCCACGCTGAGAATTCTTCTATCTCTTCACACCAGGGGTTTGCTCTTTTAAGCATTGCTCCCTGAAGGGAAGGCAAAACTAGAGAAAGAGGATTTCCAATGACCCTGCACAGATGAATGAATGTGTCAATGGTGAATATTGGTTCAGCTTTGAAATAGGGAGTCCTGCAGTGGCTTCTCTGCTTCATCCCCACTAGTGACTTTCTCTGTGGACTTCAATGTGTAGGAGGCCTTTAGGGAACACATAATAAATAGGGGAAAAAAAGGGTGGGGGGAGAATCAACAAAATGGTTGAAGAATAATAAAAAGGCCTTTCTCCAATTATAACCTTTAAATTATTTCTTAGAGATGAGCATCTCTTTGGCAGAGCTGGTTACAGAAACAGGTTTTTAAAAAGCTTAAATAAATAAGGGGTCCTTGCCAGACAGTCAACATTAAAGGCCAGCATGCCCTTTCAGCACATATTTAATTTTGATGGGTTTTCATTTGTTCACTTGTTTGTTTCTGGTGTAAAGATGATGTAAATAAGTTGTGAAATTGTGAAATTTTTAAATTGCTCTCTCTTTCAGGGTGAGCCTATTCTTCTGTTTATGACTGACTGTATGGTGAAAACACTGACATGAACAAACTAAACACGGAAATGAAAGGCGCCTCTTCTCACCACCATAACTCTCCTACAACTCAGGTAAACACAGAAGCATTTGCCTAAGCAGTAGAAGAATACACATTTACTTCTACAAGCCTTTCAGTTTGTTTTCATATAAATACCTATCAATCAATGACACAACATAATTTCCTAATTGTGCCAATATTCATGGTTTTAGCTCTTTTTAAATCCAAAGAACATATGTTTCAGTAAAACAGAAGTCTAAGTATTTAAACATGATGTAGAATACCATTTCTCTAAGGCCATTTTTTTACAAGTTCTAATCTTTTAAAGTTGCCATATAATTGAATATGTGTAGCAAAATTTATTAAAAAAACTCACAAGCTTCAAGTAAAGAGGGTTGAATTGGTAAACTGCCAATAAATGCCACTTTTCCCCCTTCATGCATACAAAAGTTTTATTCTTTATCAGAGAAAACCCAATATATTCAAAGTAAAATGTACAATTTATCACTGTTAAAAACCACAGAAGAGCAGGGGCATCTGGTTCTTTTACATGCCATAACTTTAACATATAAGAAAACCCAACAAACCAAACCAAAAGAACCCACTCAAACTCCAAACAAACAACAACAAACCCCCTGAATTCAAAAATCAAACAAACAAACCCCAAACACACCTCAGCAACTCTGCAAAGGTTTCTAAAGGTTTGAAAATTAGGTTTGCAGTCAATTGCAGTCCAAAGCTGAATGAATGTTCTTTAACTATAACAATCTTACGAAAATTAAAGTTTCTTATTATAGAATTGCTAACGAAATATTTACATTTATCACTAATGTTACTGAGAATAAAAAAATTATCTAAACGGATTGGGCAGCTTTAATCATTAGTATAATATGCAGATACTGAATATTTTTGGATACTCGGCGATACTAGCTATACATTTCATAGATAGCATCACATACTGTTCTGTTTTAGCTAAGAAAGAATTTGGGTAATCGGATTTATATAGTCTATAGCATTTCCTAAGGATGCTGCCTGGGATTTGTCTCTTTTCAAATAGTTGAGATGTCAATGTTCTTTTAAGACTATATTTTAAATACTGAGCAACAACTTTATGAAGTGCTGCACTGATTTCCAATTATGTAAAATTAATTTGTTTAATCAAGCTACAAGAAGTTGAACTGGAAAAATTCCATTACATTAAGTAAAGGATTATTACTCAAAAGAAATATTTTCAATGTCAGACAGACTTGCAGCCAGAAGCCAGCTAAACGTCTTACAGAGAAGTCTATGTGCCTGTTTCTCCTGCCTAACTAGTTTTTTGAAAGCCCTCCGCAATAACACTAAAATGAACTCTAAATACAGTGTTCACTTGCTTTTTAATTTTGCTTTAATCACACCCAAAGAAATTTCCAGGAAAAAAGCTTAAATAGTTACCTTTTATAAATGTGCTTTTTCTTTTACATGGAAAAGTGCACAGGAAAAGGAAAGGAGATTCCTGACAAGTTGCTCTGCCTCTTGTCTCAGGAATGTTTAATAAATAAAGATATTAGTTCATCTGGCCCACTCTCAGCATTTGGTAATAAATGTTTCCCTTTTAAAATATATTTGCAAACTCGTAAAAAGAAAAAAATAAAGACTTTATGTTGTCATAATGCATGAAATCCTTTAATTTTATCATTCATGATCATTATCAAGTAAATTCTGTTGAAAAAAGGGAACAAAATTTTGGCATAATTTTCAGATGATAATACAGATGAGAATTGCTCCCATAACCTCCTCCTGAATAGTGATATATGCAAAATAATCCAAAATGAGTTGCTTTCCAGTCGCTTTACAGACTGCTTGACATCCATTGCTCAAGTTTCAAGCCTTCAGTCACTGACTGTAATAGTGCACAGATGGAACAATATTTATTCTGTCAGTGGAAACTAATTAGGATGACACTAACTCTGAACATTAAACCAGAAGGAAAAAAAAAAGAAAAAATAAATATCACACTTTACACAGTATGGCACATGATCTGTGAGCTTACAAATAAATACTATAAATTTTAATGTATTTCTGTAACACAGGAGGCATGACCATCTTTGCTGTTGCTGCTGCACATGGTAGCCAGAGATGGGCTAGCAGAGCCATACCTGGATTTGTGCACAAACACCCCATCTCCACCACTAACTCACTTCACATCAGAAACCATATCCCAACAACTTCCACTCTGCCAGAACAGCAAGTCAGACTTGCGTATCATCTCACATAATTTTTCAGTTAGCTACTCTGCCCCTGTCACCAAGTTGTCACCCCCCTCAGCCTGCAGTCCTACAGGTCCTGCCCATGCCAATGCCAAAAGCTGGGCAGAATCAAACTCAGCCACGGAGGAGACCAGCCCCTGCAGCCTGCTTTTCCCCCTTAACTCCAGCTGCAGGCAGCCATCAGGAGGCTGGCTGCCCTTTAGAATAAAAGATCTCATTTGGTAAATCATCAGGTCTGGTACCTATACCTCTATATAGATATGCACCCTCCACCCCTCCATGCAATAACTGGCTCACAACTCCTGAAGAGCCAAGATCACACATGTGACCTCAGGACAAACCAGTGATTTTCAAAACCTCTTTATGGACCTAAATCTGCATCTTTTGCTCTCTTTAATAGCTCTAAGTCTCTTGATTTTTGATGTTCATGAGCTTGAATAAATTGCTTCACAAATGTTTAATGTTTTGAAGACTTCCATGGTACAAGCTCAGATTCACAAGATTATAAATAGCTACAGCATGGTAGTTTACCATCAGACCCAACTATCCAATTGTCTTGCAGCATTAGTCTCTTTAAATGAATAGACATATCAGGGGAGAATCAGATTTGTTATTCATATACATTTATGTAGATTCACCATTTTAACATCTTACTCTATCGTAACAAAATTTTGTATGGGGAAAAAAAAAGATGCATACGCTTTAAGCAATGTTGACTTTTGTAATTTAAACCAGCAAATTTTAAGAGATATTAAAAAAAACAGAGGAAAAAAGAGTATCAACTGCCCACAGTTAAGCAAGCATTAACATTTGGGAAGTAAGGTATGACAAAAAAGTCGTCCCATTAATTCTCTTAATCTAACAGGAACTAGGAAGAAACAGAACTGCCTGAGAGGGTGCAATCTCAAAGGCTTCTTGTCTGTGCAATGACATGATTCTCTGGAGGTGCTTAAAAAATAGATTTGGAAGTGGCACTTTCAGTACTGCTACTGTTCTTCACTTGGCAACTCACAGTAACCAGGAATGTGCTGGTGCAGAATTTCATTTTGACTCCATCCATATTACACAAAAAGTAATGATAGTAATGAATATGTCTTTTATAAAAAAGATGTTAAGCAAACATCTTTAACAGTTCCATCCAGAGCCACTAATCTAATAAAGAATATTGTCTATGTCTACAAATCTGTTTTTTCTCAGGTCAATGGGACTAATTCTGAATTTTAATTATTTTAATCTGAAAACATTTTTGAAAGCATCTCTGAAATTGGGATACTGAATGTGCTCCATGAGCTTTGTTGATATTGATATTCATGTCACACCTCAAAGGCTTCTAAACTGCAAACTTACATTCCAAACAAAATTTTTTACAAACTTTATTCAAATGCAGGGCACAACATAACGAGTAAACCTGAAAAAAATGATGAAGTGCATCTTATTTCTAACTGATGATAATATCTTCTGTGGATGCCAGATACCATCTCTACTGAAATCATACCTTGGCTTGACAATAAAACTGGAAGTTACTCAAGTGTATTGTAGCCAACTGTCAGGTTTAAAAACAGTCACAACATACTATTAGTGGCATTCAGCCAATCTCTTAAGGAACACAATGACCCGAACTTTATTCTGAAAACTCAGTTTGAAAGCAAATCTATTCCCTAAAGTAATTTTCAGCACTGCTTAAAAAGCTTGGAAAAATCAGATTAGAGTAAACGAGATTATGTAGATGTTATGAGAACGTAACTTCTAAAAATAACTTTATGGATCAATTCAAGTAAAATTCAAATACAAAGATCTCACCTTTCACACAGCCCTGCACTTCTATGTTTTATAATTCTGGCCCCAAACTATCAGATTGATACAGACTGTATAGTTACTACAGTGTTTAGAAGGCCTAGAATATAAAAGAACTCCTGTACATTGAAGATTTGTACCTTGAGAGGCTTATGTGAACACATTACACATGGTATCTGATAGAACTGATGCACTGCATGCTGGATTTGAAATGACTGTGGATGCCTAAGAAAAAATTATTCTCTCAAATAAACAGGCATGCATATCTATTAGTATGATCTGTAACTGGCCACAAATTTACTTCCATTTTTTAATGCAACATTCGTATCACTGTTGCAAACTTTCCTGATAAATAACACTACATACACACAGACACATAAAGGTAAAAAAGGAGATAATGCTAAATAGAGACAATGAACGAGGTCTAACCATTGAATACTTGCCATAATCACAGAAAACGCACCCAAGTAAATGCTTAATAGAAACTCCTATGAACTAACAGGAGTGACACATAATCAATGAAACCCCTATTAAAGCATTATTAAGATGTAACCTTGTTTATTCTAAGTAATATAAAATGTAGCCACTCACACATAAAAGCCATCCATGCACTAGCCAGCCTATCACAAAAATGGTCAGATACAGTCTAAAGGAAAATGCTCACAGATACTTCAGAAAAAGAAGCATACACTAACGCTTCAATGCATTTGGTCCAAAAAATAACTTAGATGTTATTAATGTATGACAGCATATATTGAACTTATTCTTTCCAAACAGCATTGACTAAATGTCTCTGTAAAATTGATTCCAAAAGATAGCAGTTTACTACTTTGTGTATTCAAATCAAGTTACTGCTTAGCTAAAATATCACATGCAAGGAAGAAATTGAGTTAGTCTCAACATGTGGCTAAATAAGATAACTTGTTTAATGCACAGCAGCTCTACAGACTTTTTTGTCTGCTGATTCATGACATCTAAATTATAACTGTAGTATTAGCGAATTTACACAGGAAAAATAACATGTTTAATTTCACTTTCACCTTGCTAGTGAGAAATTCTGCATCAATGCAAAGCACTGCTTACCTTACTCATACTACAATTGAGTCTTTGCAAGGACTTTGCCAACATGGAAACTGAGGTTCAGATTTCTTTGTACTCTTATCACATAGTTTACTACCAGAAAAAGACATATACTCAGCTGCAACAAAGTAACTTCTGATTTAAATGAAACATATTTACGTGTTCAACATTTTTGGTGCCATCTATAAAGTAAACACTATGACTAATGCCTAAGCATGATAATAGAAATATAGCAGTTTCTTTCCCAGGACAAGTACAAACTAAGGAGTAATTGCAGTTCCTAGTGGTCAGTTCTCCCCAAGATCATCACCAGATTCCCACTGAAAACACTGTTACTCCACTTGAAATCAGGAATTTTAGCTTTGAATGAGCTGTCAGAGGTAGCTCCCAGTGAAGCAAAGATAACAGCTGTGTTGTAATCATATGTAATATAATAGAGAATGGTGAAAAAATTCTAGATGTATTTATCTGACCTCTATCTGCAGTGTTGCTAAATACATCAGAAGATGCAAAACTAGCAAACAAGACAGCAGAAAGTTTCTCATTATAAAATGAATCTCCTCAAATACAGGAACTCAAAAGAAAAAGGATCCCAGAATGGGTGAGGTTGGAAGGGACCACATCTGGCCCAGCCTCCCAGCTCAAGCAAGGTCACCCCAGAGCACATGGCACACAATTGTGTTCAGACAGTTCTTGAGTATCTTCAGTGAAGGAGACTCCGAAACCTATTTGGACATGAATGTAAGTTGCCATGGCACTGCATAGACTTCAAGTCTATTAGTAATTCTAAAATTTTGTTTTCCATTTTTACGGTTCTCAACTTTAGATTAGGCTATTTTCTCTTTAAAAAAGATACCCCCATTTGAGTCATAGGATTTCATCATAACTCAAATTATTTGTTGCTTTTCTGCAATTTTCTTATTAAAATTACCTGTGCTAGCCCTGTAAACATCTGAACTATCTTTGTTAATTAGCTATACATAAAAAATGTCCTCATACAAGTTACTTTTTGCAGGATTTCTTTTTTTCACCCGTTCTATGAGATAATATAGAACTGTGGCATAGAAAAATGTGTAAAATCCTTTTGTGGCTAAAAATATACAAATGTTCTTCTTTTGTTAGCTTTCCTTTTATTTTTCTTCAATCTAAACTACAAGACATTTTGACTTATAATTGAATTTTTACTGACATGTTTGTTTTATTATGTTTGTTTCTTAAATCTCTTTCAGAACTCTGTAGAGCTGATATACACACCAGTGTCTGCTCAAAGTAACAAAAGTGCAATCCAGTGGAATTAAATGCAGCTAGGTTTTGATGCTAAAATAATCTTGTAAATACAGCTTCATTGGAAAACAGTGGTAAGAAAATCTCAGGAGGCTCAAGCAAATTCTGTTTGGTTCAAAGAAGCATCCTAATTTTTTTTGGTTCTGAAAACTATGCTCCTTTTTCCTCCTTCTCCATGCAGAAGTTGTTCATTTAGAACAGGTTAGTTTTGCCCCTCAAGAGGACTGAGAAGAGGGCTTCCTAATGGTCCAAAGAGAACCGCAGCATCTTTTCTCATAGTAAAGACTGTAAGGTACAAAGAGAAGAGTTGTGAGCATGGAGAAAAAAATGAAAACTAGGACAGTGTCATTTCATCAGATATGCAGGAACAACATTCTTAGTTCCAAAGGACCACGGTTCTCACACAGAGCCTGGGACAGTGATTCTCTGTCAGAAATTCAGGGAAAAAATACTTTCCTTCTTCTCCCCATTCTACACAATAACTCAACACAATCAATATCCAAGTAGGATAAAGGCTGGAAAACTTAACGGCTCAGACATAAATGGTCATCGCATACCCTTTCCACCTGCCATGATTACTATCAGTCATTCTAACTAATTAAGAATAAAACAAACATTTCTTACATCTAGCTGTGGGGGAAAAAATATTTCTTGTGAGACATTCAAACAGGAACCTACTCAGCAAGTATTTCTCTCCAGAAATAACTTCTTAGCTACTGGCAAAAGAAGTGGGCCAGGTCCCAGTCTCCAGCCTGGAGGACAAGTGGCACAAGAACGGAGGTCAGTGGTCTCGAATCCACACTTGAGTGTACGCCCTGGCTCCATTTAAGTTTATATCGATGTAGCCTGGGAGACTCCAGAGGAACATCAAAACTTTGAAGAATTTCACTGACATTGATTTACTTAGCCATGACAGTGAAATATCTATGTCAATTTCCTATGTATTAGATATTTATTTTTTCATGTGTAAGATACATGGTAGGCCAACTTAAAAACCCAGTAAGACATATTCCAAGTTTTCCAGAAGTCTTCATTTGAATTTATTTTAGTTTTTTAAAAAATAAGTCCAAACCAGAGAAAGGGCTATCAAAAAACCTGAGCAAACTTTTCAGAAATTTTGAGTTTTACCCTTGCAATACAATTTGTATCTACACACTGTTTCCCTAAATGTATATTGGGATCTCTCCCTCCATTAATGAGCACACATCTATGCATATATTCATGGTAAACTAGAAAAGAAAGGAAGACTGTTGGGAGAGGCACACATTTTTAACATCTGGATTTGATTCAAAGGAAGGGTAAAATCAAGAAAACAGGGTCACAATAATGGCTTAAAGAACAGAGGGGGTAATATGAAGGACGTCTAGAAGAAAATACTAATTTTGATGCAAATAACCATCAATTACATAGCATTGTTCATGAATAGACTCATTAGGGAACTGGATCCAATCAGTAAGAAATACTTTTAAGTTGTTGCTCTGCTGCTTGTGTTCTTAAACAAAATGGAAAAGTTTGGAGTGCTGCATGATGAATAAAGCTATTGCAGGAAAGCAAAATATATTGAAACAGCAAGTAGGGCTGGAACACAGACATCAAAATGCATGCGTTCTTTAGCAAAAACAAAAATAGACAGAAAGGGGTGTCTGATGACGTTATAGACTGTGAAAACATAAAAAGGGATAGGTTGGCTAAAACACTCAGGTCATGTCAAACTAATAGACATGGGGGAAAAAAAATGAAGTGTGCTGGAGCAGTTGTAGAAATTATTCATTAAATCTCCACAATTTTATCAGGACTTGGCAGAAATTGAGGGGGAGTCACTGGTATTTAAGGAGGCAGAAGAGGTAAATTGGTCCAGACAATAATTTTTCTATTAATTCAATGTTTAAATACAGATATAGATACAACAGAAGAATGGGATGAAGCTCACAATGGCTGATGTAAAGTAATTTATGCCAAGCTAATTTCTTCAATAATATGGCTGATTTTAAGCAAAGGAAATTACTGAATCATCTAACTGCACATCAATGCGTACACACACACACACATATATACACGTGTGTGTGTGCGTGTGTGTGTTACCTTGTTACAGCTGGAAAAACAGAAATTACTAAAAGGACTGTAAATTAGGTAGGGAAATACTAAAAGGGATATTAAGACAGTATAGAAAGCACATGTAATGAACTGAAGGAAGCTTGGTAATAAAGTGCCTCATAGATCAGTCTGCAAAACTCCCCTAACTTCCTTACCGTGTACAAATATGACATCAGTAGGAACACACAGTGGAAGTTTGCAGATGACACAAAATTAGGAGACAACACCAGTAAAAAGAAAAATCAAAATAGTATACTGGTAAAATATCATGGTCCAAGTAAGCATAGGTAATGAAGAGAAAGTAGCACTATCAACTGTGAGATAACAGTGGGAAAAAAACCTCAAAAAACCTGTACGCATTGAAACTTAAGCACAAAGAAGAAAAAAAGTAAAAAACTCTGAAATGTACCAACTGATTGGAAGATGTACTTCCACCAACTAATTAGATGTAAATATGAACACAAGCTATGTAGCTGCAGAATATAAACAGGTTGGGGACTTTTTTTCAAATAGTATTAATGTCATTTCAGAGTGAAACCTCACCAGAACAGTACTTTTGATTTTATTCAGGAAAGATTAATTGAAACTGGAAAAAGGACTGGAAAAAGGAAGGGCTATAGGAATAATGCCGGGAATGTAGTGTACATTCACAGAGAATAAAAGACATTGGCTTGATCTACCCTGCCAAGACTGAATAGGAATATGACTCTGTAAAAACATAATCAGCAAAGCATATACACTGGAGATGAACTATTGAAGTCAAAAAGACAACATTGGCACAAGAACAAATAAGTATAAAACAGCCATAAATATTTTTATGCTGCAGATTAGAAGATTTGTAACTCCCAGGGCAATAACATTATTGAACAGCCAACTGGAGTCCTGAAGGACAAAAATAATTAGCTCATGTTAAGACACAGCTTTATCATTTTATATTATAATATATAGTGACAGTAGCAGACTGGACTTGGAGATTCCCTAGGCCCTTATGTGTTTTATATACCCATCTCAGAAGGGTTACAGAGCTCTTCTTAGCCTGTGGAAAGCTGGTGGGACTAGGCCAGTGACAAGAACATTAAGATAAAGACGGGAAATATTAACTTGGCACAGAGCCACACTAAGAAATGGAGTATTGGTTCCAAGCTGGGCCAAGCTCCACTACATGCACCTCCGAAAATGGGCAAAATCCATTTTTGATTGAGCATGTCCATATGGGGGTATACTTCAAGATGATTCTGGGAATGGAAAAGAGTAAATAGAAATATGAATACATTTTGTCTCAGTCCTCCAGCATAACTCACTTCCTTGACCCTAGTTACCTAAAGGTTAAGCTCAGAACAACATTGCAGAGCTCAGCATTCCTTTCACTTGCATGGCAGAACCATTCCTTCTTAGATATACACTGCCTGCTTCACTCCTATTTAAATAATGTACTTATTTCTTTCTTTTAACTTTATCATTCACTTGTGCCTTCTGGTGTCAGCACCTACAGTGCTGTATGGTAAAACTCTGTTGATTTACATGCAGAGACCTTCAAAATATCCATTTTGAAATATGGGTTTTTTTGTTGGTTGGTTTGAGGTGATTTTAGGGGTTTTCTTTTGTTGGTTGGGTTTTTTTGGTTTTTGTTTGGTCGGGGTTTTTTTTGATTGTCTGGTTGGTTTGCTAGTTTGTTTTTAAAATAGTTATCTTCAAATACAACATAGAGATTGTGCAAAGTGGTTTTCCTTTTATGAACTTCAAGCATGTGGCAGTGATCAAATGGGTACAGCTGTCCTTTAAGGACATTGGCAATTATTGTCATCATACCTCCTGTTAGGCAGTTCAAATTGCTTAAAACTTTGATAATGATTACTTGACTGCATTTAAATGAAGGTCGTTTACCCTTCCATTCCCTACTTATATAGCATCTTTCGTGCAACACGCCTCAAGGCCCTTTCCAAAGAACACTAATCAGTACACAAAATTATATTGAAGCAAATAACCTTGTCACAAATTCCATTACACAGTAAAAGCTAAATAAAAAATAATAGCTTTCCTGTCTATATTTAAAAATATATATCCACTTAGTGTCAAGCTTTTCAAGTAGAAGAGAATGCCACAGAAGAGAACGAATCCTACTGTACAGCAAGAAAATGAAAAGTAAACTATTGGTACAAAATTGCTACCAATACTTTTTCTACCTTACCCATACAATGGGCAATTGCAAAAATGAGTAATCTTAAAATACTGCCACATTTTAAATTCAGAAATTTTCAATGGGAATTTCAAAGAAGCAGTTGAAACCATGTCCAAGAGCACCAACCAGCCAGTGAACAGAAATTGCCTTGTCTTGCAATAACTGTTTAAAGGTTTGCATGAGGCAAGACTGGTGTCAGTCTTGTATTTACTGAAGGAGATCTACAACTGTTTTGCTCAGCCTGCCACTTCCAAATGGAAGAATGATTTCTTCCCATAAATAAAGGTAATTTCTTCTTATCTGTGTACACATACAACCTCCTACTTCACTCAGACAAGTGAGTGTACTCCCCTTGCCTTCAAGTCCAGACAGCACAAAAGATGACTGATAATGTCACTCCTATTCCACAGTGGCCTTGTTGGCTCCTTACTGGTAACACCAACACCAACTGTAAATACAGCAGACTTCACAAAATCCAATAGGCTGAGTTACTACAAATTGGCATAACTAAAATATCAAGTTAAAACAGCCTGGAAATTACCTTTCTTCCAAACTAAACCAGTAATTCCATCCCCTTTAGTGGCAAACTCAGCCCTTGTCATAAGTCTGGGACCACAACAGAAACTACAGAAAATATACAGAGACAAGAAGTTGAAATAATAAAAATCTTAGTTCACTGATAGAAGTAGCATTGTCTTGATAGTATTATCTCTGCAGCAGAATATCACACACACCACAGAATGCAGAAATGTTTTGTGGTAGTTTCTCATTGGAAAAAGCAGAAACAAAATAAAAACAACTTCAACGCTTCTGAAGAGAGAAAACATCTACAAAATCAGAGGGCAGGAATCACCCCTTATCCCATCCAATTTAACTGTTTTTTTGGATAACAGAAATATAACAGGGAAGGAAGATTAAACACATAGGGTAGCAATAAAGATGTCCAGAAGTAAGAGCAACTCACTCAAAGCTCTTAGTCAAGTATTTACCTTATTTTACTGATTTTAGCTTGTGAAAAACACGAATAGAAAATAAAATACAAATTATAGAAGAGAAAAAGAACATTTGGAAAGTTCATTTAAAAATTAGAGAGAAAACAACTGAAATACAAATAAATAAAATTCACACTGCACAAGTAATCCTCAAGATGCCTGCGCTTAAAGTGATGAAACAGTCTTTGTTCAGAGAGTCCTGTCTGCCAACATTTAAACAGAGTTTGGCATACTATACAGTGATCTTTTCACATACAAAAACAAACAGATTTTTCTTGTGCAAGCTACCAACCTCTTCTGCATTTCCAACTGAAATGATTTATTGGCCAATTGACACTTCTTGAATTAATTCTTCTTCAAGTATAACCTAGGAAATTTCATCTCCTATCAGTTATGTCAAATTTGACAGCCTCAGGTGAAATTTCTCCTTTCTTAATTATTTTATTATCCCATTAATATTCTGAAACTATTAGAAACATTCCCATGTCCCCCTCTGAAAAATTTCTCTGCTTCCTTGATGTCTATATCTTTCAAGAAAGTCAAATAAATAATGTCCTCCCTTGGAAATCTCTTTGCTATACTAAATATGTTTCAGCACCATCATTTCCCTTCAGAAAATTTTTCTCCACCTTTCTATTAGTGTCAATTCCAGAAAGAACAAACAAAGTGATCCTCTCAGAGGTAGAGGTGCCTGATTTTCACTACTGTGCACCATGACAGTTACATGGACATTTCCTCACCCCAGGCCAAAAGAGTACTTTCAAAAATTGTACCTCACAAATCACATATTACCTGCTGCCTATTATTCCTCTATGAAAATAAAAGGTGAAATGCACCATGTTGCAAATCTATATACTGAAAAAACAGTGTGTGTTTGATGGCTATGCTGAAGGTAAGAGCATAGTACAGGCATCACTCTCAACACTGCTGGTCCCTGGGAAAGGCTTCCCAGGGAGGCTGGGCACCTCCAAGCCTGGAGAACATCAAACCTCAACAAGACCAGACTCTGACTGATCTGATCTAATCTAAAATTAGTCATGCTCTGAGGAAAAGCTAGGGGTACCTTCCAACCCAATTGCTTTCTGTGATTCCCTCGAGAATACTTGATCACTCCAGAAATACAGCACAGTGCCTCTGATTAGCTGTGTGCTGGCTTTCCCACTGGATCATGTGCTGTGCTATTATTTCCCTTGCAGTCTGATACCAGATGCAAGAAGCACAAAGGCTCGATCTCTTCTCCCAGCAGTGTTGCCAGGAGATTTAGGAGACTATTCAGCTTCTGCTGGACTATAGCCATTTTTAAAGTGAGAACAGGAAAGTGGGCTGGACCACACAGAAGCAAGGAAACAACCCCAAGGCAATACATAAGACAATACCTTATAGTAAGGCAATCACCTGAGAAATTAGATAAAACATGGAAATATCCATTGTTTTGGACAATTCCAGAAGGGTAATGGTCAACAAAGACATGTATAATGTCACCACCTTTGCCAAATGACCCAAACTCTTTCTGGAACACAGGTTTGTGTTATTTTAGAGAAGGCTTTAGGTACCTTAGGGTATACTGTTCCCTCACAACTGAGGGCAAAAGCGGACCCTGCCTTGCCTCAAACAAAATATAACCTAGAAATACTGCTGTCAATCTAGTGGAGATTAGGAATTACTGAATCTCTCCCACTTTATCTAATTTTTCCCTAGAATACCCTTGTTCTGCTGACTGAATTGTAAGATCATATACTTCATCTTCTTCAAGACCTTCTGTCCTTTTGCTACTCAGTTATGACAAACCATCAAACCACTGTAACGCAGCTTCCCAGTCACAAGGATCAACTCAGCGCTTTTGGAGATAGTTCCTGCTCACAACTGCATAGAGATTACTTTAGACACAACTGGAAATGGCAGAGTCCCTTTGGAGTTGGCTTTTGTCAGCCTAGTATCTAATACAGAATGCTAAAAGCTAGAAGAATAGTACGCTTGAATAAAAAAAGAAAATAAATCTATTAATGGCAGCACCATGAAAACAAATCAAAATAAAAAAATAATAAATAAAAATAATAACTAAAAAAAAAATCACTCAAAAATAAGTAGGAAATCAATTAAGCACAAAATCTGAGAGAAGAAAGATGTGCTCAAGGCTACCAAGTGCCTAATCCTAGGGAGTTCATTCTTCAAGATACTGAACATCACACAACTGAGTTGTCAAAATAAGTATAAAAATCACTGCAAAATCTTGTGTATTTTCTGTAAGAATGTGCCTACCCTAAAGTCAAACTGGAATTTCTTGAATTTGGGTTTAGTAATCAAGACAGCAGCTTGCCAACCTGGTTCTTTTAAAATGCTTTTCATTAGAAAAGATTCATATTGGTAAAATCTTCCACAATTGCATTTTCTCTGGAATTAATTAAAGGATAACATTTTTCAGAATTGTATTTTTAAAAGCTGAATTTAAAAAATTAGAGAGAGACAATTTATTTTTAGAACTTTAGGCCAGGCTGTCAGAATAATACAACACTGGAAACATTTTCAACACAGGACTGGATCATATCCACTTGGGTTAAAAAAAAATAAAAAATCAACACTTTAATGTAAACATTTATGGTTGAGAATGCAGTGATTATTTTGATTATTTAATAATCATAAGTTTTGATTATTTGATAATTGCAGAAGTAGGACAGGTTTATTTTTTATTTTGCTACAAATGTGTTATCTATACTACTGTCTCTGCTAGAAGAGCTTGGACAGCCTGACTAAAGATTGTCCATAATTCCCACCATATCATCTTTATTGTTGTACTATGTTTTATGTCACCCTCATGCCTCTCAGCTGCTATCATATGATAGATACTTTGTTTTAAAGGTGGTCACCACAACGATGCCACTTCTGGAGTAGAGTGACATGTGCTATTAGCACATGGCAGATTATGATCCCTGTGCAGAAGAATGCTGTCTGCCTAAAAGTACTGCTGAAGAAATACAGAGGATCTTCAGTAAAATGAACAAACATGATATCTTCATGTCAGAAAAACCAAACCATGCAACTTAGAACCATAAATGTATAGGACTATGACTACTTATGATCTCACTTATTTAAAAGGTTATATATCCAGTAGCAAGGTAACTTTACCACACTGACTAGACAACTGGTTTCTCTCAGTAGAACTTAGAGCATCCAGACAAACTTGCTGAACTGTTAACATAAAAGTATTCAGTATTGCCCTAGAATTAACTAGTTCCATTTTAAGTGGGAAAAGTGCCAGAATAAGAACCATCAAAACAGATCACTGGCAATAACCAGAGAGTAGGAAATTAATCTATCTGATTAATCTGTTCAGCTGTAATAGTTCCTCAAGGGCAGTGTGATGAGTTGGTGAATGAACCTGGTGTCATTTTTCTGGCCCTTGCTCTAGAAGGACAGGGGTCTGTACAAGAAAGCTTGCTGGCAATATCAGCACTCTCATTTTCACTGGACTGAAGAAAGCAGCTTGATACATCTCCAGACTCACATGATTCTACCTTTGCTGAAAATTCTGTAAAGCTTTCACCAGATCCATAGTGTCATTGGCAACATCATGGAATCATAGAAAAGCTTGGGGGGGAAGTAGACTTGAAGATCATCTAGTTCCAATCCCCCTGGCACGTGCATTCCACTAGACCATGTTGCTCAAAGCCCCATCCAACCTGGACTTGAACATTTCCAGGAATGGGGCATCCACATCCACTCTGGTCAACCTGTTCTAGAGTCTTACCACCTTCACAGTAAAGAATTTTTTCCTAATATCTAAGCCAAACCTGCTCTCTTTAAAGCCATTTCCTCCTGTCCTGCCACTACATGTCACTGTAAAAGGTTCCTCTACAGCTTTCTTGTAGCCCCTTTAGGTACTGTAAGGTCCTCCAAGGTCTCCCTGGAGCCCTCTCTTCTGCAGGATGAACTCCAACTCTCTCAGCCTGTCTTCAGGGGAGGTGCTTCAGCCCACTGAATCTTCACAACCCTCCTCTGGACTTGCACCAATTTATGAGGGCACCCCAGACCTGAAAACACTTCTCTAGGTGGGGTGTCATGAGCCCCAGAATAGAGGGGCAGAATCACCTCCCTCAGCCTGCTGGTCCCTTTAAGCAGGGTCTAAAGCACTATAGAGGAATAGTTTGCAATGATACAATACTAGAGCTACCATGGAGTCTAATTCTAATGAAACAATAAAATATATTCTGGTAATAAGGTCCACCAGAAGCCTTCTGCCAAGGAAGAGGCACAGAATTTTTACAATCAGAGGAGAACAACTATAGAATAAATATGATCATAACTGACCATACAGTTACTATCAGCCACATTAAAGCAGGTGTGCTACATTAGTACACCTTAACATTTTTGCCTTCTGCTGGATACTTGAATATTGTGAACCACAAAGTCTGGGAAGGAAATGAGATTTCACTGTATTTCAGAAAAAATTCCCTGACTACTCTTTCAAAGAGGATAAACACATTTATCTCTTGCTTCTGGTTCCTAAAAGAAAATTTATTAAAGCTATCAAAAACTGAGATGCTGGAGAAAGCATGATAGCAGAGACAGCACTATCTGCCAACCTCCAATAAGACTTTTCGTGATTAAACAAAAATATTTATGGTATTAGTAAACTCCTACAAGAATTTGGACTGACACTATGGGTAAAAACTAAGGCTAATCAACTATTAAGAATTTTACAGACAAAATACAAGATAGAGGGAATAGTCACAGTAAATAATTATTGAATGAAATAGAGAAACTGGAACAAAAACATAACATATCAAAATACGTTATTTAATATATCATATTCCAAGCAAAGACAAAATGACCCCAGTGACTTAAGTGTTCAAAAAAGCTGCTGATGTTGAATCATCCAGAGGTATAATTTCACCTGCTCAGAATACTGACGTAGGAAATGCTTACACAATTTCTGTCTTTTAAAAAGAGTATTTCCTACTGAGTCAAACAGAAACCTATCCTTTCTTAATCAGTCGGTCTCCACTTGGCAGCTGCATACGTGTAGAATATTTTTTAAAAAGAAACAAGGCCACCAAAAGAAACATCTTTTGAGCATCTTTTCTTTTACTTATTCACTTCTTAGATTTTATCTGTGCATTACCCACTTTTCCCCAGCTCTGTTGGCCGCCTTGGCTCTGGAATCCAACTGACAGTCAATCATTTTGCAGTCTCTGATCCAGAATATTGATTCAATATTCTGATAGATGCCATTCAGTTATAACCAGTAACCAAGCCCTAAAACTATATTGTTATTCACATTCATTCATTCATATACTTGTCCATTCCAGTAATATGACTAAACAACCTTTAACTTCTTTCATCAGCTCTTCACACAGTAACCACATCATACTAGCAAGAAAAAAAAGTAAAGCAAAAATCAGACTATAAAAGTCCAGACAGGCCTCTTGGAGCATGATAAAATCATGCTTTTCAATACATACCCCTCTGCAAAATAATACTAGGTACCCCTTTGAGTAAGTGTCCTTCTTTGAAAGACAAATTTAGTGTTTACTTCTAATTACCACATGGTTACACATGCCATTCTTTAAACATTTCACAGCAGACTCCTCCTCTTTCTGGTGTCTGTATACAGACATCAGACTCCCATGCAATATCCCATTAGACCCAATGCTAAATTTGAGTTTCATCTGGTGTCAACTTTCATTACCCACAGGCAATTTAAAACTCAGGAATTCTGCCATAGATGAGGAGACAGAAACAACTAAAATTTACTTTAGAAAAATTATTTCTCAAAAAACATCTAGGAAGAATGTGTAAGTC